>JBBBDQ010002177.1:340000-940000 GCA_037127315.1 Ascarosepion bandense
ATGTCAATCCTTTTTCTTATTGGTCAAAATTAAGATTGGATTACGAATTTTTGTAAAAAGTGAAGAGAAGAGAGTTACTTTTAATTTCATATTCACCACAATGTAAATATTTTAACTACTTAACTATGCGCAGCAATTGTGCACACAGGTAAATAAGTATTTGCATAAGGGTAATGTTTGAATTTATTCATAACAATGCAAAAATTATATGGAAGACATTTTTAAATTCCTCAAGTCCACCAATTAATATAAAAATACAGTTTGGTTGATGGGCACTAATTTTAAAAATTCAACCTCTTGAACTTTGCAAACATCTATATCAATTTGAAAAATACGGAAATGATCAATTTTCCATTCCTCTTAATCAGTAATAATATTTTTGTTTTTCAAATTAACCTTAAGATAATTGTGTCACTTTTGATAACTCGTATGTACAAATGTGCGATTCTCCTACGAGATTTCAACCGCGCGAGAAATAACGAGATTTGTTTACGGTTGGCGCCATTTTTAACTTACAAACGGGATTTTTTCCCCTCTTCGTTTTGAATGTTTTTTTCTTTGGAAGTTGGTTTTTCTTAGATGTCATCATGGCGATGAGAATAAAGCTATTGTCTATTGCTCAGAGCGAAGACTCTAAAAAACTTGTGGAATTAGTACAACTGGGTGTAAGTACAATTTGTTTACAAAAATAATAATCAATATTCAATGTATCGCTCATCTTTTTTTCATTTCTACTTTACGTGGATTACGAATTTTTGTAAAAAGTGAAGAGAATAGAGTTACTTTTAATTTTCTTTTAATAACAGAAAATTATTTATAAGACGATTATATGGCATTAGTTGTAAATTAAGTAAGAATAGATGATAATGATTTTAATTATTTGGAAAAGTAAACGTTTATGAATATTACAGACAGTCTGATTGTTGAGTAGGTAGTCTTACTGCTATTTTACTAGTCAACTCAACAGCGATAAGTAAAGTTTTTTGGACATCAAGAAAGATGAAATTCGAACGTCTGTATTTTAATGATAAATAATGACATTAAACAACAAAAAATTACTTTCTCAACTGAAACGTTAAAAAAAAAAACTGTCCGGGAACAGGGAAAACGTGATGTGTGGGTCTTAAAAAAAACATTATGATCGAATTTATAAATCATGTTAAAAAAAAAAGTCATCTGGGCAGAAAAAGATGCTAAATTTTAGCATTTATTTCTAAACTAACTTCTAAACTAAAAATGAAAAACTAGAAAAAAAAATTATTATAAGTTACTTATAATAATTATATTTTTTTTCTAAGGTTTTCACTGTTCTTGTTATGAAAATAACCAAACCAAATATGCATTGAAATAGCATTTTTAAAAATTTCTCATCTTTTTTTTTTTAATCATATCACCCCAAGCAAGGCGGTAACGCCACTGATGTGCAGGGGGCTACACAAGAGTGAGAAAATTAGAAAAGAGAAAACCGGAAACCGCATCCTAAACAGGAGACAAGGGATGATAGACGTGGGTGGAGTGTGAACCGGGCGATAGTTTAGTCTATGACTCCAATTGAAAAAAAATTCTTGTCATCTAATGACTTAAAATCTTCTAATTAACTTATCCATTCTATTTTTAAATATATAATAATTATTATACTAACTACGAGAAATATTTTTGTATGTTAAAAATAAAAATAAAATTATTTGAGAAATTTTACATTTTTAAATTGTCATTTTCCTTGCATGTTTTTAAGAGGAAAATTAAAAAAAAAATGACCCCCCCCCTCCCAAAAAAAGGCCTATACTTGTTCGCTTGTCATTTCTTTGTTCTTTTTTTTTTTTTTGTACTTTCGTAAGAAGAAAGGTTAGAGATTTTTTGTAAATATAAAAATTAAAAAAATCTGTTTACAAACTTACATCATCAGACGTATTGAACCGGAATTAGGTTCGACAGTTGTTTTCAGTTGATAAAAAAAAAAAATAAAACGGTTTGAATTTGCGAGATAAAGAATTTTATTCTGACAAAAATACACCAGATTTTAAAAACGAAAAATCTACTAAAAAAAAAATAAATAAAAATAACTTTTTTTAAGGTCGATAAAAATTTTGGTACGTATTAAAAAAAAAAAAAAAAAAAAAGATTTATTATTGAAAAAAACTAAGAAGAGTTGTTTTTTTATTTTAAAGTCCTTCATAATTTTGTTCAGTCGTAAGCCCTTTTGCTTTATTTATTTTTAAAATTTTGGAATCAAGATTATTAATCAGTAAGTAAACTAGTTAAAGACCATAAAGTTCACTGACAATGCAAATAAAATTTTTTAGACCAAGAATTATTTTTCTATAGAAATAATTAGTAAATAAAAAAAAAAAAAGTACCTATGAAAACAAGAAGAAATGAATAAAAACTAAAAAGTAATAAAAATTTAAAAAATAATTTGGTATAAAGTACAAAACTGCTTTTTTCTGTGTAAAAATCCAAACGCACACGTTTTTTAAACTCGGAAAGAAAAGTGAAAAAAAGTAATGAGTTTTGAAAACTTCTTAAAATTAAAAATAATCTGTTCCCTAAAAAGGAAAAATAGAGAAAATGAGTTTCTATCAAGAATCAATTTTTGTAGCAAAAAAGACCGGAAAAATATATATTTTTTAAACTGTTGACAAGTATTTCCTTAGAATAATCAAAATTTTTTATTCAAAAAGTTTTCTCTCCACAACAAAACACTGACAACTTGTGTCTGTGTTGTAAATAAATACATTTTTATTTTCTTCTTAAAAAAATAAAAAAAAATCGAAAATTACTTTAAATTTTAAAATAATTTGCTTTGTTTTTAATTAAAATGTCTTTTCCTAGAGAATCATAAATTTATTCCGAAAAAGAAATCCGCATTAAAAAATAAAAATATTTTTTCTTTTTAAAAAAAAACTAAACTTTTTCTTTTCTTTTTATTTACGAATGAGTTTCGGTATTATTTTTTTTTTTCATTTTCCTTAAAATTGAAAAAATGACTTGTATGTTTTAAAATTAGTTTTTCTTTGATTCGTCTTGTAATTTTCACAACATGAAGAAACTGCTTAAATTTCAACTGCCTTTTTGTTTAATGCTCGTTTGTTTTCTTCGGTGACGATTTTTGTAGTGGGACAATTTGCGCATGTTTTTTTCTGACTACGGAAGGCCAACTGGAATACTAATCATTTCTTTGGAAATAGATGAAATTTTAACAGCACCGTATTGTCATTTACGAAATTCTGAATTTCTGGCGATTCTAAGATAGGGGGCTGAAGGGACCAGGACCACCCAGAATTTTAGCTGGCTCCTCCGTTGTTTCCCCCCCCACCTCGTTTACGTTTCAAACAGCTTCAGTGTGGAAAACAGGGCACTACTATGAATGAAAATTGAGAAGTTATTCCGTTTAATTTAGTGAAGTAACATACTCAAACTCATTCCTAAGTTGTGTATACGATAGTGGAAGATGCTGCTTCAGTTTGTCTCTTCCTCCTCAGAAAAATCTAGCCCTCTATTGCCCCCCCCCCCCCCGACTTTGAGTTCTACAATCGCCACTGCTAGTATCCCTATCTTTGTATTGTTTGATGAAAAGTTGGCACGTTCTCCGCTCGTTTCAGTTGGAGTGTTTCATTAATTGTTAAACAAATGAATTAGTCCTTATTTCAATTTCATCTAGTCCAGCGTCTTTTTTTTTTTTCTTAGATGAATTTTCTTGTCTCATATACTTGTTGGGGGCATTTGAGCTCCCAAACCATCATCTTTGTTTGAAAGGAATGAGAAATGAGAGAACAGATACTCTTATCTTAAATAAAAAAGGCACTTACAATGATAAAGAAGAAATGAGCTTTGAAAGGAGGCTTAAAATTTTGGCATTAAATGACTGAATAGGTAGATATGCCATAAAAAAAAAAATTGAATGGTACAAACATTTATTACAAACAAAATGCTATATTAAAATACAATTTTCATGAAAAGCTTGTACAAAAATTTCCTTGTCTTCAGCAAGCAAGATAACAAAATTATAGGGGGGGAAAAAAATTAAAACCTTCAGATGATAATAGAAAAGCTTTAAAAAAAAGTGGGGGGGGAACTTACTTAGAAACATGTGCATCCCCCACCTAAATAGAAAAACGGAAAAAAAAAAATAACTTTGACTTTTATCCTATGAGGTGTGTCTAGGATATTTGATGATACAGTATAACCCGGATATAAGAGAGATTTTATCTGGTCCCAAATTAGAGCCTGTGGTAATGTATATAAAATAGACCAAACCCAGATATAAGATAATTTTTATCCGGTCCCAACAACTCTCTTATATAAGGGTTACACTGTATCTTGAAATGTCTTAGTTTTCTTTCTGCTTTGGTTGGTCAGCTTACAGATTTTTTTTTTTTTTGTTGTTATTGTTGTTGTAGAAGTTATCGACATAATACTGGAGATACCTTTAGCCTCTTGTTCTGTTAGTGACATTCACATATGAACACCCTTCTGCAGCCAGTCTGCCTCCTTCACATCTGATGTCAAAGTCCCTTCTGCTGTCTTCCCTGCAGCCAGCTAACACCTTTCACATCTGGCATCCAAGTCCCTTCTGCTATTCATCTGCTGACCCATGTTCTTGTGTACTTTGGGAATGGATCAAACAGACCTCAATTTTAAATTTACATGGGTAGAAGACGTTGTTTTTGACTAGACAAAAAACAAATACACGTGGAATATTTTTTTAAATTTGAAAAAAAAAATGTATCGCCACCAGTCTGCCATGACAGTTATTTCAGGCAGTCCTTTTTAGAGTTAAACAAAAACACATGAATGTATCAATTTTACATAAACCGTCTGGTTTCCTTTTAATACAGTTCTCCCAATATTAAATGTAAAGCAAACCTAGACTAATATTTATCTACTTAGTTTTGTAATTATTATATGTTATTAACTAATAAACAACTTTTATACTGTGTCTAAAGGAAACAGATACTTATACGAAGATTGTTTCAGGATTGGAAGCCAGACCATTATAGGTTAACTCTTAATTAAAATTATAACAGATTGTTAATGGACAGCAAAGATTTTATTGCAAGGAAGAACAAGGCTCCCCGAAATAAAAATTAATTATATATATATATATATATATATATATATACTAACACACTAACAAAATAGCAAGATCGCCAAGACCGACCGCGGTTTCGCACAACGGCTCGTCAGCTACCCTCCTATGGGTAGCAAGTCAGTGAACATATATATATATATATATATATATATGTTCACTGACTTGCTACCCAGGTTTTAACCATATTGGTCTCATCAGGCTGTAAGGGCAAACCACATTTTTAGATGCTTCTTAATATGCATACAAATTCGAATTCCAGTTGAATTCATTGCATTCATTTACACGCAAATACCCTTGGGAAAGGTATTAATCCATTTCTTCCATCCAGTTGTGTGTTAAATAACAGGACAGATTGGATTCTATAGCCTTGGCTGGCAACCTACTACGGGATAATCTTTTTCCCAGTCATTCATGTCTCAAAAGAGACCTGATCACACAATCGTGTATCACATATGGCACTTAACTGACTGACCGAACTGCTAGAATTCCCACTGAAGGGGAGGGAATGAGCAAGAGTGACTGTAATCAGATGTGAGGGGGAGGAAGACAAACACCCTCAACTGGGTTCATCCAGGCCCAAGACATTTTTTGGCATGTCTACATCCCGTCATTACTTCAGACCTCTCATTCAATAAATTCTCTTGGTCTAGGTATGTTGCAATAGCCAGTTTCTCCTCTTGGCACAACCTGCAAACTTCATCACCAATGCTGTAAGGATGGACTTTCTTTAATATAGTCCATTCTTTTTTTTTTTTTTTTTTTTTTTGGTCACTTTGTGGTCACAGTCATTCTTCTCTTACCCACTTCCTGACACCCTCTATAACCTGTCACTCTTTCTCATAACTTTCCTCCTATGTAACCCCCTGCAAAACAGTGGCAGTAAAATGCCTTGCTTGGGACGATATTATTATAAATAAAAAACGAGGTTCTTGAAGAGCCTGAAAAGTAGCTTCCTGATCTTGTCATTTGCTTGTCTGTTATCAGGTACTCTGGATGTGCGTTATGGTGCAGTGGATATCGGCTTGGAACAAGAAATCGGGGAGCCGAGTTCGAATTCCAGTTCAATCCATTGCATTCACTTAAGCGCAAATACCCTTGGGAAAGGTATTAATCCGTCACTTCCCTCCAGTTATGGATTGAATAGCAGGACAGATTGGGTTCTATAGCCTTGGATGGCAACCAGGCTACCGCAGAAAGTAATGGCAACCTACTGTGAGATAATCTTCTGCCGAGTCAGTCATGTCTCTTTTGAGACATGATCACCCAAGCGTGTTTCACATATGGCACTTAACTGACTATTACTAGTCTCTCCTTCATGTACAGGCTGCGGCTGTCAGGATGGATAGTTTTGTTGATCTTGCTCTATATTTATAGGTCACTTAGCCCTGAAACCTCAGCACTAGTAACCGACTTTTCTGGGACATCAAAGGCATCCTTGCTGGATTTCTTATCCAAGTCTCACCATATTTATCTTAGAAAAAGTACAAACTAATGGGTTGGCAGTCCGCTATTTGTAGTCATTTACTTTATTTATAGAGCTCGATACTTAGTAAAGTATTATATATGGTAATATTTTTTATTATAAGTTTACAATAAAAACATAGTTTACTGCAACACAAGAGCTGTTGTGTTTCGGTACTATCTTATTAGCACCTTATCAGGCAGTGAAATATTTTTTTCTACAAGGAATCATTATATATAGAAGTTTAAAAAACAACGCAATTTTTACCATATCCAGACAGTTAAGGTGTGGGGATTTTCCAAGGGTTTATTTCAATAAACCAATAGAAAGCCAGGTCATGATGGATAAGAGACATTTGATTGTAAGAGTAAAGGCGAGACTTGAACTGACTTGAAACACAGACGTTTTCTGTCGGTGATGAAATAAATTGAATGATACATATGTAGCATTTAGCAATTCTGACGAGGTGCTACTAAGATCATACTGAAACACAATGGTTCTTGTGTTGCAGTAAACTATGTTTTTATTTTAAAATTATAATAAACATATTACTATATATATATATATATATATATAAGAGACAATGAATGTCTATTATGTTTAATCATGAGCTGCTCTAAACTTCGTATTTCGGCTTTAATTTCAGGTGAAAATAAAAACAAAAATTCTCCAACATTTGAATATATTTTTATTATGTTGGTTCCAAGCTTTCGGTTCACATGAGCCATCTTCAGAGTGGTTACCGGAACGTTAACATAAAAACATCCACTATCAGCGACGATTTTATCTTGTGTTGACATAAAACTTTACTAAGCAACGATAACAATTACTAAATAGCAAACGCAGTTCGTAAATTTGTAATGCGGTTCTATGACATCACACCGCGTGAGAGCTCGAAATGTTAACAGAACCATATATTTAAATGTAATGTGTTATGACCAGATTTAAATGTGATTTTATTAAGTGTGGGTTGCTTTGATTTAATGTCAGTCAATTAAGTGCCATACGTGAAACACGCTTGGGCGATCATGTCTCGAAAGAGACATGACTGACTGGGCAGAAGATTATCCCGTGGTAGGTTGCCATTGCTTTCTACGGTAGACTGGTTGCCGACCAAGGCTATAGAACCCAATCTGTCCTGTTATTTAACCCATTACTGGAAGGAATAGACGGATTAATACTTTTCCCAATGGTATTTGTGTGTAAGTGAATGCAATGAATTCGGCTGGAATTCGAACTTGGCTCCACGATTTCTTGTTCCGAGCCGATATCCAATGCACCACAACAATGACCTTAAATATCTGAAGGTTCTTTTTACTGTGTGTATGAGTGAATATTATTGCATTGTTGACTAAAATTTGTCTAATATTACCTACATGGCTATGTCTTTTTTAGAAATGTTGTTTAATTGAACATTTAATTTTAATTTAATTTTGTCTTTATTTTCACCTGAAATTAAAGCCAAAATACGATGTTTAGAATGGCTCATGATTAAACATAATAGACATTCATTGTCTCTTATATTTAACAATATATGCTTAGAAAATTATCTGCTGCCTCAATACACTTTATATATATATATATAAAGGAAGGATTGTAAATAGCAAATACAGAACTCTTATTCAGTCTCACCTCAGAGAATAGCGTTCAGGGCTATTACATCATTTCTCTATTATAAATGGAATTTTGTGTGTAATATATGCAACGATGAGGTGTTGGAAAGAATGGCAACAAAAAGGAAATTGATACTGAGCATCAGGAAGAGACAACTGAAGTTCCTGGGACACGTAATGAGGAAGGAGAGCCTGGAGAACCTGATACTGACTGGCCAGATAGAAGGAAGGAGAGACAGAGGAAGGCAGCAGATAACATATTTGCAGGGCCTGATCAGGCGGATGACGGAACGGGGGTTGCGAGGTGTAACAGGAGAAAACATACTAGGAGCCACAAAGGATAGGGAAACGTGGAGGACCATGATCGCCTACGTCCTGAAGGGACAGGGCACATAGAAGAAGATATGAAACATTGTTTTTAAGAGGCCATACTGCCATAAAGCTTCTTCCAGTAAAAGTAGCCAAATCAAGGGACAGGGTGAAATTTCTGGTGAAATTTGTTTCCTTTGTCTGAGGTCCCGACATCTATTAGTAATCTATAAGCAACCGAGTAAGATTAATCATAAAATTAACCCTTTGTGATCTGCAATCCAATCTGAGGATCTGGAGTCATTGACATGTACAATGAGATTCACACTAACTGTTGTTACATTTTATGAAATTTGTATCTTTTTGATAGTCAATTTAGTTGGAGAGAACTTACTTTTCTTCAAAAATATGCTTTGCTTATGTTACTATTTTCATTAACTGTTAAAGGGTTGCCAACGTCAATCGGGTTGATGCATAGCTATCTTAGGATAGCAAATGTAATACTGTTGTTATTTTAGCGAAGACAATGTCCGTGACATTCCTTTTCCAAAAATATAAAGTAGAAGAAATGAAAGTCTGATCCAATTTTGGAAATAAGATTTTTATTTTTAACATTTTGTTTGCATTTCTCACACACATGTGAGGAGGTGCTGAAAAGTTCATGTCTGAGCCCACTTCCAAAAATCTGACCAAACGCCATATATATATATATATATATGTCTGTGTGTGTGTAGATTGTGATGATAAATTCATGAATAGTGAGGATAATCCAAAAAGATCTATTTAATATATATTAAGCAATACATCTGTAAAGAAAGCTCAGTGGATATTATCCAGAGCAATATGATATTCATAAAGGAAAACTCAATATCATCTAAAGTGGTTATAGATTATAATCCATTTTGACACTCTAATAAGCTCATCTCATCAAACCCTGTTTCATTTGGCATAGAATTTTCTCAGAATATAAAAAAATTTTTCAACATAATAGAAATCAATTAACATGGCCCAGAATAGAATTTTTTAGTCTTGTCTTATAAAGTTCACCAAGGTTAAGAAAGAAAAAGTTCATTGAGCAGAATGAGTGACCATAAACTTATACATGCTCACCCACAAGCACACAGATGCATATATACATTTACACATATGCATATGTAAAATAGTATTTACTACCTGATGAGACATTGTCCTTTCAATGTCAAAACAAAATATACACTTTGTAGTAGATTTCAATTTGTACATGTTCTAAACTATAATTTATAATAAATATTCATAGCTCTATTTCTATATTGAGCACTGTTTTAAATTAATGTTTTGAAAGTTAATATTTTCTTCATTCTTTATTCACTTGATATATATAAAACGTAGAATACTTGGTATATAAAGCCCAGTAAATTCCGATAGACTAACTCAAAAGAACTCAGTGTTAAATTTATTTATTTAATTTAACAGAGTAATATAATTTAGGAAAGAATTTTAGATATTCTACAATTTCATGAGTAATATGCAATTGGAGTAGATAGACTAAACTATCGCCCGGTTCACACTCCACCCACATCTATTGAACGGGTGAAGAGGCTCATCCCTTGTTTCCTGTTTAGGATGCGGTTTCCGGTTTTCTCTTTTCCAATCTTTTCACTCTTTTCCTTTATTATTTTTTTTTTCAATTGGAGTAGATAGACTAAACTATCGCCCGGTTCACACTCCACCCACATCTATTGAACAGGTGAAGAGGCTCATCCCTTGTTTCCTGTTTAGGATGCGGTTTCCGGTTTTCTCTTTTCCAATCTTTTCACTCTTTTCCTTTTTTATTATTATTTTTTTTTCAATTGGAGTAGATAAACTATCGCCTGGTTCACACTCCACCCACATCTATTGAACAGGTGAAGAGGCTCATCCCTTGTTTCCTGTTTAGGATGTGGTTTCCGGCTTTCTCTTTTCCATTCTTTTTACCCTTACGTAGCCCCCTGCGCATCAGTGGCGTTACCGCCTTGCTTGGGGTGATATGATTAAAAAAAAAAAAAAAAAATTTCACAGCAGAAAAAAAGTTGCTTGTCAGACCTAAAAGATACAGCCGTTAATAATATTCAAAATAATCCCGAAAAATAGTTACACACAGCTCACGTGCCCTAGAACAAACATTTGTAATGGTAATCTACAAAAACAATTCCTCGCTTATTCAAAAACCCCAAAGAGAGAAAGAAAAAGAAAAATATAGACAATTGATAAATGGAAAGAAGAGAAAGACAAAAAGAAAAGGGAAAAAGAACAAAAAGTATAAAGAGAAAATACTTAACGTCTTCGATAGACACTAGCAGTCAATTGCAATTTAACTGCTTTCTTAGAAAAACATGACATGGAAATTTAACATTAAAATTTAGTTTTAAATATAATGGGATATATTTACGGTAAAAGATAAATTGTAAATCATACTTTTCAATACAAATTAAAATATAACCATTTTTTCTTTTTCTTCTTTCTGTTTTAATTTTCTATATTTTATTTATAATTTTCTTTTATAAGTTTTAATTATTTTAACTATATTTATAATATAATACTACTCGTGGTTGTATTTTAATTTGTAACTATTTTAGACACGGTAACGTGAGCGTCTGTGTATAACTATTTTTCTGGATTATTTTGAATATTATTAACTGCTCTATCTTTTATGGTCTGACGCAGCTTTGTTTCTGCTGTGAAATACGTATTACCCATGAAATGGTAGAATATCTAAAATATTTTTATATATATATATAATATATATATATATATATATACACACACACACACACACATGCACATCCTTCCCATATGCATAATAAAAATATCGTATTCACATACCCACATACATATCTATGAAAACCAGACTTATATGTTTATAATTAATACTAACCCATACAAATTTGTGTATATATGTGTACATCTACTTTATCTATATATATAATCTCAGCATGCAGTGTGGGTATAGAAGAATCCAAAGGAGTATCCTGTACATGCAGTGGTAGGATAACTCTCTAAGAGAGCTCTAAACATACATGCATATAAATACATATAGAGCAAATATAAGAAAAATTAAGACACACATTATTTCATGGTGAATCAGAAGTATAGGCCTATTTCAGGCGAATCATCGTCAGCTTCCGTCTTTATTTAACAAAGGATTTTACACAAATGAGATTCACAAAGACCTAAAAAACGAATAAAAATAATGGTCACTCCCTTAAAAGAAAAGATGATAAAATAAATTTAAAATAGGAATAAATAATAAAAAAATGAATAATAAAAATATATAAATTTAAAATAGGGATATTAAAATAATAAAAGATGATAGAATATATATATATATATATATATATATATATATATATATATATATATGTGTGTGTTCATTTATGTGTATTCGTGTGCTTGTGGGTCAGTGTGTATAGGTTTATGGTCACTCATTGTTCCCATTGAACTTTTTTTTCCCTAAACTTGGTGACCCTCACAAGATAAGACTAAAGATTTCTATTCTGGGTTATGGTACTTGATTGCTATTTTGTTGAAAATTTTTTATGTATACTTTCTCTCTCTATATATATATATAAATTGTGTATGCAAGCAACTATATATAACCACATTTGGATACACAATTATTCCTGGTCCTGGGTATGGCAATAAAATGCATTTGGCAGCAAGGCCTCTGATTGGGAGGTTGTGAGGAGCATGGAACCACCTCTTAATTGCTGTTGTTCCCAGGTCCACCCTGACCCAGGGTAGTAGCGTCTTTTAGGGTCCCAACTATTGGCAAAGTTAACCCTTAAACTGGAGTCAAAAAGTATGAAAAAAGACTTTTATAGAAAAATATCCATTTTTGAAGGAAAAAATTATTACCATGACACATTTTTGAAGAAAAAAAAATTGTCCTAATACATTTTTGAAAGAAAAAAAATTACCAGCAATACATTTTTGAATACATAACTAGAAAGCATCTTCAGTTTTCTAACATAAAAAAATAATAAAAAGTAATTTTTCATCAAAATCTGAGTAAATCAACCTTCTCACTATAACTGAACATTAAAAAAAAATACCTTAAACCCTACTTTTTTTGGCATTAAATAACCCACTGAGGTGTTGATATGCCATTAAACAAAACTCAAACAATTATTCCTACTCACTCTAGAATAATTTGAAACATAACTGTTACTTGCCAACACAATAGCTGTTAGGATAATACAAAATACCTTGCTACCCATAATGCACCATGGAACAGCATATATAAATAGTTGAGCCAAAACAATAAGCAAGCCTGAAGATAACATTCAGGCATGAAACGGACTATTGCCACTTGGTGTTCTCAGTGTCCACTTATATACAGGGTAGTGCAAAAGTTTGGACCCATAGGCAATTTATTATATAACAATTTACAGTTTACATATAACAACTGATTTACTTATAAAAAATTAACAATTTACAATAAGTGTTTAAACTGAATTCCACATTTTTCCAAATAATTTCTTACTGGGCAGATCTTTGCACATTTCTGAGAATAGAATTATTCTCTTTTACAATTTCAATTTTTTGTTGAATGTTTTTAGTTCTTGTAATATTTTGTTTGCTAGCATAAACCACTGATTTAAGATTTCTCATAAAACAAAATCCAAAAGATTTGAATCTGGAGATCTTGGTGTCCTGTGTGTGTGTGTGTGTGTGTGTGTGTGTGTGTGTGTGCAATGTATACAATTACATGCACACTCAATGCTTTTAGTGATAAAAAAACCAGATTAAAAAAATACATTCTTCTTCTACGTGCCCTGTCCTTTCAAGATATAGGCGATCATGGCTTTCCACATCTCCCTACCCCTGGTGGCTCTTAATATGTATTCTCCTGTTATTCCACGCAACCTCTGTTCCGTCATCCACCTGATCAGGTCCTTCAAATATGTTATCTACTGCCTTACTCTTTCATTTTCCTTCTATCTGGTCTGTCAGTATCAGGTTCTCCAAGTCCTCTTTCCTCATTGCATGTCCCAGGAACTTCAGTTGTCTCTTCCTAATGCTTACTATTAGTTTTCTTTTCAATGCCATTCTTTCCAAAACCTCATCATGTTTGGTCCATGATATCTGCAGCATCATTTTGTAAAACCACATTTCTGCTGATTGAAGTTTTTTTCCTCATTTTCGATGATATTGTCCAGCATTCACTGCCGTATTGAAGAACTGACATCACATAGCAATCTAGCACTTTCTTCTTTGTTTCTAGTGAAAGTTTCTTGTCTCTTAATACTTTACTCGGCTTCTGAAATGCGTCCTTTTTCCATGTCAGTTTGCTTTCTGGTCTCTGTGTCATACTTTCCATCTCCTGTTATAACACTTCCTAGGTATTTAAATTTTTGTACTTGCTTGATTCTGGTATCCCCCACCCATATTTGGCATTTTGGGTTGTTGTTTTTGCTGATGACTATTTAAAAAAAAAAAAAATACATTAACTGAGTAAAAAAAATGACTTTGTTTCCATTTTGGGTATGAAAATAAAGTTAAGATATTGACTTCCTGTTGCCTAATGGGTAAGGCAGATTTGGCTTAAGAGTGGATGCCGATTGAAACACCTCATTGTCTTTAGTAAGACATATCAATCTATAAACGAATGAACTTTAATTTCAGTGTTTAAGAAACTACAAGCACATCTATTCAAACATTCATTTATTTATTTTCATTGATATTCAGAGGCAGGATGAATGCTAGTTTATAACAATCTCAAAATATTCATATATATTAGGTTCTTTTTGTATTATTACAAAAGAAATTTTTCCAAACATTTATTAGCCATAAACAATTTTAGATCTTAAAACTAATGATGAACATATTTCAGGTCTTAGAGGGTATTTGTATAAAGGTAAAAGTTGTGGAAGAACATTGGTACCTAAAAAAACAAGTTGAATGCCTGACTAAAAGTGTGCATTTTGAGCATCTGTAAGATTTAAACTTATTTATAAATGGAACTTTGTGTGTGTATATCCGTTACCTATAGACTCCGAAACGACTGAACCAATTTTCGTGAAAATTTACACAGTTGTACTATAAGCGTCTGCGAGTGTTCTTAGCTAGGTTTTGTGTCAAGGTACCCCCTATAAATATTGAAAATTGATAATCGAAACAATCGGGTTATAGAAGGAGTGGTCCGATTTTAATCAAATTTGATACACTCATAGACAAAGACATAAGAAACGATATTCAGAAGTTTCAAGGTTGCAGTTCTTACAATATCGAAATCAGAAAATCAAAATTTGACTTACATCCATTCATTTTTCTTTCAGTCTATGGTTTCGCTTTAACTGGAAACAACTATTGCTTTTTAGTCTTTGTGCCAATGACCAAAGAGTCTGAGCTCCTGGGCCATGGATTAGTTTTAAAGCTTTCATTACACCCGTACAACGCCAGGCTATACTGCTAGTGTTGTCATAAATTTGAAGAGCTTCTTAAAACTGGATTGAGTGTCAGTATTGCCATTTTGGTTTAAATAAATTTAAAAAAAAGAATTTGCCTTCTTAATAGCTAGTTATTTTTATTCTTTTATTTATTTATTTTTTTCTGAGGACACCCACCTGTTACTTAATTCTTATTGCAGATTCCTGCTCAGTGTCTTCCTGTGCTTATAATGATCTTAGTTGCAGTTTCTAGGTGAGAGTATAATTTGGTGTGATCAACAGTTTGAACAAGGCCAGTATGTTCAGACTCTTGGTCACGAAGACTTGACTTCATGATAGGAAAACGTTTTCAGTCTTAGGCATGATGGTAAACTGCAATCTGGAGCAAGGCCTCTGGTTGGGAGGTTGGGAGGTTGGGAGGAGCATGGAACCACCTCTTAATTGCTGTTCTCATGTTCACCCTGATCCGCAGTGGTAGCACCTGTTAGGGTCCCAGCTATGGGCAAATAGTTAACCCTCAAACTGGAGTCAAAACACTATGAAAGTATAAAAATACACTTTTATCTAAATATACGCATAAAATAGACTTTTATAGAAAAATATACATTTTTGAAGGAAAAAAATTATTCTCAGCAAAACATTTTTGAAGGAAAAAAATTATTCTCAGCAAAATATTTTTGAAGGAAAAAAATTATTCTCAGCAAAACATTTTTGAAGGAAAAAAATTATTCTCAGCAAAATATTTTTGAAGGAAAAAATTATTCTCAGCAAAACATTTTTGAACGCAAAACTAGAAGACATTTTCAGTTTTCTAAAGTAAATAAAAACAAAAACTTTCATTAAAATCTGACTAGATCAACCTTCTCGCTATAACCGAACATTGAAAAAAAAATACCTTAAAACCCCACTTTTTTGGCATTAAATAACGCACAGAGGTTGATATGTCATTAAACAAAAACCCAAACTCAAAATGTTTTTTTAAATAATACAAAAAAAAAGTAACTTTAATCTGTTGTTTTTTCTTGTTTTTTTGTTTTTTTTAATAATTGTTCTTTTTAAATTCGTTTTTGTCTTTGTTTTTGAAGAAGAAAAAATGAATTTTTTTCTTTCTTTTTTCTTATAATGGATTTGAAATGAAATATCTGTGGAAATGTAATTATCTCATTTGTTTGGTAATCTTTTGAATAATAGTCTGGTTTTTTTGTTTTTTTTTCTTCTTCATATACAGAAAAATGGTCCCGGAGTGGATTGGGAAGAAGTGATCAGTGGCTATAGCCGGAAAGAATTGGATCAACTTTGGGAAAGTTTGCAAAAGTTAGGAACGAGTATCATCCTTAGTCTGGACAAAGTTGATGATTTCAATGAAGAGGTAAGAAAAATCTATCGAACTTTTTTTTTCCTTTTTGTTTTCTCTTTCTGACAGTTGCAATTTTTCTCTTACCATTTTCCTTTATTTTCGTGTCTTCTTCCAATTCCATTAGCTTGCCTTTCAAGCTCTCTCTATCTCGTCTTGAATCCCATTTTAATTTGAATTTCACACGTCCCAAATAATACCTGCCCACTAAGAGTTGATACGTTTGCATACACATTTCATTTGTTAAATGTCACAGTCATTATGAGACATTATTAATAATAATAATTCTCTTAAACAAATTTGTTAACCTTATTTAGTTTTTTGTTCGAGTTGAATTTTGTTGGAGTTGTTTGTCTCTCCGTCTTGTTTGGCAAGATCTAAAATCAGTAACCATTAATATATCATAGGTAAAGAAGTTCGAATTCCAGTTGGGAAAGGTATTAATCCGTCTCTTCCTTCCAGTTATGTGTTAAATAACAGGACAGATTGGGTTCTATAGCCTTGGTCGACAACCAGTCTACCACAGAAAGCAATGGCAACCTACTGCGGGATAATCTTCTGCCCAGTCAGTTATGTCTCTTTCGGGACATGATCGCCCAAGCGTGTTTCACATATGGCACTTAACTGACTGAATATAATAATTGAAGACATGATTAAGGTTTCTACTGGATATAAAGTGGGGGATCATTTTTATATTGTTATGAAGTAATAAACTGATCCCCATTAATTACTATTTAATGATATAATACATCTCTCCCTATTCTAGCTATGAGTCAAATAACAAGATAGATTGGGTTCTATAGCCTTGTTTGGCGCCCAGTCTATCGCAGAAAGCAATGGCAACCTACTGCGGGATAATCTTTTGCCCAGTCAGTCATGTCTCTTTCGGGACATGATTGCCCAAGCGTGTTTCACGTATGGCACTTCACTGACTGAAAGAAGTTATATAAAGTTTTTCAGAGATAATCCTTGATTTATAAATTTAATTCTATAAAGATTATGGTCAGTAACAATTTCTACATGTTTATGTGTAACTTGGTAAGGATCTGATACAATGTGAGAAAACGTTTGTGTTAAAATTGGGCATCAGATTTCTTTGCTTTAAGCTTTTAAAAAGTTTATTTTTTATAAGGCTCGGGGCCACTTGAGGTAGAGGATTATATTAAAAAGCAATTTGTGTAGATAGGAGTGGAGGATAATGGTTAACTCTAGCCTTGAATATGCTAAGATTGTAGTTATTGAGGAAACATCTTGTTGGGAGTCAATTCCACAACGGTGGTTTTGCAGGAAGAACCTGTTGGTGTGGAGCTTACTTCTCCTTGATTGAATAAAGAGAGAATGTGCATGGTTTGCTACTATCTAAGTGACATGGCAATATAGTTTGCCGAGTGCTTTCTATGAAAGTACAAATAGGGCAGCGATAGTCTTACCATATTCCGCCTGCAGGAGAAAGGTTCAAGAGGAAAATAGTTATGTGATTTCCTGTTTTGAAACTATAGAGAGATAGTTAATATTTATTAATTCAGCCTTGTGTCATACATAACTGAATTCCCTATAACTTACAAGTTTTATCCAGAATTGGCAGCAGGTTGGAGGTTAGAATGTGTGGATTAGTGGAAGAATAAAAAATATACATTTTGCATGTGAAAATAGAAATTTATTGATAGAAAAAATAACATAAGTTGTAGAAGGTAACGTTCATTGAGAAACAAGTCATGAGTTAAGGGTATCAAGAGTTCTAGAAATGTTTGTAGTAGCAACTTGTAAAGAGTTTATGCGTATGTATGTATGTATGTATGTATGAGCATGTGTTTGTTTGGTAGGAATGTCTTTGAATGGAGGAGAAGTAAAAGTAATCAGTACGCAAGAAAGAGAATAAATGTCCGATGTGTCCATCTGACTGACACTGATCAAAGCTTTTTATAGTCAATTAGATTTTTCGCACTGGATCACTAAGTCTTTTTAGTCTTGCTAATTGCTTCCATTGGTCAGAAAATCAATTTAACATCTACTTTCAAAATCTGGTTTCGACTTTTTCTTTAAGCACATTGTCAATCCATTTTCTATGCGGCAAAACCAGGATTTCACACATCTTTGTGAATTTTTGTAAAAGTGAAGAAGGTTGATTTTAATTCTTAATTTCCTATCCACCACAGTCTCCTCTGGTTGAATGTTTTTTTTTTTAATTCCTAATTTTCCTAGGTTGCCGCCCACTCACTGCTACAGAACTCAATCTACTAGTGTCTCTTTAATGTTTTTTGATTTTGGGAAAACCAGAAATCAGATGGTGTTATATATTCTCTGACCACAGAATAATTTTGTTTAGAAGCATATTTTGCTTTAAAAAATATTGTTTGCTGGAAAAATGCAAGCTGGCAAAATTAAAAAAAATATTGTTTTGAAAAGTCAAAAATGTGGATGTTGGGTGACCGGTAAAATTCTGTTAAGACAGCTGTTCTCTAGGTCAGGAAATATAAAAATGTATTTACATTAAAATATTATTTTTGAAAAATAAATACAAGATCAGCTTTGCATTAAAAGAATGTGGGGTGTTTTGATAAACAGCCATATTCAAGGTCAGAGAATATAAACCATGGAAAGGCAGTGGCCAAAACAATAATAATAATAATTTGAGAATATAAACAATGTCCCTGGTGGGGAAAAAGGTAACGCAATCAACCAAATTTCAACCTATATAAAACATAGATCAGAGAATGCAGGTGAAAGAAGACAAATCTAGTCTATCAACTCTCTTGTATGTGCCTGCCTATCTACCTCTGACCACTCCTCTACTTCATGTCACTGAAGACAAAGAATAAAGATATAATTGTATATTTTTATATATTCATGTCTGTGTTTAGCAGTGAAGATGATAGTTATTTTGGTTTGCAGTTTCTATGTACATGAAGAGTATATAACAATGGTACCAAATCTCTGGGTTGATGTAGTGGGTGTATCATCATCATCATCGTTTAACATCTGTTTCCATGCTAGCATGGATTGGATGGGGTTTTCTTGATGGCTCTTTTGCAGGCTGCCTGATTTTGTGTAAAGCCTGGCTGTAATCTCAACTTTTTCAGATCATCTTTGATAAGCTCGGTCCATGTTTTATATGGTCTACCTATCGTATGTAATGAGAACCATCATAAAATATTGCAGAGGGTTTTACAAGTGTATGCTTTTCCTAAACCTGACCTGTTTAGGAGACTGGAAACTCGGTGCTTTTATCGAGACATCATCTTTAAGAAGATTACCTATCAAGGTTAGAGGGTTCAGCCTACCCTTTTCTGCACAGAGTAGTTGTAGAGGTTTCTGGCGTTTTTACTTTTTTCAGAGCAGTCTTGTTGGTTATTACATAAAGTTTCTGATTATCAAAACAATTTTGAAATTATTTTGTTTTATTTTTATTTATTTATTTATTTTTTTTTTTTTTTTTTGGATAAGTTCTTGTTTTTGTTTTTTTTTTCAAGTTTTCTTCAGTTCTTATGATGGCATCTTCCTTAGAAATTCCAAGAATGGCTTTATTCAAAAATTTCACAAAGGATTCAGTAGTTGAATGTGTGCAAGCAATAAAGTTAATTGCACAGGACTGATTTACTATAAGTTTGTATGAAAAACTGAGCCCTTCCCCGCAAATTGTTTAAATGTCGAAATTTTTACAAATTATTTGTCAATCGGAAAATTTAGGGTTTAATCGATAAGATTGCACTGAAAAAGTAAAAAAAAAATTGATAATCAACCAATTTACAGGTGGTGGTAATGTTGCACCGGGAAGTGGTTCCAAAATAGAGGATCGATTTACTATAACGTTGTATGAAAAACTGCTCCCCCCTCCCCAATTGTTGAAATATTGAAATTTTTCCAAATTTTTTTTGTCAGTTGGAAAGTTTAGGGTGTAATCAATAAGATTGCACTGAAAAAAGTTAAAAAAAAAACAATATGAAAAACAAATTTAAAGGTGGTGGTGGTAGTCTCCTTCAGGTCTGCCAAGGTTTTTATTTCAGAGATTTCCTTCTCTGAGGCAAATTGTTATCCAAAGCTGAAGACCCTTACCCAGCCTAAGCAGCTTAACATCATTCTTAAGACATTTCTTAGACTATTTATTCTTAGCTGGAACCCTAACAGATGATACCACCTCTGGTTAGGGTAAACCAGGGAACAACAGCAATTGAGGTGGTTCCATGCTCCTCAAAACTTCCAATTTCCTGATCAGAAACCTTGCTACTAGATGTCGTTGTGAATTTCAGAGTTTGTGTTTTTTTTTTATTATAGTGTGGCCTTGCACTGCAATGATCAGCGTTTAATCTGTACCTTAAAGATGTCACTACATGAGTGGCAATTTCAATTTATCTCAGGGACGAGTTTGATATTCTTCTGAGTTCATTTGATCTGTTACTTGAAACAGAACCCCATTGCTGAGCATTAGCACTCTGGAGAAATTCCAAGCAAGCAAAAAAAATCCAGTGTTGCAAAGCCGATGAGAGAGTTACTTGGTTGAATCTTGATCAGAAATTCTCATTAATACTTACAAACCATTTAAATGATACCAACAGATTTAATCTTTTTACAGAGTTGTGCATGAGGTTTTGAGTGGTTTGGTGTGGTAACTGCAAAAAGGGTTAAGGAAGAAAAGAAGCAACCAAATAAATGATAGATTCAGAAAGGTAAACTAAGCAGATGTGCGTTGTGGTGCAGTGGGTATCGACTCTGAATGACAAATTGGGGAGCCGAGTTCGAAATCTAGTTGAATTCATTGCATTCACTTATGCACAAATACCCTTAGGAAAGGTATTAATCCGACTCTTCCTCCTCCAGTTATGGGTTAAATAATAGGACAGAATGGGTTCTATAGCCTTAGCTGGCAACCAGTCTACTGCAGAAAGCAATGGCAACCTCCTTCAGGATAATCTTCTGCCCAGTCAGTCATGTCTCTTTTGAGACCCAAAGGTGTATCATGTATGGCACTTAACTTACTAAGCAAAAGAGTTGGTAAGTGCCAACTCAAATATGCTCCAATTCTTTAAAGACTTGCTATGGATATTAAAAAAAGGATCTTACTGATCTCTAGAGTTGAGAACCAAAGATAATGTCATAAGAAAAAGCAAGTCTTGAATATCATTTTACAATAATCTTTATGCTTTTGCTAAAAAGCTGTTCACTGAGACTGAGAGTGGTAAATGTCGTACTGCAGAAGGAACTTGTAAACCACCTGAAGATGATGTATTCTGATGCTTAGAAAGATGTTTCAATCCTGCCTATGAATGTCATTCCAAGGCCTCTACATCCAGAGGTCATGTTTAATGACAGCATACTAAAGCTGAGGAAAATTTGGGAATTCATCCATAAATCCCATGCTGGTAGTGCACCTAGAATAAGTGAAATAACTTACAAATTATATAAGAATTGTCCAAATGTCCTTACCTCACTCATCATTCTCCTCCAGTGGGCATAGAAAAAAGATATTGTATCACAAGAATGGTGCTTGGCAGATAGCATTTGGGTACCTACGGCAAAGAATGCAAAAGTGATATGTCCCAGAAAGGGATATATATATATATATATATATATATATATATATAATCTCATTTGAAGTAGCTAAGTGGTTTTGGCTAATGTGACCGGGTAGGACAATGTAGCAAATAGACGTAATGGTCTGGTACTATTTGTATGCTTAGGCGTAGTCTTATGCAATAGGTGTAGTCTTAGGCGTCCCTGCTTTAGTCTGTATTTATGCCTGACACCAGCCAATCATATTACTGATTATTTAGGGGAACCAAGGTGTATACATATTCATTACATCAAAAAGATATTGCAAATTTTGGCCCATCTTCCTCTTGAATGTAACGGGGAAAATATTTTTTTGATCCTTGTCCATCATATGACGGACTTCCTGCTAGGTGACTATTACATAAACACAGCTGGGCAAAGATGGTTGGGATACCTGGCTGATTGGGTCATTCACACATGATTTTGACCTCAATCCTATCAGCCAAACAATATAAAATGGACCTTCATGTCACTTATCTCGTGAATGTGTATGAATTACTTCCCCATGAGCTAATTTTTCAATTTCTCTAATAAGGTTGGGAAATTGTAATGAAATATTTAAGGGCAGTGTTTATGCAGTTTACCATTGGTAACTATACCCCCAAATGACAAGCCCTCAAAGTCGGCATCAAAGGAAGTGATGACTAAGGAACAAATAGTCCTTCCTCCTTTCAGTGTGTTCATGGATGACATCACCATTCTGGTCCTGTCTAAGGTTGCTACTGATGAGCTGCTGCAGTGCTACCATAAACTTTTCACATGGGCAAGAATGAAGGCTAAACCCAAGAAAAGCCAGAGATTATCATTTCTCAAAGGCTCTGTCAGAAATTCACTTTTGCAGTGGCGGTGATATGATCCTGTCAGTCAAAGAGAATCTAGTGAAGAGCCTTGGATGGCTATATGAAATTCTACTGACTGATAAAGAGTTACAGAAAGTGGGACTAAATGGACTTGAATCCATTGACAGAACCCTTCTACCATGAAAATTTGGTGCTACCAACATGGTTTGCTGCCAACTTCTGTTGCAGGTGCATAATAATACTCTGTCTTGCCTTATAAGTACCTGTGCAAGTGGCTTGGAGTTTCCTCGCTGCTTATCCAAAGTGGGACTTTATACTAATGCTGGAAACCTGCAATTTCCCATATCTTCATTGGTGGAAGAGTTCAAGGTTGGAAAGGTACACCTTCACATGATGCTGAAGGATTCACTGATGAGTTCATTCTCAGGTATCAGTTGGATATCAAAACTGATATCTGAAGGTGAGCAGAAGCTACCCAAAAAGCAAAATCCAGCCTTCTAACCAAGGAGATTGTAGGAGTGACCTGAACCAACTATTGGCTTGAGCAGTACAAACAACCAGGTTTTCTCCAAATAGTGTCCAAAGCAAAAATGAGACATATTGATTGAAAAAATCATGAATTTTGAGGAAGAGCAGCAAACTGCTACTTTCTGTTTCTTAGTCCAAACAATCTACTTGGACTACAGGGAGTGGTTTTGAGCCGATGAAGCTATTATAGAATACATTGACTGCAATGGTGCCATTGGCACTATCATTCCTCCTATGATCTTCTATTAACTCTGACCAACCTCAAACTGTGTGAGTCCTGGGTATGACAGTAAACTGCATCTGGCAACAAGGCCTCCGATTGAGAGGTTGTGAGGACCACCTGTTAGGATCCCAACTATGGGCAAATAGTTAACCCTCCAAACTTAGGTCAAAACACTATGAAGATATAAAAGTAGACTTTATAGAAATATATACATTTTCGAAGGAAAAAAATTATTACCAGCAATACATTTTTGAAGGGAAAAAAATTATTACCAGCAATACATTTTTGAAGGAAAAAAATTGCCTTAATACGTTTTTGAAGGTAAAAATTATTACCAGCAATACATTTTTGAATACAAAACTAAGACATCTTCAGTTTTTTAAAATAAAAAAAAAAGAAATTTAATCAAAATTTGACTAAATCAACCTTCTCACTACAATTGAAGAGGCACCTCGGTGTGGTGTAATGGTTAGCAAGCTCATCTCGCTAGAATCATTATAACTGAGTAGTAAGTTCAATCCTTACTGGGTACCCCGAATTTTGGCTGTTTGTCGCATCTAAGCTACACTTAGAAAAATCACCTTCCTCAAGAGTTGGGCGCATGGCTAACAACTCTGCCCCATAAAAAACAGTTTGTTACAGAAACAGCAAAAACGCTGCTCTACACACCACTGGGTATAATGGGTAAGTTATTATTACTATAATTGAACATAAAAAAATTCCTTAAAGCCCTACCTTTTTGGCATTAAATAACCCTCAGAGGTTGATATGTCGTTAAACAGAACTCAGACTGTAGGGGTATGCTGAGGCTGTTGTATGCACATTGTCAGAGTGATCGAGGCACTATGTGTCCTGTGCTCTCTGCATGTCCGTGATCACTGCAGATGTATGCATGGTGTCATAACAGAATGCTGGAAGTAATCATGGGCTTAGTCAGTACATACTGTGAAGTAGCCAATGGACAGCCTGTCACAGCCGGAGAACCTAAGATCCACTCTCAGAAGGAAGGTGAACGCCATGTGTAGAAGACCCAAATAACTTCTAATATGACGCTACTGACTGGGGCACATGATTGGAGGGCGTTAGTCAATCTTAGAACGCTTTGCAATTTCCAGTACACATCATTCAGAGATGTGCTCTCCCTGTCATTGTAGTGTGGTCCAGTTCAAAGAAGTGTGTCTTCCTAGTAGAATTAACAATTGTTAATTCTACTAGGAAGAATTGTTAATTCTATGGGAAGAGGGGCACAAACACAAGAAAAATTGCTGCAATTTGATTGCACAGAAAAGTGGGTGGACATGCCATGTGTTACCTGCTGATGTTGGAGGCCATGAATTTCTTGGATGGTTTATTGTTTCCTTCCTGTTCAGGGTGGGCATCACAGGCCGGAGTTTAAGGTATAATTCACATCGTCTCCAGACCATGGCTCAATGGGCTTTGGGTTAGATCTAGTCAAGATCCAAAATAAGCACAGTTGATTGAAGCCATTTCTCACGAAACACATCTGTTTACCTTCCATTCCACATCATTGATAACTGTTGCAATGAGTGCTTTTTGTATTGGTTAACAACCAAAAGAAAAAACTTAAATCATCATTGAAAATCTGACTTGCAGTTGTTAAAAAAAACAAAAAACAATACCCTTTCCAGTGAAAAAAATTGCTGGTGGTGTCAGGGATTGGATTGTACCACCTTAGCCAATGAAACAGTTTCCTGCCCTGTTTGGTGGCTGATGAGAGCAGGGTATCGCACATTTTCAAGTTGTATGTAGAATATATATATATATATATATATATATATATATACATATGCGATACTGCGAAACAGATCTGTCTGCGAATGACTATATATATATATATATATATATATATATATATATATATAGTCATTCGCAGACAGATCAGTTTCGCAGTATCGCAGCTCATCAGTACGGTTAGACTCCGATTGCTATTTAACTCAGGATTGAAACCCGACCGAATTGGCGTCAGTCAGCGATTCTACACACACACACACACATATATATATATATATATATATATATATATTATTTTTATTTTATTTTATTTTATTTTTTTGTTTGTTTTTCTTTAATCCGAAGTGGAAGAGTAGGAAGGTAACTTCCAAGAACCTGATCCTAATTAATATTAAAAAATGGTGCAGGTGGAGAGCTCAATGTACGTAAGAATACAGAGCCAATATAAATTAGACAATTTTCGAAATTCAAAGGTGTTGGATGCACATTTCGACATGGGATCTCTAACAGAGATTCCACGTCACGTCAGTGACATTGTTTTGTTCCAAATGGAGAAGGCCCTGGGGTAAAGGGGGAGGGGCAAGGTTAACAACAGTCAAGAATTGAGTTCCCTTAAGGTCAAGGAAGTGGGATTTTTTTTAGGGGAATTAGGTTAAACAAAACAGAACAGGATAGAGTTGGGAGTGGCGGAGATTATAGAGTGTATAGAGACAAGAGATAGCCCTTTCACGAGCATTCTGGAAAATGAAAGAGGAAGGGCTGGATCCTGAAATTAGCTGGATACTAGTAGGTTCAGCCCATATTCTGAGGAATTTTCATGATAGGTGCTGTCTGTGTTTACTGGAAAAAATTTCAATATTAAAATACCCCCACCAACACTGGCTACTGAATCTTAGAAGGGAATTCATCAGTAAGTACCGCCACAAAACAAAGAGCATCGTGTTCAGTATTGATGAATTCCACACCCTCATATCTTATGATGATTCTTTTCTTCTATGTGAAGTGTCCTTTCAGGACATAGCTGATAATAACTCTCCACAATTTCTTGTCCTTTGTCATTATCAACATCAGTACCTTGACTACTTAAATTGTTGGAAGTGAACCCAGGGGCAGAAGAAATATAAAACCTCCTCCAAGATGATCTGTCGGTGATGGCTCTTGTGAGTTTTAGCATTGTCATGTTCTTCCACTCTGATATTGTCTGACCAACGCTTGCGTTTCTGTCCCTGATTACCTCTGCTTCCAACAGTGCCATGCCTGATAGTCTTGCAAAGGCTGTTATACCTTGTGAAGTGGCCAAACCATGCCATCTTTTAATGCTTAGTGGATATCGGCTCGGAACAAGAAGCCGGGGAGCCGAGTTCGAATTCCAGTTGAATCCATTGTATTCACTTACGCGCAAATACCCTTGGGAAAGGTATTAATCCGTCTGCTTCCTTCCAGTTATGGGTTAAATAGCAGGACAGATTGGGTTCTATAGCCTTGGTCGGCAACCAGTCTACCGCAGAAAGCAATGGCAACCTACTGCGGGATAATCTTCTGCCCAGTCAGTCATGTCTCTTTCGAGACATGATTGCCCAAGCGCGTATCGCGTATGGCACTTAACTGACTGAATGGCAAAAGTGAGATTCCTGTCAGCCTACAAGGTTTTCATCACTGCTCTATACATAGCTGTTGGTTTTGTGCTCCCAGTAGGAGATTTCTAGGGCATTTGTTCTCGAATGTCTGGATCTTTTGACCTGTTTTGAGACAGTATCAGAATGGAGACAACAGCAAATCCATCAGCCAATATTAAATGTCAAACATGCTCTCATGTAAACCCTCATTTGACCTTTGAAAAATAATTTGTTAAAATTTAACTTTGCTTATTTTTTTCCATCTCTGTTTGTTCTTTACTCTGTATTCTTATAGGGGTCAATAATTTACGTTCTTTCTCCTCAAAAATAAAATCCTAATTTTGTCGTTATATTTATTTCTCTCTGCAGTTGAGTCCAACATTGGCACCTGCATCAAGAGACATATTTCAAACTAATTCACTTAGTCCTCAGGTAGTTGTCTACTTATGATTTTACCAGTTGCTGCAGCCTTTTTTTTAGTATTATTTTTTTATTTTTAGTATTATTTTTTAATCTCTTTTACAGCTTAATGCTGTAGAAGAGATTTTTCCAAAAAATCTATTTTTCTTTCTCGTACCCCATGCTGCACGATATTGCATAAAATAGTCTTTTCTGGAATAATAATAACAAAAAAAAAACAGGTTTCACTTTTTCACAAATTTCTGCATGTAAACACACCTGCCTCGTTTGCCTTTTATAATTCACTTATCTTTGGGTTGTTTTAGTTTCATAATATCCAAAACGTTTTCTGGTTTCAGTTTGCTGCATATAGGGTATGATGGTAGACTACATTGATTAGCAAGGCCTCTGATTTGGAGATTGGAGTTGTTAAGGAATGTGAAACCACCTCCTAATTGCTGTTTATCTTAGGTCTATCCTAACCTAGCATCTATGGCCAAATAGTAAACCCCCAAACAAAAATCAAAATAATAGGAAAATAAAAAAAATAGATTTTCATAGTTAGAATACCAACAACACATTTTTATAGGAAATAAATTGCCAACAGTGCTTTGTAATAGGAAATAAATTACCAACAGTACTTTTTAATAGGAAATAAATTGCCAACAGTGCTTTGTAATAGGAAATAAATTGCCAACAGTACTTTTTAATAGGAAATAAATTGCCAACAGTACTTTTTAATAGGAAATAAATTGCCAACAGTGCTTTGTAATAGGAAATAAATTGCCAACAGTCCTTTTTAATAGGAAATAAATTGCCAACAGTCCTTTTTAATAGGAAATAAATTGCCAACAGTCCTTTTTAATAGGAAATAAATTGCCAACAGTACTTTGTAATAGGAAATAAATTGCCAACAGTGCTTTGTAATAGGAAATAAATTGCCAACAGTACTTTTTAATAGGAAATAAATTGCCAACAGTACTTTTTAATAGGAAATAAATTGCCAACAGTTCTTTTTAATAGGAAATAAATTGCCAACAGTTCTTTTTAATAGGAAATAAATTGCCAACAGTACTTTTTAATAGGAAATAAATTGCCAAAAATACTTTTTTTATACGAAAAAATTGCCAACAATACCTTTTTTTTTTATAGGAAAAATCATTATTACTATATTTAATAGTAAAATGAAGACTGGCATACATGGTCAAAGAACATTTTAATCTCATTAATCTTATTTCTTGTAAAGAGAAACAAGTTTGGTTTTGTAAAATTATTTGGTTAAAAAAATGCATCTATATAATTGTAATATGATCATGAAATGATTTCATTCTTTTGAACTAATTATAAGGTTTGAATTTTCATACTTAGATTTTTGCATTAAAAAATCCCCAGAGGTTAATATGCTGCTAAACAAAATCAACCTCCCAACCAGTTTGCATAAAAGGTCTTGTTAACCAATGGTAAATGTCCGTTTAATATTGTTACGTGTGTGTTTCTAACATTTTACTTTTAAGTTCATTGTTAAGTATTTTTTGCCATGTTATGACTCACGGCAACATCTCATTTATACATTGGTTTCTGTACAATCACTAAAGTTAACTTTCAATACACTGCATTTTTCAAGGATGCCAAATTTCTGTTTTTATTTTTATTTTTTGTTTATTTATTTTTATTTTAAAAGTTAAGGTTATTTTTATTGTTGTCATAACAGAACACAGAGTACCCATTCGTTAAATACTTGTACAGTCATATACAGTGGATTGACAATTGCACACCAGGGCATTGACAACCCTGCATAATTGCTTACCTCTGGTAATTTTTTAAAGTTAGCATATTTTATTAAGAGTTGCTAATTGTGAACCAATTTTAACTTATTCTAAAAAAGCAAAAAAAAAAGTTAGCATAACAACTCTTATCAAAAATAAAATTGCAATCATGTTGCCATTAGTTAAGTCATATACGTGATACATACTTGGACGATCGTCTCTTTCAAGACCTGACTGACTAGGCAGAAGATTTTACCTCAGTAGGTTGCCATTTCTTTTTGTGGTAGGCTGGTTGCCAACCAAGGCTATAGAACCCAATCTGTCCTGCTATTTAACCTATAGCTGGAGAGAGAAGAGATGGAGTCATACCTTTCCCAAGGGTATTTGTGTGTAAGTGAATGCAATGAACTCAACTGGAATCCAAACTCGGCTTTTCGATTTCTTATTCTGAGCCGATATCCATTGCACCACAACAGACATACTCCTGAAAACAAGATAAATTTCTAAAAAGGGTAGCTCACAACATTCATAACTTTTGATTAATTTGTGAAACTATAATAATTTTTCAATTTCTGAAATATTTTTTAAACACTTAATTTATCATTGCATTTATGACAAAAATAAACTTTTTTATTTTATTCCTTTTTTTTAAACATTTGCGATTCTTACCTATGCTTTGTAAATCGGGTGGTGATCCTATTCATCTCTCGGTTGCGTCTCTGTCCTCAAGGACAGAGTGTGGCTCAGTTGTAGCTTTGTCTGCAAGGGTAGGGTTGCATCTGAGAAAAATTACACTGACAGATGCCCGGTCCTGGGTAACGGTGTCCTGCGGCCATGCCACCCTATTGCAGCAGAGGGGTGGACCAGGTGCTTGTCACCGGCGGTTGAGGGGACTGAGGAATTTTTGTCCCTGCACAGTCAGGTCCCCACCTTTTAAAAAAAGACCTTGTGTTACATCTTGCTCCAATGCCGGAGTAGGGTAAATATCCTTAGCTATGCTCTTTTTTTTTTTCTTTCTTTTTTTTTAAAATTATGGTATTTAGTTTTTAAAGGTTTCAAAACATTATTTGAGGTACACACTTATCCGAGGACACATTTGTTTAGTATGCATCTGTCCTAGTACCAGTCATATACTTTATACCAAGTTATAATAAATTTTAAAATACTTTTTTATGGCATCATGCAGAGCAGGACTTATAGAAATTCCACAGTTTTTGCTAAATTTTTTTACTAGCATTTTTTATATTACTATGCTGTTTCACTGAAGCAGATGTTCAACACACACGGCTGTTATTGCTTCCTCTCTCTCTCTCTTTAGGCAAACATGTATTTACGTGTTTACCATGACACCGCTATTATTTTAACTACCTTCACTCTTTGACAATTTTTATTGTTTTCAAAAGTGACCATTAGAATTTTAATAAAATCTAAACTTATTTATAAATGGAAATTTGTCTGTGTGTGTGTCCATTACCTCCGAAACGGCTGAACCGATTTTCTTGAAAATTTACACAATTGTACTATAAGTGTCTGCGAGTGTTCTTAGCTAGGTTTTGTGTCAAGGTACCCCCGATAAATATTGATAATCGAAAAAATTGGGTTATAGAAGGAGTGGTCCGATTTTAATCCAATTTTATGCACTCATAGACAAAGACATAAGAAATGATATTCAGAAGTTTCAAGATTGCAGTTCGTACAATAGTGCAGAAAATCGATTATATATATATATATATATATATATATATATAAATAAAAGGCAAGATGTTTGTGTGTGTGTTTATCTGCCTGTATGTCTGTAAATTTTTCAGCCCTTTTATTTTAGTTTTTGCTTCGGGTTTGGCTCTAAGTAGGTACAATTGTAGTTCTTAATCTCAGCCATGATACCATTTATTCAGATGACTTATTTAGCTTTCAAAATTCAGTTTACAACGGAAAAAACTTATTTGATATCGATACCAGGAAATCAAAATTTGACTTACATCCATTCATTTTTCTTTCAGTCTACGGTTTCACTTTTACTGGAAACAACTATTACATTTTAGTCTTTCGTGCCAACGTCCAAAGAGTGTGAGCTCCAGGACCATGGATTAGTTTTAAAGCTTTCATTACACCTGAGCAACGCCGGGCTATACTGCTAGTATATGATGATTCTTTTTTTTTTTCTTTTCCTTTTCCTCAAGAATTTACAACAAAAAATATTAAACACTAATTATTTATTAGATTGCTTATTTACAAAAATAGGAAAACAATGTAACTTGATATCATTCCCCTGGAGGTTTGGAAGACCCAAGATTTCAATGGTATTCCACTCCAACTCTGTGATGTCTCATTATAATGGAAAAAATTATAGAAAGATGAACAGAAGACTGTATACTTTCCTAAAGAAAGAAGAACTAAAGGAGGTCTGATTTGATATGGTAGAGAGATGGTTACTGGGTTTTTCAATGTGACTTTCTGAGATCAAAAGAATACAGCGTGGGCAGAAAGCTTCATCGTTTTAATAGGCGTCTTGAGGACCAGCTACTGTGACGAAATTATCACAACTAGCAGCCTGGAGGCATCGTCATAACTGGTGCTGTTTCGACAGCGTCAATCCACTCGGGTTCTGGTCGTCATCATCACAGCAGTTTCCTGACCAGAGGCAGTGAGCCAGCCGGTTACAAAATATTATAGAAGAATCAGTCCAACATTCATTGCCACAAACATTTACAAAGATAACTGGAAGTAGAGAAAGTACTCTGAAAAAATTCAAATACCTTTTGAAAAATAGATCAACAGTTGGACAAATCCTGACTGTTAAGTGGATTATTGATTGTGTCAAGGCAAAGAATCTACAACCGCCTTACTTTCTATAGATTTCTCAAAAACCTTCAATTCTGTACAATGGGGGAAGATGGAGAATTTCTTTCTAGCATATAGCATCAATACAATGGTGATGCTATATGCCATATGTGCCATATGTGATACATACTTGGGCAATTATGCCTTGAAAGAGACATGACTGACTGGGCAGAAGATTGTCCTGCAGTAGTTTGCCATTGCTTTCTGCGGTAGACTGGTTGCCAGCCAAGGCTATAGAATCTAATCTGTCCTATTATTTGACTCACAGCTAGAGGGGGAAGAGATGTATTATATTATTAAGTAGTAATTAGTGGGGGATCTGTTTAGTACTTCATAACAATATAAAACTGATCCCCCACTTTATGTTCAGCAGAAGTCTTAATCATGTTTTCAATTATATTTAGTCAGTCAGTTAAGTGCCATACGTGATACATGCTTCGGGTGATCATGTCTTGAAAGAGACATGAATGACTGGGCAGAAGATCATCCTGCAGTAGGTTGCCATTACTTTCTGCAGTAGACTAGTTGTCAGCCAAGGCTATAGGACCCAATCTATCTTATTATTTAACCCATAACTGGAGGTAAGAGACAGATTAATACCTCTCATAAGGGTATTTGTGCCTAAGTGAATGCAACTGGAATTCGAACTTGTCTTTCTGATTTGTCATTCTGAGCCAATATCCACTGCACCACAACGTGCATCCTTGTTAGAGGTTATATTTAACTATTTTGATGATAAAAGGGTGGGACCTTGCATGCGAAAAAACGTGATCAGGGAATCAGAAAACATATCCTGTCATAGCAGTTGCCATGAAAATACTCATAGAAAAGACAAATATAAATAGCGTACACATATACTTTAGCTCGAACTTGATTTAAATTATGCTGAATAATGCTAGCTATTGTTAATTACAAAATATTTACAAATGCTGGCTTTATTTGGCATATATTGTTAATTTTGTTAATGCTCTGTATTGAAGATAGCCAAACTGTTTCACAAGCTGCACATGACTCTTTGGCATTTTACGTGCAACTCGTGGAATTGTGACCGACCTCTTTTATTCATCATGCTTAATATAAAAAAAAGATATTAAAGTATTTGGTTATTATTGTTTATTTATTAATTTTGACAATGTAAATTGGTTTATTGTTTTCACTGCATGCACGATGGAGGCATTCAATTATCAGTCAAGAAGCTGTAAACATTTGCTATGTACATATATATATATATATATATATATATATATATATATATATATATACTTTGTGATTACTGAAATGAATAAAAATTAAGACTTAAAAAGCGGTATAATTTAAATTTTATTATGTGTGCCTTTTTTCTATCTTATACAAGTTTGGCCAGCTCTAATGCCTGTTTTTTATCGGTCATGCAGCCTGGTCTCTCTATTTGTTTGAGATATATTATTATTATTTATGATAACAGGCATTACACATTGCCAATAAGTGAACATGCCTCATAACAGAACATCTCATTAGCAAATGAGGAGACCAGGATGCATGACCAATAAATGTTCAGCTAAAGATCCCAGATTACTGGAAAATGACCTTGGTAATTACAAAATTAAAATATTGCCATCATTGTTTTCTTTTTTCCTTTTAAATTTTAAAAAAAAATTTTTTTTTTAAATTTACAGTATAAGGAAATGATTAAATTATTATATTTCATAATTAAAAAAGCAGAATCTGTCTAATTCTGTGTCTACCATTAGTCTGTCTGTCACACCCTTTAAAATAGCCATATATTGACTAATCAAAACCAATTTTTAGAGAGAAGTGCAAATAGGTAAAGGGATACAAAGTACAGTTGGTTTTACTAGGGTGTGTAGCTTAGTACAATAAATATTAATTTTTTTGGAAAAATGAAAATTTTATCATTTAACATACAAAATACTCTCCCTATTTTTGAAAAACAATTTCATGAATAAAATAACAAATCTAATCTAAATCTAAACTTATTTATAAATGGAAATTTGTTCGTGTGTGTGTGTCCGTTACCTATACACTGCGAAACGGCTGAACCGATTTTCTTGAAAATTTACACAGTTCTTAGCTAGGTTTTGTCGAGGTACCCCCGATAAATAACGATAATCGAAAAAATCAGCTTACAGAAGGAGTGGTCCGATTTTAATCAAATTTGATACACTCATAGACAAAGACATAAGAAACAATGTTCAGAAGTTTCAAGGTTGCAGTTCATACAATAGTGCAGAAAATCAATTATATATATATATATATATATATATATATATATATATATAGATAGGTGTGAGTTTGTAACCCTGACGATCGCAAAAGCGTGAAACCCAAGGTTACAAACTCACACCTATCTATATGAATATGTTTGCTCTATCACTGATATTGAGCGCTTTTAAATAAGTACCACGCATATATAATATGTAAACAATATAATATATATATATATAAGGCAGGATGTTTGTGTGTGTCTGTTTATCTGCCTGTATGTATTTTTTTCAGCCCTTTTATTTTAGTTTTTGCTTCAGGTTTGGCTCTAAGTAGGTATAATTGTAGTTCTTAGTCTCAGCCATGATGCCATTTACTCAGATAACTTATTTAACTTTTAAAATTTAGTTTACTAAATTTTGAAAATTAAATAAGTTCTCTGAGTAAATGGCAAGGAAATCAAAATTACCAGGAAATCAAAATTTAATTTACATCCATTCATTTTTCTTTCAGTCTACAGTTTCGCTTTAATTGGAAACAATTATTGCTTTTTAGTCTTTTGTGCCAACGTCCAAAGAGTCTGAGCTCCAGGACCATGGATTAGTTTTAAAGCTTTCATTACACCCAAGCAACGCCGGGCTATACTGCTAGTACTTAATAAAAGCACAATATTGTTTTTTGCGTATCTTTGCTTTAAGTTTTTATATATATATAAAAGAATCCAGTTTTTAATTTGCCCTGTATTTACGAGAACTATAAACAAATCATCAAACCAAACGCTTCATTAAGTTGGCATTTGGCTCCAGATAGAAATATTTACTTATGACCAGTTGTATGTTGCATGCTTAAGAGTAAGAAATCCTAAGAATTTATTTTGTTAAAAAGGAAAAAAGAAATTTTCTTAAAAAATATTGTTTATATTGAAGTCCTATAAAATTAAATTGAACAAATTATTACAAAGTAGGGGTTTTGTCAAAGTATTTTTCCAAACAAATCGGCATATAATTTCATTAGTTTGCGAAATTGAACAAAATGTAGAATTTGTAACTCTTGACAGACTGCGACAATACTAATTACTGTAAGGATTTGAACATACTGTGGTGTGTTGCCCAAAAATTCTAGTACTTCTCCAAATACTTTCACAGCTTCTGCTCCAATGAACTTAGCTCACTGGTGCCTCCTATAAATGAATTTACTAGGGCCACAAGATTAGCAACTAGGTCCCACCCTTTTACTGTGAAATCAATAAATTGTAAACACAAATTCTACTCTAGTAGCTTCTTTTCTTGCACTTCTCACTTGTGAAATTCCCTTCCATTTACTTGCTTCCCCGACAGCTACAATCTCCAAGAATTTAAATGTAAAAGTCATCTCCTCTCTCACTAACCTGCATCCTCTTTCATGCTCCTTTCTCCGTCCACTCCACTCTCATCAGTATCCTCATCCTTCTTTTATTCACTTCCTGACACCCCCTATAACCCGTCACTCTTTTCTCATAACTTTCCTCCTATGTAATCCCCTGCACACCAGTGGTAGTAAAATACCTTGCCTGGGGCGATATAATTTAAAAAAAAAAAAAAAAAAATTAAACATTGCTGTCATTTTTGTCAGTACCGATTGTATCGACTTGCTTTTGGAATTTTTACTTTTAATGATTTAAAACTGGAGTTCTTTCTTACATGCAGAAATAAGTGAACTGCATTGATGAAAATCCTTGATTACTCATGCAAAAGATATTATAGATGCAATTGCAAAATTGCTATCCTCAGTTTGACAGTATGAGTTAATAAGTGAATATATAATGTAATATGCAAATCAAGTGTGAACATCCTGGCGGAATTAACTGTACCATATGAAAGTCGGATGGAACAAAGCCACGATTATAAAACTAATAAATATAAAAATGTAAAATCAGAGCTAATAAAGGATGGGGTATAAATCAATTGTCAGAGCAGGGGAAATTGGATCGAGGGGTTTCGTTGCAGGCACTCTGATTCCGATTTGGCCCAGAAATTGGTACAAAGGGCATAATCGGGCAAAAAAGTATAAAATGCCTAATAGAAGTAACTGAAAATAGTTCTATGTGGACATGGAAAAAAAAAAAATTCCGTGGAGTGTTTCAGCGAACATGACCTGACTGATCGTGAATGCTTGATGAGATTCATGTTGCATTCTCAGAACATGAGGTTTGCTGTTTTTCGGAATTTTTTGTAAATTTAATTTCGCCGTTATACATTAGAACCAGTAGAACTATAACACACTTTTATATTATAATGGAGGGGGGGTGCAAGTGAACCCGTTGAGAGGAAGACCCTGAAACGGTGCACATTCTCTCCTGATGACCCCAATTTAAATATAAATTCGAAAGGAACACATTAAAAGAAGTTCAATGAAGTCATATGCTGTAGAGAAGCTCGATGAAAATGTCATTGGTATGAGGAGCATTACATATTCAGCTCGCTTCAGGTCAGTTTCAATTATTTTCCAGTAATTTCCTTCTGCAAAAGTATTTTGACAGTTTCAATTGTCTCCTACTAATTATTGATTTCATAATCAGAATTATGGGATTTAATGAGTTGTTTCCAGGATAGTTGAAAAATGCTTATGATTTATTTATTGTTGTATATCTACCTATATACAGAAATAGAATGTTCCTATCCTCTTAAATATGTAAACACTGTTAGAGGAGAATGATTATACTGACTAGCAGTTCACTATCAGTGTATCTATTGCACATATCGTGCGAGCCTTGTACTTGTTGATAAACACTTATTCTCGACCTCCGTTTTTGTGATTACTCATGCATGTGCGTTGTGGTGCAGTGGATATCGGCTCAGAACGAGAATTTGGGGAGCCGAGTCCGAATTCCAGTTGACTACTCTGCATTCACTAACCTTGGGAAAAGGTATTAATCCGTCTCTTCCCTCCAGTTATGGGTTAAATAACAGGTCAGATTGGGTTCTATAGCTTTGGCTGGCAACCAGTCTACTGCAGAAAGCAATGGCAACCTACTACGGGATAATCTTCTGCCCTGTCAGTCATGTCTCTTTCAAGACATGATCACCCGAAGCGTGTATCACGTATGGCACTTAACTGACTGACTGAATATAATAGTTGAAAACATGATTAAGACTTCTACTGGACATAAAGTGGGGGATCGGTTTTTTATTGTTATGAAGTACTAAACTGATCCCCCACTAATTACTACTCAATAATATAATACATCTCTTCCCTCTCTAGCTATGAGTCAAATAATAGGACAGATTGGGTTCTTTAGTCTTGGCTGGCAACCAGTCTACCTCATAAAGCAATGGCAATCTACTGCAGGTTAATCTTCTGCCCAGTCAGTCCTATCTCTTTTGAGACTTGATGGCCCAAGTGTGATTTTTGTGCATAAGTGAATGCAAGGAATTCAACAAATTTGAACTCGGCTCCCTGATTTGTTGTTCCGAGTTGATAACCACTGTACCACAACGCACACTTTCCTAATTAAGTGTCCAGATACTTCAGCTGTCTCTTTCAGTAATGTATGTAAAGGTAAGTGCTGAAAAATTCTCTGCCTGACTTGTTTCCCAGGATTTTTCAGCACCTCAGAAAAAGTTTTAGATTGTTTTGAGCTGGATTGTATTTATGTCATATTTTTTTCTTTCTGTAGTGTCATGCTAATATCAAGTTGTTTGGCATTTTACAGTCGTTAGGTAAAGCAGCATAAGGTTAAAAAAACAATTAAAAAAGATGAAACCTAAACTCATGGAAAATTATTAACAGAAATAGTTAATCTACAAATTTTAGATTATTGCAACTCTTATGACTTTGTTTAAACAAACAATATAGGATGGAAATAAATAAGAAGGCATCTGGGGATATAGAAAATTTTTAATTTCACTTGCTGATGTCTTTTAAGAGGATACAAGGAGTTTGAATCACATTGGGATTGATCTATTTCTGTTTGGCTAATAGTCTGAGAATGTAAAGGGAACCGAATATTACAATAAAAAAAAAAATGAAGTAATAAAATGAAAATAAAAACCCAGTAAAAATGACAAAAAGTCCAGCAGTTGAAATATATTAAAAGCTGTTTTTAAGCATTCAGTTTAGTTATTGGAGTTCACTTAAACTAAACTTAATTACTGTTATGAGGATGCATTTATATATAAAAAATATTAATAATGTCTAAAAAGTTATATTAAGGGTTTCTATTGAGTCCTACTTGTATTACTGTTATGAGGATGCATTTATATATAAAAAATATTAATAATGTCTAAAAAGTTATATTAAGGGTTTCTATTGAGTCCTACTTGTATTACTGTTATGAGGATGCATTTATATATAAAAAATATTAATAATGTCTAAAAAGTTATATTAAGGGTTTCTATTGAGTCCTACTTGTATTACTGTTATGAGGATGCATTTATATATAAAAAATATTAATAATGTCTAAAAAGTTATATTAAGGGTTTCTATTGAGTCCTACTTGTATTACTGTTATGAGGATGCATTTATATATAAAAAATATTAATAATGTCTAAAAAGTTATAGTAAGGGATTCTATTGAGTCCTACTTGTATTACTGTTATGAGGATGCATTTATATATAAAAAATATTAATAATGTCTAAAAAGTTATAGTAAGGGATTCTATTGAGTCCTACTTGTATTACTGTTATGAGGATGCATTTATATATAAAAAATATTAATAATGTCTAAAAAGTTATAGTAAGGGATTCTATTGAGTCCTACTTGTATTACTGTTATGAGGATGCATTTATATATAAAAAATATTAATAATGTCTAAAAAGTTATAGTAAGGGATTCTATTGAGTCCTACTTGTATTACTGTTATGAGGATGCATTTATATATAAAAAATATTAATAATGTCTAAAAAGTTATATTAAGGGTTTCTATTGAGTCCTACTTGTATTACTGTTATGAGGATGCATTTATATATAAAAAATATTAATAATGTCTAAAAAGTTATAGTAATGGATTCTATTGAGTCCTACTTGTATTACTGTTATGAGGATGCATTTATATATAAAAAATATTAATAATGTCTAAAAAGTTATAGTAAGGGATTCTATTGAGTCCTACTTGTATTACTGTTATGAGGATGCATTTATATATAAAAAATATTAATAATGTCTAAAAAGTTATATTAAGGGTTTCTATTGAGTCCTACTTGTATTACTGTTATGAGGATGCATTTATATATAAAAAATATTAATAATGTCTAAAAAGTTATAGTAAGGGATTCTATTGAGTCTTACTTGTATTACTGTTATGAGGATGCATTTATATATAAAAAATATTAATAATGTCTAAAAAGTTATAGTAAGGGATTCTATTGAGTCCTACTTGTATTACTGTTAAGAGGATGCATTTATATATAAAAAATATTAATAATGTCTAAAAAGTTATAGTAAGGGATTCTATTGACTCCTACTTGCTATAACAAAAAAGTTTTAATTCGTTTAATTTAAGTCGTTGTTAAATAGAGAAATTAGGAATAGAACGTTTTGGAAGGTTCTAGGAATGTTCCAGCAAAATCTAGAGAATTCTAAAGGATTCTAGAATATGCAAATTAGGTGTTACCCCTTATAAAAATAGGTTTTGGGAAGAGAGTAGTTAGTTGTTAACAGGATTTTCTGACATTATCAATTTCGGCCCGATTCATGGATCTGTGCATCCAGCCGAAAGAATCTCTAAGAAATGTTGCCGACCAGCTAAAACCTGAAAGAGAACCGCATATGAGTAAATAGATAATTTTAACTCTTTCATTGACCAAACTTAAAATTATTCTTTATATACACATTTGAAGATTTCCTAAAAATATAGCACTTAAACTTGTTCGCTATCTTAACTGGGTAAAAATATTTGACACCTTCCTTCCCCTTCGTGACACTTACCCATCACTCTGCAAGTAGTAAACTCTGTTTTCTGTTTGAATGCAAAAAACTGTATATTTGTAAACTCCGAGTTTTGGTTAATCAAATTTCTTTTGTTAAACTTAACACTACTAGCAACAATAACCAAATGAGATTCTTTTTCCATTCCCAAAATAATAATAGTAATAATAATTGATGTCAGATGAAAAACCCATTAATTGCTTTGGAATTCTTTATATAAGAAATAACTGATCCTGAAACGTATTTTTGGATTTGTTGTGGCGCAGTGGATATTGGCTTGGAACGAGAAATCAGGAAGCCGAGTTCGAATTCCAGCTGAATTCATTGCATTCACTTACGTGCAAATACCCTTGGGAAAGGTATTAATCCATCTATTCCTTCCAGTTATGGGTTAAATAACAGGACAGATAGGGTTCTATAGCCTTGGCTGGCAACCAGTCTACCGCAGAAAGCAATGGCAACCTACTGCGGGATAATCTTCTGCCCAGTCAGTCATGTCTCTTTCAGTCATATCACGTATGGCACTTAACTGACTGAGTGAATATAATAGTTGGAAACATAATTAAGGCTTCTGCTGAGCATAAAGTGGGGGTCAGTTTTATATTGTTATGAAGTAATAAACTGATTATATAATACATCTCTTCTCTCTCTAGCTTTGAGTCAAATAATAGGACAGATTGGGTTCTATAGCCTTGGTCAGCAACCAGTCTACCGCAGAAAGCAATGGCAACCTACTGCAGGATAATCTTCTGCCCAGTCAGTCATGTCTCTTTCGAGACATGATTGCCCAAGTGTGTATCACGTATGGCACTTAACTGACTGATTGACTGAAGTGATTGAAACAAAGGGTTCAATTTGAAATTTCTAATACCTGAAGAAGGTTGGAGTGTTCAATGACCAAAACATCATAATCATGGCAATAAAGATGAGGACAACAGTTCAAACAATTTAAATAATGTCATTCCATAGTTTATAAAAACAAAGTGGTCAATGGAATAACCCTGATGTGCTACCTACACGGTTGATGGAATAACCCAAATGTTTTGGCTACAGATTACCTTCGAATATATTTTAAAATCATTTGTTTCTGATGAAGGACCGAGGACGGTCTGAAATATATAATATAATAGTAGAAATAAACAAATACTGTCAAAACACATTTTTAAACTCAAAATGTTTTAATGTTCTCTCTCTCTCTCTCTCTCTCTATATATATATATATATATATGCAGTGAACAATTGAGAGAAGCCAATGAGGTATTCTTACAACTTTGCTGTTGTAAACACTCACAAATTTACAATGTTGAACCTGGTAAGTACTTAAGTGGGTTATTTCTTTGGAATATCAGGTGCTGGAAATTTGGATGTGTGGGTGGTACAATGGTTAACTAGTTGGAATTGGAAAGCAGTGTTCTAATCGCTGTTGAGTTTGTTATATTTGCTGACCCACAAATACCCTTGCGAAAGGTATGGATCTTCTTCTTTCCCCCCAGTTATGGGTTAATTAGTAGGATTGATTTATTGATAAAGGAAAGGAAAACTATACCATAAATTGTACTTTGCCTAGTCTGGTGGATGCCTACCTTAGAACAGTGGTTCTCAAACTCTTTCATAATCTAACCTGTTATTGTGTCCTTGTACTAGATTAAACTTTATAAATATTTATATCATGGAGGCTGGTAGATTTTATTATAATAGAAAAAATATTGGCAGTTTTACTGGTTTGGCCAAAAAGTTTGGTTAAGGAAATTTTCTAATTAATAACCGAACAAATTTTTTGGCCAACCCATTATTTTGGATCAGAACCGACCATCTTGAACTAAAGCTTTTAATTGATGGCTTTGTCTTTTTTCACTTTAATGTTTTATTGTTTTCTGCTATGATTTTGTTGTCTTCATATTATCACTGTAATATCGGAATTACAAGAAATGCGAAACGACTTCATTAGGGATTGCTTCAAAGTTGGTTTAATATGATTAGAAAAAGAAAAGTTCGCGTGTAAGAGAAAGATTATGAAAGTAGATGAAGAACTGGAAGAAGTCCAGGAATACATCTATTAAGGACAACTGACAATCTTAAAGAAAGGTCATAAATGTGAAATAAAATGATTAACAATTGCTTGGAAAGCATTTTAAAGTACAAAATGAATGTGTAATGTTAACTTTGGTGTACAGGTCAACAAAAAATTAACGAAAATGCTTGGAAGTAATGCATGAAGATCTATGCAGATATCCCAACCTGGCCTAATTACAGTGCAATAACATGTCAAAATAGTGAAGATTCCTTCCATTTTAACTGCTGATATCTTGTTCATTTTCACATCTATTTAGTATGTAAACAAAATTTAATCTTTTCTCTTTATATATATAATTTATTTTTGAACATTATTTTTAATATATGTATTTGAGTAGACATTTTCTTTTTAATTAAACTATATATATATATATATATATATATATATATATATAAAAATCCAAAAAGATGATCAGATAGGTAAAACCCAAAACCTGATCCTAATTAATATTAATTTCATTAATATTAAAATTGATCAAGGTGGAGAGGGCTCGATGCAAATATTATATTCTATTTACAGAGCCAAATCTAAAAATAAAACAAATTTCGATATTTAAATCCATTGAATAGCCATTTCTACTAGGAAATCCTTGCTTCTTTAACAACGGTGAAGCGAAAATTTTATTTACTCAAATTCAAATGACAACAGATTTTATATTGGTAGAAGTAAAAAAAAAAATCATCTATCCACAGGAAAATAAAATGGGGTGGGATTAACAATTCTTGAATTTAAGGCTGTAAAAGGAGAAACACAGACCGATACCTATGTCTCATATTAGAAGACATACCCCTCCTCCTTATCTGATTTGAGAGTTTAAAAGTTAAATTTAGCCATGTCAGAGGGATAGAAGTGGTAGGGGGAACGAAAGGAAAAAAGTTAGTGAATGCTGCCATAATCCCTACCTTCAGTTCATCTTTTGTGTCACAAGTAGTTTGTTGGTCTCTCGCTCAACTTTGCCTCATCAAGGATATTGCAGCCAGGGGTGATGGGGTTGCAGAAATTGTCTCACAGCTATGACTGGATTCTCCTGCTTGTGTGGTATGAGGCAGAGTCTTGTTACCAGGCATGGAGTTTGCCAGCAGCCACTATCTTGACCCAGGGCCACACTACTGCCCCAAGGAATTTGATGTCGGCCTCTGTGTTGAGTCTGAAGCCCTGTGGGAAGATGAATGGAGGGCGTAACATTGCAATGACTGGTGATTACTTCAAACACTTTTGTAATCCCCATTAGGCTCCTTCAACTCTTTCCAAATCCTCAGCACTGCTCTTAGATTGACATTCAAGCACACTGAAATGTTAATATTGGAGCCTCAAGTACAAATGCCGAGCAGTACATTATGTCATTTCCAAATTTCTGGCAGAGTGAATCGTGTCATGGTGCTGTTTTTCTTACAGACAGTGCCCAACTGACCCTATTATATTCTGTGCGGTTGACAAAATCAAAAACAACATGCATGTCTAAGATCAGAAATATAAAATGGCGACAATTTACCCATCGCATTCAGGGGGGGTGTAAAGCGAATGTAACTGATATTATGTGACAGTGTTGTTAAATTCTTTCACCTTTAATACAATTTTTGAACGGGATTTGTTCAGTTTGTTTTTAACAGTTCCATCAGATCAAAAGGAAATAGTTTTCAGTTTGATGTTGTTTAACTTAGTAAAAAAAACCCAGACGTATATGGTTTAAAAAAAAAAAGATGGCTTTCTTAGTCATGCAGTAAAAATGATCTTTATAGAATGATTTTTTAACCGCTCAGAACATGCCAGAGAAACTTTGAATTAAGAATGGAACTTTAGGGTGTAGCAGAAATACCTCCTGCCTAATGTAAGATGAAGGTGCCATTGCTACTAATGTCTTACCCTTATGTTGGGGGGAGTTCTACCACTGGATATTAGAGAGTTTATCATTATTTTTCATTACGGTGATTTTAATTTTTTTTTTGTCCCCCTTGTAAGTTCGTAATGGCCTTTTCTAGTTTTTCACACACGCCAGCATGAATGAGATGCAATTTGGAGTCATTATTGTCCAATCAGTTGGAGACTGTGTGAGGGCCTCCTTATGTTTCCGAGTGTATATTCTATGAGTTTCATTTTGCAATCTCTTCATTTGAGGAAGACTGTTGTAGTAAAAATTAGAAATGTGGCTACTTAGAAAGATATTTTTTTTTGTGAAAGTCTGACATAATTGTCCACTTAAACTTTTCTTTGTTCAGATTGTCATTTGGCCAACAGTCTCCTTTTTTACTTTTTTTTTTTTCACTCTTAACCGTTTGTTCATTCTGAATGTCAGGCTGTCATTTGGATCTTTTGTCCGTTTCTTTCCTGTTATCCTTTGCATTCTTTCCTGTTTTAGTTCCTGTGTCATTTCATCTCCCTGCAGGTCTGTCCACTCATCTCAATCGCTTGTTAAGTGTTTCTCTCTCTCTCTCCTTCTCTCTCTCTCTCTCTATTTCTTTCTCTTTCTTTCTCACTCTTTCTCTTTCTCTCTGTCTGTCTCTCTCTCTCTATCGCTATCTCTTCTTGTTTGGCTACTCATTTTAGCTAATAACTTATTTTTTCTTTTCATTTCCCTTTTTTTTTCTTTTTTTTTTTTTTTTAGTTATTGCTATGACAACAAACATAGGGGACTAATAACTGTGTTTGTTAACCATTATATTTCATGAATGATACTTGGAGTTCAATCAATAATTAGATTTTTTTTTCTTTCCCAAGAGAAAAAAAAAAAAAAATAATTTCTTTGGTTGAATAGGATTATTCATTTTTATTTTATTTTTAATGAATGAAAATTTGAATCTCGTTCATGATTGACCCATTTATCCCCATATATAAATATTTTCCTGTGTCAGTGTTTTGTCACAAATTTACAATTTATTGCCCTCATCTTGGGGATTTAGTTCCATGACATTTAATTATATTCATCATAATTTATTCAGCTAGTATCAGAACACCCCGGAATTGTGGATCCTGGTAATAGTCAAGACAAAATAGTGCAATGGCTCGTGCACCAGGGATGTTGAGGTTATTTCATTTTTCCTCACAGAAGTTTCTCCACCCACTGGTAAAGACATTGACCTTTGATATTCAGGCTGGTAACTGGTTTCTTGGCACAGGTGGTTTTAAAAGAGGCATTTCCATTCAGTTGCAAAATCTTTTCAACTAACCTCACACAGTTTATCTGAAAGGACAATGCCACTGAGCAGGTTGTGGCTGCAAGTGACTTCTTGGAGCTGTTTGTGAGAGTTGGATTTAAGCTGTGGTATAGTGCAATTCCACGTCCCAATTCCCCTGAGTAAAGCAAAGTTGACTGATTCATCACTCAGGTACTACCATTGAATTTATATTCTGTACACTCCACAATATTCATCAATTTTACAAATTAAAATTAAGAAGGCTTTCTTACGGTTTGTCGTTTTATTTTTCTATAGTTCTCTCAGAACAAGATGAGAGTTCCACTTAGTAAATGAGTTGTATGATATGAACGTAAACTGAAATAGTAGGAAGTGACAACAAAGAGGATAGATAATGATTGACCTTGGCTACATTGATATTTTAGCTCATGTCAAAGTAATTCTTAAATGTTTATATGCAAAATTTAAAAAAGAATTGGTTTTATGTTTTTCAGTCCTTAATGTTTCAATTTTAATTATATTAGCCACGTTTTTAATTATTTGTTTACTAGCTACACAAACCCTTAGGTAACATTCTGCAAGCAATGTTTTGTCCTTCCACTCGAGGTTTCTCCAAACTTCTAATGATAGGAATGTTATATTGTATCGTACTTTGGCAACAGAAAATGACCTTGATTGAAATCAGACTAGGCTACAGTAGAGAGGCTACCATATATGTTGGAAAGCAAATTGAATAATGCAGAGTGTAAAAAGAGATTCGGCAGACCTGAAGCAGACTGCAACATTTAACAACATTTAATTTTGTTGTTTTTCTTCTTTTTTTTTTTTTTTTTTCAGCAGAATCCTATCAATTATTACTTAAACTTTCCGATTCAAAAAAAAATATTTAAACAAATTTGGTGGTGGGGGTCAGTTTCTCATACAACGTTAAAGTAAATCGATCCTCCATTTTCAATCCACTGTAAGGTTGCATGAAAAACTGGTCCTTCCCCTAAAACTGTTTAAATATTGAAATTTTTGCAAATTTTTTTTGTCATTCATGAAGTTTAAGGTTTAAAAGATAATATTGCACTAAAAAGAAGTCCAAGAAATTTGATAATGAGCAGATTTACAGGTGGCGGTAATGTCGTACTGGCGAATGGTTTTAAAATGGAGGCTTGATTTACTACAACATTGTATGAAAACTATTCCCCACCCCCTGAACTGTTTAAATATTGTAATTTTTCAAAATCTTTTTTGTCATTCGTAAAGCTGCTAAGGGGTAATCGATAGGACTGCGCTGAAAAAAAGTTAAAAAATTGAAAAGCAATGAAATTAAACATAGTGGTAGTCTGCTTCAGGTCCGCCGCGGATTCATATGTATAATCCAAGGCCTGTACATTATAATAAGTGTGACATTCAACAAGCGAAATTTAGACCTTTCAATTACAGTGAAAGCTCTGTAAATTATATTTTGAATTTTATGGTTGTGTTGTCATCTCCTGCTTTTTGCAACAGAAAATGACATGTATTGAAATAAAAGAGAAAGTAATACTGTGGGTAATGAAAGAAAATAAAGATGATTTATGTTTAATCCAGGACTGAAATCTTTTAATGGAGTGTGAAATATGAATCTGCAGGTTTTTCTGAAGTACTTTCACTTCTGGAGAAGTGTGCATTTTTATAAGAATTTTCATTATTTTTTTAACATTCTTTTATGGGTGATCAGTATTCTTGTTACATGGTGGAGTTATTTGAAGTTCTAATTATCTATTTTCTTCTCTAGGAACTAGAAATGGTTTTCCAATCTCTACAATGTCTCGTCATCCTTGCTACAGCTACCGTTGTTTCTGACACTGCTCAAATACCACCTTCTTTGCTGGAAATTTCCATCTTGTTCAATGGTAAGTTTACAATAATTTTTTTTTTTTAAGAGGTAACTCAAAAATTTAATTTTTCTGCTTATAAAACATTTACGTTTAAGAGCAGTGTATTTTTTTTTTAATATACACTTGCTGAGTGCTTAAATGTATGTGAAAATTTCTTTCTTATGCAAATTTTTAACCAGCCAATGATGTGGCAGCAATTGGAAACTGGCATTTAAAGATGTTCATGATGAACTGCTGAATTTCATTTCATGCATTAGTATGGGAAATGAAGTGACTTTGAATGCAGCATGGTCATTAGTGCCAGACAGACATGTCTAAGTATTTATAAAAAAGAAAAATGTTGACCTAGGATTTTCAATGTGCAAGCATCTCTAGAATTTTCAGGAAATAGTCAGAAAAAATTTACTGGCAATTCTGTGGATGGAAATTTTTTTTTGATGAATGAGGTCAGTGGATATTGCCCAGGCTGGTTCAAACTAATTGAAAAACAGCAGTAGTTAAAATAAATCTCTTTAAAACTTAGGTATAGAGAAGAGCATCTGAACACACCACAGACCAAACCTTGAAACAGATGAGCTACAGCATCAGAAGATCATGGCAGGTGTCACTCTTGTCAGATCAAGAAACTAAGATTACAATTTAAGGATGACAGAAATTGAACTATAGAAGAAAGTCTCAATTTCTGGTACAAGATTAGGATAACGGATATAGAATTTGGTGCAAAAGTGTGTATCTGTCCAACAAAGGTAACGTTGGATCTGTCCAGCTAGAGAGACACAGATTTGTCCAATATCAGGAAGACACGAATCTGTCCTGCCTTGTATTATCAGTTCAGGCTGGTGGGAGTAAGGGTGTGATGTTATGAAGAATATTTTCTTAGTATACATTGACACCCTGGGTACCAATAGAAGATTGTTTAAATGCTGCAACCTACCTAGGTATTATGGCTGATGACTTGTCTCGATTCTTGATGATGGTGCTTCCATCCTTTCAGCAGGACAATGCACAATCAGTGAAGTGTCATACGTGATACATGCTTGAGCAATCATGTCTCTTTCAATCTATGACTGACTAGGCAGAATATTTCCCCAACAGTAATATATTTTTCCAAATGTTACTGAAAATCCCGAAGATTAGTGAAATGGTTTTAGCAACCATATTTGATTTATTTGTTTTAACATTATTAAAAATCATATTCAAACAAATGTTAACATTACAATACATTTCAGAGTAGAGATGGTTATTTAGGTGGAATTGAAAATTGTGTTATATAAGGCTTGATTTGACTTCGATTGGACTGTGGAATTATTTGTGGTCGAGTGGTCTAAGATGCAGCAGGTCAATTGGTGGCTTCCCATATGTTGATAGGGGGTGCAGGTTCGAATCTTGTTGAATGATGCATATTTTTGTAACAAAATTTATTGTAAATAATTAGGCTGGTAGAAATAAATATATCAATATACTGTTTGATTAAAAAAAAACTGAATATCTACTCAAATACGAGTATCGATTAAGAATGTTCAAACAAACAAATCAAATACAATGATATGTAAGCCTTGCCCTTGCATAGTCTCAGCCAATCGCTCAATATTTGCAACATACTTTGTTACTTTTAGTTTTACACAATTTTCTAAATGTTCATGTGTTAGGCAACTTCATTATCGACTTAAAACACTGCTTTGATGTGAAAGAAAATTTGCTCATGAGAATAAGTTAAACCAAAAGAAGAGCAAAAAATAATTTTAAACGGATGAAAGATCTCTAAGAAGGAGCGTCAAACAGTTGATAACAGCAGCAGTCTTCTAAATACTTCCTTAGTTCAACAAATCATACCATTAGAAAATGCTTGGCGTGCCACATGTGGCACATGTACTGTAGTTTGCCTACCCCTGTAATAGAGCACATTTATAGTGTGGTGAAAAAGATGAGCAGCCAGACAATCTAGAAGAATTGCAGAATGCCATAATAAGAGCATAGATCTAAATTTGAAAAGTGCTTCCAGAACATTGTTGAATCTATGCCAAGAAGAATTAGGGCAGTTTTAAATGTGAGAAGTGGTCCAATCTGGTTCTAGAAGTTAGGTGCCATACATGAAACCCACTTTGGCGATCGTGTCTCTTTTGATCCATAACTCACTAGGTAGATTTTCCTACAGTGGGTTGCTATTTCTTTCTGGTTGCCAGCCAAGGCTATAGAACCCAATCTGTCCTGTTATTTAATCCATAACTAGAGGGAGAAGAGGTGGATTAATAATTTTTTCAAGGGTATTTGTGTGTGATTGAATGCAACGAATTCAACTGGAATTCGAACTCAGCTCCCTGATTACTCATTCTGAGCTGATATCCATTGCATCACTATGCACATTTATGTCAGAAAAGTATATCTAATAAAGTGACTAGTGAGTGCCTGGTACAATTTTTAGATTTATTTATTTTATCTTATTTTTTTTATTTTTATTTTACAGCATTTTGGAAACATGTCAAATTGTTACATGGGTTAGAATATTAAATAATATTTTCAAAAGCCTCTGCTGTTTTTTTCTCAGATGAGTAAATATCATCTCCATAAAATTTCTTAATTTTATTTTCCTTTGACAAGTTTTATTCTTAGCTTAGTTGATGAAAATATGAGGTGCTATCATTTAAGGCAGAGTTTCTTAACCTTTTTAAGCAACAGCACACCTGGGGGCAAATGAAAATATCACTGTACAGTTAGAAAAAAATTTAAAAGGTATAATGAAATAAAGCGATATATTTTTTTAAAAAATACACACAGGAATAGAAACTTATTTTATTTCGATGTTCCTATTTGTGCAGCTTATTTAGCGGATGTGTGTTGTGGTGCAGTGGATATCGGCTTGGGACGAGAAATCGGGGAGCCGAGTTCAAATTCCAGTTGAATTCCACGCATTCACTTATGCGCAAATACTCTTGAGAAAGATATTAATCCGTCTCTTCCTTCCAGTTATGAGTTAAATAACAGGACAGATTGGGTTCTATAGCCTTGGCTGGCAACCAGTCTACCGCAGAAAGCAATGGCAACCTACTGCGGGATAATCTTCTGCCCAGTTAGTCAAGTGTCTTTCGAGACATGATCGCCCAAGCGTGTTTCACATATGGCACTTAACTGACTGATTTAGTGTGAAACCTGTGCCTGACGTTCTTTTATGATTTCTTCAATATTTGGTCGAATGTGCAATTCACAAACCATCATTTCTTCCTCAGCTAAGTGTAGTCTTTTTTTGATGTTATTTAGGGTTGAGAAGCCTAATTCACATAAATAACAATTAGAAAATAGCGATAAAACTGATAAAGCCTTTTGAAATAATGCCGAATATTTCTTTTGTATTGAAATCCAAAATGTATCGGGGTAACGTCAAATGTTTTATTTTGAGCCCTTGATAACTAGAGATGTTGGCCAATTCTTGTTTTTCACATAACTGAAGTATCGTCTTGGAATGGATATTTATGAAGGAATTTTGAATCCAATTATACTCTTCTGTGTTCAGTGACGGAAAATAATAGTCAATATTTTCATCAAGAACTTTTCGATGGGTAACCATAATAAGAATCTTTTTAATAATTATTTGAAAAAAAAGTTTGATACTCTTCATTTATTTAAATACAAAGGCTGTACCATTAATATTTCTATACACACACACACACACACACATTATGGATGTGTGGTCAAATGGTTAGGACATTTTGTTTTAGACCATGAAGCTCGAGTTTGAACCTCACCATGGTCGATTTGTCAGAAAGGTGATTCATTGATGTCATCTGTCTGGAGGAGGCAATTCTAAAGCATGTGGCACCTTTGGAAAAGCATGCCATGGGTTGACCCAAGCTTTGTGAGTGAAATTGAGTACACAGTGTTGACCATGTCCACCATAGTTTATGAATATAGAATACAGCGCAGTATGTAATTTGTTCAATGAAACAATGTCACAGTCAGACACTCTACTGAATCTGACTATATTACCAATACTCGGGAAAATATGGTCGCCTTTATACATGTTGCATTGAACATTTTGAGCCTTCTGATTGGTTAACCCTTCTATTGGTGAACTATTAAATGAGTCAGCTCATGGCTGGCTCACTAGTATACAAGGGTACTCAAAAACTCCAACACACAACTTTGAATGTCCTGGTCTTGTTTAGATTGTTGTTCAGACTGGATAATGCATTCTCACTCAGAAACTTTAACTAAGGTCTGCTCAGGATAGTTGCAGTATAAACCACAGGTGGGCATTGTGAGTATTAAACAAACACAAGTGTGCCTGAGCAAGCGTCTGCAAAAGGGATTAGCTATTTGATCATGTAGATAAGCATCATTGAATACTCGTGGTCAGCCATTATGTATGCTGTGACAATATTTTGCAGCACACATTGAATCATTGATTTAAGGGTTGGGGGGAAATATTAAATAATTTCTTTCTTTTATGCTGACATCTGACCATTGGATTTCTTTCTCAAGAATTATCAAGTGCAAGGAAAAATTTAAAAACGTTTTTGTCATGAAATGCGCTATGTTCTAGGATCTTAGGTCATCTTAGGTTCAATTTCTTTAGCTTCCTGTTTTTAATTTTTGTAAAGGTTACCTTTTTCTTTCTTGTTAGTGTATCATAAATCACAAATTGTGCCAAGCGTGAAAGTTAAAAATAAAATTGTTCTTGCATACTTTTTTTTTTTTTGCTCTCATAAAGTAAACAGTTTAGTTTTGACAGCTGCACTTTTTGGGGCACATATTGAAGCTGGACATGTTCCTTCTGCTAGTTGCTCTTTTGATTGGTTACCACTTGATTGACAACAGTGACGTAGATAACCCAGAAGAACACTGAGAGCAAAAAAAAAAAAAAATTAAAAGTTAAATGTTCTGATGGTGTGAATTAACATTGAAAGATTAAACTTAACTACATTTAAATCATGCATTGATTATTGAAAGAAAACTACAAGACCTCCTACAGAAGGTAGCTGAAGAGAGTGACAAGAAAGGACTATAAATAAACTGCAAGAAAACTGAATGCATGGTCTGTGCTGCCCTGGACAAAATGCCGAAAAGCATCTCGTTTGGACAGCCAGTTTAACTCAAATACGTAAGAACACAGACGAATTTCATAGGAAAAACGAAAGATTTTATTCCTCGAATTAGGTAAAAAATCTGAAATAAATGAAGAAAACAAAGATGAGTCCACTGTGACGAAGAAGACAGAAATAAAAGAGAGAAAAAGAAAGGCTAGAAACAGAAGGGAGCAAGCGAGAACAAAGAGGGAAGGGAAAGCGACCACTACTACCAGGAGGCCTGGTGTAGCAGTAAAGGCGTTTTTAAATCAAGGAATAGGCAAATACAACATTGGACGTAGTAAAGGCCTGTCTATGCGACTGAGCAAATTCTGGACAAAAGGGTCCTTATTTCTTTTCTAAATATCTATTTTGGGCTAGAAGAACGAGCAACACAGATAAATTCGTTGTGCCACAAAAATGCGTTTATGATACAGAGAAGATGAAAAGGTTAAAGAAGAATGAAATAACATACCAAAGTTTTATGAAATGGCGGAGAGGCGAAATAGTGCGAGTCGATGCAGGGACCAACATGGAGAAATCTGAAGATCCCGCCAAAGGACAGTCTCGCTCACGTGGCCTTATCACGTTGCCGAGAGTGGGTAAAACACGGTAAGGCGTGATAAAGGACAGAAAATTACAACAAAGGGAAGCATAGTCTATGCTAGAAAGCAGAAAGAGAAGAGAAAAACAAAATAAAATAGAATAAAAAACAGTAACAAGAAAGACGTCGCAGTGAGACGAAAAGTAAAAGGTAAACAAACACAAAAACGGTGTCTGAAAGAATTTGTCCCTGCTGATGGAAGGGCCGAGTTACGAACGTCACATGGTCATCAGCAAAAAGGGTAGCCCAAAATGCCAATTTCAGGTGAGGGATTCTAAAATCAAGCAGGTACAGAAATTTAAATACCTGGGAAGTGTTCTAACAGAAGACAGAAAGTGTAACACTGAGATCCGAAGGCCAATTGCCATGGCAAAAGAAGCATTCCAGAAGTTGAGTAAAGTATTAAGAAACAGGACAATTTCACTAGAAACAAAGAGGAGAGTATTAGATTGCTATGTGATGGTTCTTCAATATGGCAGTGAATGTTAGACAATATCATCAAAGATGAAGGAAAAACTTAAAGCAAGTGAAATGTGGTTCTACAGAAGCATACTGGATATAAAGTGGGGGATCAATTCCATATTAAAATCAATATATAAACTGACCCCTCACTTTGTGGTCACAGCAGTTTTTATACATTTATATTCCTGAGATCCAAAAGTACAAGGATGCATTCTAGATGCTGAGAAGAGTATTAAGAAGCAGGACAATTTCACTAGAAACAAAGAAGAGAGTAATGGATTGCTATGTGATGTCAGTTCTTCAATATGACAGTGAATGTTGGACAATATCTTCGAAGATGAAGGAAAAACTTGAAGCAACTAAAATGTGGTTCTACAGAAATATGCTGCGGATATCATGGACCGAGCATGTGAGCAATGATGAGGTTTTGGAAAGGATAGAAATGAAAAGGAAATTAATACTGAGCATCAGGAAGAGACACCTAAAGTTCTTGGGACATGCAATGAGGAAGGAGAACCTGATACTAACAGGCCAGATAGAGAGAAAAAGAGACACGGGAAAGCAGTGGATAACATATTTGAAGGACCTGATCAAGTGGATGACTGAACGAGGGTTGCATTGTGCAACAGGAGAAAGCATGCTAAGAGACTCCAGGGACAGGGAGATGTGGAAAGCCATGATTGCCCATGTCCTGAAAGGACATAGCACATAAAAGATTGATTATGGATATATGTTGTGATGGATATCAGCTCTAAATGAGAAACTGAAGAGCCAAGTTCAAATTCTAGTCAAATTTGTTTCATCCATTTACGCACAGATTCCCTTGAAAAAGGTATTAATCCATCTTTTCTCCCTCCAGCTATGTGTTGAATAGAAAGACAGATTGAGTTCTATATCCTTGGTTGGCAAGTTACTGAAGAAAATAATGACAATCTACTGCAGGGAATCATCTGCCTAGCCAGTCATGTCTCAAAAGAGACACAGTTGCCCAAGCCTGTATCATGTATGCCAATTAACTGATTGATTGATTATGGATTAATTTTAATTTCTTTAAAAAATGATGAATTTTTTTTTTTAATAGTTAAAAAGATTTGTGGATAAAAAAATTTGTATGACTTTTCTTCAGGTCACCAGGGGAACACTATAAAGATTTACATTTGGGCTTTACTGCTGGTCATAAACCACTAGACACTTTAGTTTCTTTTAATAACATTAAGTTTATTTTTTTCACAATAATGGCTGTTTTCCATTTTGTTACATATTTAGTTTTACGAGTCTGCATTTATATAGAAAACAATATTAATAATGTCTGCAAAAGGTTAAAAGAGACGGATTAATACCTTTCCCAAGGGTATTTGTGCGTAAGTGAATGCAATGAATTCAACTGGAATTCGAACTCGGCTCCCCAATTTCTCGTTCCGAGCTGATATCCACTGGACCACAACGCACATCCAATTCATAAAGTAGTTGTTAAATAGAAAAATTAGAAATAGAATGTTTGGAAGATGCTAGAATGTTCGAGTAAAATCTAGAAAATTCGAAAGAATTCTAGAAATATGCAAATTAGATGTTAGCCCCTATAAAAATAGATTTTGGCAAGAGAGTAGTTAGTTGTTAAAAGGATTTGCTGACATTATCAACTCCTGTCCGATTCAGGATTTGTATATCCAGCCGAAAGAATCTCCACTAAAAGTTGCCGACCAACTAAAACCTGAAAGAGAACCTCATGGAACTAAAAGGTTAGATAGAAATTTTTGACTCTTTCATTGACCATACTGGAAATTATTCATTATATACATATTTGAGGATTTCCAAAAAAGTGTAGCACCTAAACCACTTTGCTAGCTTAACTGGGTAAAGATACTTGACACCTTCCTTCCTCTTCGTAACACTTACCCATCTCTCTGCCACTAGTAAACACTGTTTTCTATTTGAATGCAAAAGTTGTATATTTGTAATGTATTTTTATTTTGTATTATCGTAAATTAAATATTTGTTTCTGATATAGCTCTGAGTTTTGGTCAATCATTTTTTTTGTTTTTTTCTTTTGTTGCTACTTAACAGAGAAAAATTTATTTGCACGTGAGATATTTGTCTTAATTTCTCTTTTATTGTTCTCGCTCTTTAATAATGTTTCTTTTTTTTTTCTTATTCTTTCACACCCAGTAACCCCTTGTGTCTTCGTAACTTTACTGCCTTGCATGAAGTGAAATGATTAAAAAAAAAAAAAATTAGAAGACAATGTTGAAACTCTTGAAGGAAAATAAAATGATAGTTGAATAACATTTTCAGGAGATAAACTGATACTAGAGAATGTCTTATAATATTAAATATGACTCTTAGCAGTGCAGAGTGCAGTGGATATCGGCTCGGAAAGAGAAATTGGTGAGCCGAGTTTGAACTCCAGTTGAATACCCTGCATTCACTTAAGCACTGGTACCTTTGGGAAAGGTATTAATCCGTCCATTCCCTCCAGTTATGGGTTAAATAACAAGGGTAGGATTTGGGGACCCTGCCCTTAAAAACAAATCTTAATGAATCTTGATACTCGAAAAGAAAAAAGTATTACTAGACACAAAACTTATATAAAAAAGAAAACAAATTGTTGAAAGAGAAAGGTATTACCAGCAATAAATAAATAAAATTTAGTTGGCAATAAATGACCCGCCGAGGTTGATATGCCATAGAAACAAAACGACCAACCAACATCTTTGCATAATTGTTTTTATGGTATAACAATGGTGGATTTGAAGTCGTTATTTGCATTTATATTGATTACTTCTTTTGGGTTGGCACTGAGACATAAAAAAAAAATGTGTTGTGTTGAAAGTGAGGACTATGTTGCTGATTCCATGTTCTGCATCGTTTAAGTATGTTGTTCCTAATGTTATCTCAACTTGCAGAGGCATAACCATAGAGTAGTGGTTCTAACATTTTTTGGGCTATGCCCCACCTAAGCCTAACTCCATCTCCGTCCCCCCATAATATATAATTCTTCTTAATCATGTTGAAGAAGTCTAGAAGGCCATTAAATTCTTCTATGTGCTGTGTCTCTTCAGGAAGTAGGCGATCATGTCCTCCACATCTTCCTACCCTTTGTAGCTCTTAACACTCTTTTTCTTGTTACTCCTCCCGAACCCTGTTCTGCCATCCATTTGCTCAAGCCCATAAATTGAGAATATAAATGTATAAAAACTAGCATGACCACAAAGTGATTATAATTTCTTTGTTTATAAAATTCTGATTAGATATTAATCCACCTCTTCTCAGTACTGATTAGTTATTTATAACTCCTCTTCTATGTGTTGTTACCCTTCAGGATGTAGGTGATCACGGTCCTCCACATCTCCCACTCCCTTGTAGCTCTTAACACCCTTTCTTGTTACTCCTCCCAAAACCTGCTCAAACCTATTAATCTAGAATATAAATGTTTAAAAATTAACCTGGCCACAAAGTGAAGGATCAGTTTATATTATGATTATAATATATAATTGATCCCTGACTTTATATCCACATGATTTCTTATCAAATTCTGTTATGGTATGAATCCACTGCTTCTCAGTACTGATTAGTTATTTATAACTCTTCTCCTCCAATGTGTTGTCTTTTCAGGACGTAGGCAATCATGGCCATCCACATCTCCTTATCCCTTGTATCTCTTAACACCCTTTCTCTTGTTTTCCCTCCCAAACTCTGCTCTGTCATCCACTTGCTCAGGCCTCTCAAGTATGATACTTGCTGCTTTCCCCTGTCTCTGTTTCCCTCTCTCTGACTTGATAGTATCAGATTCTCAAAGTCCTTCTTCCTCGTGTCCCAGGAACTTCAGCTGTCTCTTAATTTCCTTTTCATTTCCATCCGTTCCAAAACCTCATCATTATTCACATGCTTGATCCATGATATTCGCAGCATCCTTCTGTAGAACCACATTTCAGTTGCGTCAAGTTTTTCCTTCATCTTTGATGATATTGTCCAGCATTCACTGCCATATTGAAGAACTGACATCACATAGCAATCCAAGTCCTCTCTTCTTTGTTTCTAACAAAATTTTCCTGCCTCTTAATACTTGACTCATCTTCTGGAATGTGTCCTTTGCCATGCCAATTTGCCTTTGGATTTCAATGTTGCACTTTCCATCTTCTGTTAGGTACTTTCCGTCTTCCAGGTACTTAAATTTTTGTACCTTCTTTATTTTAGTAACCCCCACCTGGCATTTTGGGCTCCTCTGTTTGCTGATGATCATGCATTTGATTTTCTTGTAGTTTATTTGTAGTCCTTTCTTCTGACTACTTTCTTTAGGAGACTTTAGTTTCCTTTCCGTGTCTACTATCATCACTGTATCATCTGTGTATCTTATATTGTTCAGATTGTGGAGACCAATGATGAATAACTTCTAGGGTTCTCAGAATAGTCTCGCTGTACAAAATGAATAGATCCGGTGGAAAGACACATCCTTGTCTTACACCCTTTTTTATCTTTGTATATCTGCTGAATTCATTCCCTGTCTGTATGCACTCATTTTGTTGCCAGTAGAGGTTCTTAATTACTCTGTCTTTCCCAAATATATCAAGGTTGCTGAATATCTATATCAGTTCTTTGTGGTGTACTTTGTCGAATGCTTTGGCATAGTCTATAAAACATAGGTACACATCTTTTTTCATGTGTATTGCCCTTTCTGATAGCATCCTAAGCATAAATATTGCCTTTGTTCCAGCGTCCTTGACAAAACCGCACTGTTCTGGTCCTGTCTCTGGCTTGATTCTGCTTTGTGCTCTTTTCATCAGGATTGAGATGATGAGTTTTGTTAGTGGCTCATTAAACGGATGATTCGGTGGAGTTTGCATTCGTTTGCTCCTGGCTTCTTAGACTGAGCTATGAAAATCGATCTGCTTATGTCGTCTGATATTACATCACTGTTGTAGATTTCATTAATTATTTCTGTAATTTTCTCTAATGGATGTGTGTTGTGGTGCATTGGATATCGGTTCAGAACGAGAAATTGGGGAGCTGAGTTCAAATTCCAGCTGAATTCATTGCATTCACTTATGCACAAATACCCTTGGGAAAGGTATTAATCCACCTATTCCTTCCAGTTATGGGTTAAATAACAGGACAGATTGGGTTCTATAGCCTTGGTTGGCAACCAGTCTACCGCAGAAAGCAATGGCAACTTACTGCGGGATAATCTTCTGCCCAGTCAGTCATGTCTCTGTCGAGACATGATCACCCAAGCGTGTATCACGTATGTCACTCAACTGACTGACTGAATATAATAGTTGGAAACATGATTAAGTCTTCTACTGGGCATAAAGTGGGGGATCGGTTTTCCATTGTTATAAAGTAATAAACTGATCCTCCACTAATTAATACTGATTAATACATCTCTTCTTCCATTCAGCTATAGTTTAAAGAGCAGGATAGAAAATCTTCTGCCCAGTCAGTCATGTCTCTGTCGAGACATGATCACCCAAGCGTGTATCACATATGGCACTCAACTGACTGACTGAATTTTCTCTCTATCAAAATCATCAAAAAGCTTTCAGCATCTCTATTACAATGCCGTCTGGTCCAGCTGTTTTGTTTCTATTCAGCTTGGCCATTGCAGCTTCCACTTCAGATTTTAATATTTCTGGTCCATCAGCATCTTTGCTTATTGTCCATTACTCTCTCTTTTGGAAGTGATCTTTTATTCTTCCCATCACTGGAGTATTTCCTCTTTCAGTAATATTATCGTTCCTTGGATTTTATACATCCTGTTGAGGAGCATGCTCTTTGTCCTGTTAGTCCCCTAATTTCTAAAATATAAATGTATAAAATCTAGGGTGGCCACAAAGTGAGGGATCAGTTAATATAGTGATTATAATATAGAATTGATCCCCAACTTTATATCCACATAATTTCTTCATCAAATACTGATTAGGAATGAATCTACCACTTCTCAATACCGATTAGTTATTTATAACTCTTTTTCTATGTGCCATGGCCCTCCACATCTCCCTATCCCTAGTAGCTGTTAACACACTTTCTCCTGTTACCCCTCCCAAGCCTTGCTCTGCCATCCACTTGCTCAAGCAAGTATGTTACACATTGCTTTCTCTTGTCTCCCTTTCCCTCAATCTGACCTGTGAGTATTTTTTTTTAATCATATCACCCCAAGCAAGATGATAACGCCACTGATGTGCAGGGGGCTACATAGGAATGAAAAGATTGGAAAACAGAAAGCCTGGAGACCACATCCTAAACAGGGAACAAGGGATGAGCCTCTTCAGCTGTTAAATAGACATGGGTGGAGTGTGAACCGAGTGATAGATAGATAGATCTATCTACTCCAATTAGATTCTCCACGCTCGCTAGGTAGGTTATGTGCTGTTTTCCCCTGTCTCGCTTGTCTTGTGAGCACAGTTTTCCAATCCCTCTTTCCTCATGTACCCTTGAAATTTAAATCTTCTCTTCCTGAATTTAAGTATGTGTTCTTTTTGTTTCCATTTTCTTTAAAATTTCGTCATTGCTCACATTTGACTGATGGTATTCTCAGCATTTTTCTTTAGAACTACATTTCTGTTTCTTCAAGACTCTTCATCTGAGGAGATTGTCCAGCATTCACTGCCATGCAGGAGAACTGATGTTAGTCTACTTAAATAGCTACTCACATTAAACTTGATATTGTCTTTAACATGTGTATTAAATATCACTCTGAATTATTTTCTTCATCATTTCATTCCAAACAAGGCAATGAGCCATTAAGACACAAATAGTGTGGAAGAATAAGAAAAAATATTAAGAAGAGTAAACAATAACAGACAAATCAAGAAAAACAGTAAATAACAATTGACATTGCATTTAAATTTTTGAAGATCAATGTTGAGTGGAAAGCAAGAAGCCGGAAGAGAGTTTCACAAGCGAGAGAAGAAACTGTTAGCATAGGACTTATAATAATATGAAAAGAAAAAAACATATTTAAGGAGAGAGAACAATAACAGAACAGGAATTAAGAAGACAGAAGATAACGATTGACATTGCATTTAAATTTTTGAAAATCAAAGTTGAGTAGAAAGCAAGAATCCGGAAGAGAGTTTCACAAGCGAGAGAAGAAACTGTTAGCATAGGACTTATAATAATATGAAAAGAAAAAAACATAATTAAGATTTTTGAAGATAAAAATTGCCTGGAATGAAAGTAGACAAAAGACTTCCACAGGAAAGAAGTGCTACAAAAGAAACTGTCAGCAAAGAACTTATTGTTCCATCTAGTCAATTCAATTGTAAATTTTTGAAACTTTATTGCCAATTTAATTGCTCATATAAATCCATAAAGCTTAGGTACCATAGCGCAAACTTCATCAGAACAATTACCATGAAAGTATTTATAGAAAAGGCACAAAGAAAAATTACAACAGTGCTAAAGTGACTTAAGCCAGGATGCCATGTCAGGACCAGTAACATTGCAGGTTCTTTGAATTATTTTATCAAGAATATTTAAAAATATAGCACATATGTAGCAGCAAACAAAGCAACAGTTTGTTATTGAAGTTAATAACTTGGAAACCTATGTGATTAATTCTATAAAATTATATTCTTTCCTAAGTTTCAGTTGATTGAATCATAATCACTTCTTTGATTCAAATGATGCTTTTGTTTATCTTAGAAATGTAAATTTGCAAGGGGCTGACATAATATATCGAAAGGATGAGAAAGGCTTAATGCTTTATTTACTGGTAAACTTGGAAAAATCACCAAGTTATCAGATCTTCCTCCTCTACCAAGACATTGGCATTATTCAAATATGCAGAGACCACTGATTATGTTGCCTGCCCCCCAGGAGATATTACCCTATTGTATATATATATAAATTCAAATTTTCCAAGATTGACCATTGCAATGAATGAATCTAACACTTATCTTACGGTTATCAAAACCAATACAATTATTTGTTTGTGTAAAGATAACAGACGTAAGGGTAACAAAAAGGGAGAAAAAAAGAAAATGAGGGAAGAGGAAAAGGTGAAAGAGGAAGATTAAAAAAAATTATTAAAAATATTTTTAATAATTAATATTAATAGGATTCTTTTGGGATTTTACCTTGAAGCTATATATATATATATATATATATATAATTAGTGGTAAAAAAACTTAATTGCTGCTATTATTACCACCCATAATGATTGTATTAGAAAAATAAAATTAAAAAACAGGCTAGCTAACTAGTTTTGCACCTTGCTCAAGGGAGCCAAACTGAGGTGAATAAACGTTTTTAAAAAAATATGTTAAAGATGTAGAGAGACCAAAAAAAAGAATAAACCTTAATGGATTGGATTTGGAGACCAAATATATGCTCTCTCTGTTGACACAGATAGGGCTTTAAAGATTTAATGTAGATGGCCTCCAAAATTTTGAAGTAAGGTGGAAAATGTGTCCACACTAAAGCTAGCTGCACAATTATAGTAATTAATAAGGTGTTTTGCAATAGAGAACCCATATGTATTGGTCAGTCTATCAGACAAGGAATAGTTACAATTCTGTATTTTTGTGGGGACATGAATTCTAGAATCTCGTTTTTGTGTAGTTCTCCCTATATAGGAGAACAACTACATTTAAACATATAAATCCTTGAGCTATTATAGTTTCGGGGAAGAACATCCTTTTGTATAGAAGGAGACAGATTTAGAAGAAAAAAAAAACATGTATTGGCAGCAAAGGAACATTGTCAAACTGCAGCTGAAACCTTTCCTAGTAAATCTATCGCTAACAGAAGCCAGCCAAAGAAGGCATAGGTACATGGGACATCTTTGTACTGTTGCTGGTTTAACCCTATTGAATTCCAATACCTTATTCCTAATCACTGGTTGGACAATGTCTAATGGCTAGGCATTATTGCAGAGGGGTAGTAATAAACCTGAGTTTGTCATTCAACTTAGTTTTAGAGGGTCATGTCAAAGACAATCCTGCTTTCAACATTGTGAACTGGCACTACAGAATCGCAAAGAAAGAACTGTATCAAAGAATAGAAACCACATCACTTGAAGACTACCAACAGCAGCAAGAACTAAAATACATAGCAACAATGAAGATGTTGATGTTTCACACTACTTCAAATAAGTTTTAAAAAGGAGAACCCCATCAATACCGGAAAGAGCAATAAAAGTTACTGGACTTGAGAAACCTATTTTCCTGAGAAATTGTCTTAAGAGAAAGATTTTATGAATTTCAATTGAAAGCAGTACTGGCTGTTCGATCAACGAATATAAAAAGTTTCCTTATAGATAAACAGTCAGTTAAGAGCCATACGTGATGAACACTTGGCCGATCATGTCTCGAAAGAGACACAACGGACTGGGCAGAAGATTATCCTGCAGTAGGTTTCCATTACTTCTGCAGTAGACTGGTTGCCGACCAAGGCTATAGAACCCAATCTGTTCTGTTATTTAACCCATAACTGGAGGGAAGATACAGATTAATACCTTTTCCAAGGGTATTTACATGTAAGTGAATGCAAGGAAATATTACCATTCCTGAAAAGTTGTGAAATTTGCATATACCTTGGGATGGTAAAAGAGAAAATAAAGTTGGTGGAAGAATCTGGTGCAAAGGAATCCTTTTATAAGAATGCCATTTGATTTTTTTTTTTTTTTTAAGTTTTATTTTTAATTTAATCATTTCTTGGTAGGAGCATTTAATCATTTCTTAACCTGATTATTCAATTTGGCATTTTCTTCAGTATTTTTCAGTCTATTTGAAATAACAAAATAACTTGCTTCTCTTTATATATACAAAATAAAAAACTTGTTGCATGATAATCTTTGTAAAATTTTGGATTTTTACAGAATTGTCACTTTCATGAGAATTATATATATATATATATATATATATATATATATATAAAATAATTCTCATGAAAGTGACATAATACATTTATGTCGTTTGTCAAAATTATTGGGGTGTATCAGAAGCATTTCTGTTCCTAAATATTGAGAACTCCGATGTATGAAGTTCTATTTTTGGTATCTGTCTGTAATCTGAGCTCTTCTGAGATCTTTCAAGGGATGGTGTTAGTTTCTATCAAGTTTCAAGGCATCAAAATCAGCAAATATGTTTTCTGGGCTTTATTTCAAGTAGCGTGTCACTGCTCTTAAACGATTTTTGAGCAGTACGATCAGACACTTTCATTTATTTTCACTTTCTAAATTTTGCAATCAGCTTTTGTAGCTTTGAGGCTCATTTTAAAATGTTTCAAACTTCCCAGAATCTTAAATCTTCTATCATAACATCTGAAACAAAAGACACTATAGAATTGATAACAGTATGTGTAATAAATCAAGAATGTCTTGGAGTGTTCCTGGCTTAATCCACTTCTCAAAATCTGTTAAATCAGCACTTTTTTCTTTCTTAAGGGCTCCTTGGTAGGGCTGAGAACTTTTCAACATGTCCTTGTAATATAGTCAAGTTATTTGTCTTCAGATGGATACATGAAAGTAACTTTGCAGTAACGGTCTGAAAAAAAAGTACTTGTGATAGACCCTAATAAATTTTGATTTACATTGCTTTGCTTGAAGAGTATTTTCCATCAGAAAGCAATGCTTTATAAACACACAAAATTCAAATTTTTCCATGGTTTTGAAAATTTGCAATAGTATCTTCACTTACATAACTGAAATTTGTAAACTAATAATCCGAACTGGCCAAAATTGTATCACGTCATTTGAAGGTTAGTACTTCATAAAAATCATATGGATTTTTATTAGTGGCACCATCTATATTTCAGTCCTGTGTCATGTGAAGTTCTAGAATAAAGAGCTGTAAAAATTCAAAATAACTTTTGATGCACCTTAATAAACAGGATGTTTTTAAAATTTGCAAACATAAGCAAAAATATATATTTTCAAGAAATTTTCTACAAGATTATATTGAATGGGAATATTTTTACAACATCTCTAATATGATTTCCAGCATTTTGTGATGCAAAGTTTGATATGCTCATATATATATATATATATATATATATATATATATATATATATATATAAAGAACATAAATCTGTATGAACAAAGTAGATGTCACCTAAGGAACCTTTTAGTCAACACTTTATCAAAGTTATACGTTGGCAAAGCTCAAATAATAATCAAGGACACATTGATATAACATTTGAGAAGGGAAAGTTGGAACAAATTTTAATAAAAATAATTAAAATGTAAGGTGGGGTGTAAACAAAGTTTGGAACTTTGTTTACTCATTTTAAGAGGATATATATACGCACACACTTTCTAAACATATACTGTTAATTATAAGAGATAATGAATGTCTATTATGTTTAATCATGAGCCGTTCTAAACAAAATGTTTTGGCTTTAATTTCAAGTGAAAATAAAGACAAAAATTCTCCAACCTTTGGATTATTTTTTCATTAAGTTGGTTCTAAGCTTTCGGCTCACATGAGCCATCTTCAGAGAGGTCACAAGGACATTAACACAAAAACGTCCACCATCAAAGATGATTTTATCTTGTGTTGACATAAAATTTTGCTAAGCAACGGCAACAGTTACCAAATAGCAAACACAATTTGTAAATTTGTAATGAGGTTCTATGAGGTCACATCATGTGAGAGCTCGAAATGTTAACAGAACCATATATTTAAATGCAATGTAATGTGTTATGACCAAATTTAAATGTGATTTTATTAAGTGTGGGTTGTTTGGGTTTAGTGTAGATGGCCTTCCATATCTGAAGGATCTTTTTACTGTGTGTATAAGTGAGGATTATTGTATAGTTGACTAAAATCTGTCTGATATTACCTATGTGGCTATGTTTTTCTAAGAAATCTGGTTTAATTGTACTCTGATCAAAAAGGTGACAGCTAAGTCTATGGGAGAGCGTGGTTGTAGTGGGTTTATTGTTAGTACCAGCGATACAATCTCTGAATGGGCATTTAAATTGATACCCTACATTGGCTTTCTGTATAGAATTTAGTCATGTGCATGTAGGGTTATTAGAGACTATGAGGTTAGTTGTTCTAAATTTTTTTAATATTTGGTGAGCTTAATTTGATTATTATTTATTGATTTAACATTTCTACGTACTATGTTTTTGAGAATTTTTGATCTTGTTTGTAATTATGTATTTGGTTGCAATAGTATAAGTTAATAGTGTTATGTTTATGTTGACGTAGACTATTATTATTAATATTATCGATATTGTTAGAACTATTAAGTTTGTTGAAATACATTTTAATTTGTTGATCAATAACGGAGTTAGGAAATCTGTTATTGACAAGTGTTTGCTTAATGTTGTGTAATTCTTTACAAAATATGGATTTGGAAGAAGATATCATTTGTGTGTGTTGAATTAAGTTTTTTATAAACTGAAGATGGCTCATATGAGCCAAAAGCTTTGAACCAACTTAATAAAAAATTATCCAAATGTTAGAGAATTTTTGTCTTTATTTTCACCTGAAATTAAAGCCAAAATACAATGTTTAGAACGGCTCATGATTAAACATAGACATTCATTGTCTCTTATATCTTAGTATATGTTTAGAAAATTATCTGCTGCTCGATGCACACACACACACCCACACACACACACACACATATATATATATATATATATATATATATATATCCCTTCTATCCTTTGAATTATTTTTTATGTCCTTATCTAAGATACTCAATAGTAAATACATCCATGGCCGTATGTGACTACCAGGCATGGGTCCGGGCCAATCCATGCAATCATAGTGAAAATCTGGGCAAGGAAAACTGTCTTCGTCAGAAATCAAACTAATTCACGAAGAAAGAAAAATGAAGAAAACATCTGAATGAACGCAGTAAAAATCTGTTTGTTTATTTATTAATTTTGGGAGAAAAGACTGGTTATGCTCAGAAAGTCCGAACCCGATTTCCTGCTTTCGTTTATGTTCTGTGCCTAATTTCCATTGGAATAGCTGAAAAAATCCTCAAAAATCATAGTTTCTGGAAACAGATGACACTGATGACGTCATCACATTGTCAACTAATAAATCCAGGCAATTTTCTCTGTGCCCGGTGTTTTTTTTTTTTTTTTTTTTTTTTTTTAAGCATCAGCTACGGCTCTGAATGCATCAGTATATATGTTGCTGTCATTTTAAATGGCATATTGATATAGATATCATTTTTGATGGCATGGGCCCATTCATTAAGTTATATCTGACATTACCAAGCTGTGTTAAAGTGTATATTATATTCTTTTCTGAAAACCACAATGAAATTAACCAGATGTAATTCAACCAATTCTATCATTGCTTTTCATTTCACATTCAGATAATTAGTCTAGGAAATCAAGGTGCAGATAATAGAGAAAATATTGTATTGCTCAAGGTTACTGTGAAAAATTAATTCATTTAAAGGAAAGAAAAAGACCAGGTAATTGACTGCTGATGTTACATAAACATCGCCTGTCATTGTGTTGCAAATGCTGCAAGCGATCATGGAACCGGTATGGGATGCTCTTCCACCTGCAGTATTGTTCTTTGAATCTGTTGCCTTTAAACAATTACTCGCATACCTCCAAGCAGCAGTTTTTGTCTGCTCAGTAGTTTCAACAAGTATATTCAACTTGAAGTGAAAGATCGCTCAAGTCTAGAACGCAAATGGGACCATTAGGATGAAGGTTAGCAAGACTAGTCTAGTTAATCATTATCACTGAGTAGAGAGATGATCCTCACTTATTGCGCCATTGAAATTTTGACTATAAATAACTCAAGGTCTGGAATGTTAAAAAATCTCTGTCAACCATGACAGGGATGGGTCAGCATGATAGAGTACACAATTCAATTGAAAAATGTTCATAGGCCATAGAGAGCAATGGAAAATTCTTTGATGCTATGAATAATAAAAAAAGAAGAAAGACTGAAAAAAAGGTTTGATATTATGATTTATAAAAAGAAAAAAAATTGCTGGAGACTTTGGCATCTAAAATTATCTCCCCTCCCATTCAATCCTCCCTTTTTATTTCTTTTCCTTCTCTCCCCCCAATACCCTCGCCCCTCTATTTCTTCTATTCCCTCTCTTTCCTCCTTCGCCCTCCCTGCCTTATCTTTCCTCCTTCGCCCTCCCTGCCTTATCTTTCCTCCTTCGCCCTCCCTGCCTTATCTTTCCTCCTTCGCCCTCCCTGCCTTATCCTTCCTCCTTCGCCCTCCCTGCCTTATCTTTCCTCCTTCGCCCTCCCTGCCTTATCTTTCCTCCTTCGCCCTCCCTGCCTTATCTTTCCTCCTTCGCCCTCCCTGCCTTATCTTTCCTCCTTCGCCCTCCCCGTCTTTATTTTTTTCTCCTCCCGCCCTCCCCGTCTTTGCTTTTTTTCTCCTCCTGCCCTCCCCGTCTTCGCTTTTTTTTCTCCTCCGCCCTCCCCCGTCTTCGCTTTTTTTTCTCCTCCGCCCTCCCCCGTCTTCGCTTTTTTTTCTCCTCCGCCCTCCCCCGTCTTCACTTTTTTTTCTCCTCCGCCCTCCCCCGTCTTCGCTTTTTTTTCTCCTCCCACCCACATAACTATTGTCTAAATGCACAAGATGCGAGAATATTTTGTACTAGCTATTTCTTCAGGTATTGATTGTTTTATAGAATTGTTTTTCTTAATTCTTAGTCTTCATTTAGTATTAACAAAGATTATAATAAAAGTATTTTTAGGATTTCTTTCAGTGAAGACTGAAGACAGTGAGGGTAAGTTAGCATGGTACCTGTTCTTTCTTGTGGATCCATAGTCTGTTGTTGTTGTGAAATGCTTCAACTTGATTCGGGTGGAAGTGGGGACTGTTGTTTGTGTAGGTGGTCTTGGAATCATCTGCACATGCAGAATTGAAATTCCAACTGAAGCTTCTGCTGTGCTCACTTTGCACTTATGCTCTTAGAAAAGGCATGAATCTATTCTCCCTGCTGTGAGTAAATGGTAGGATGAACTTGGTTGTCTTACTTTCAGTGGACAACCTATTTGAATTCAAATGCTGAACTCGAGACCAATCTGAAGAATAAGTTCAGTCTTACCCTAGACACACCTATTGCTGCAGATGCAATACAACTGGTGTCCCATCAACCCTCGGAGGGTTATCAAATTAAAAACAATTTATGTTTGTATAATGGATTTATATTAGTAATATTCTCTTTGTTTTCTATTGTTTTTAGCTTTTGTTGTTGTAAGTAGTTTTCTTTTAAACTCAAGCCATATGTTGTGTCATTGTGATGCCATTTACAAAGGCTTTATTCTGTTTTGTACTTGGTGAAAATGTTTCTTGTGCATGCAATTAAGATTGGCACTGTGAAAGGACTAACAGTTAAGATGACAGAAAATGTAATTGTCAATCAGAGTTCAAATTCTGGCTGAGATAGTTTGTGTTCATTTTACACTAATTCTTCTTGTATATGCTGCTTCCCTTCAAGACATTGGCAATCAAGACTCTCCGCAAGTTGTTATTCCTTGTCCCTCTCCATCCCTTTCACACAAGATTATAAGTTGTGGCTCACTGCCTTCCCATATTTCTATGACCCTCAATATGCACCATTGGAGTAGATAGACTAACCTATCGCCTGGTTCATACTCCACCCACGTCTATTGAACAGGTGAAGAGGCTCATCCCTTGTTCCCTGTTTAGGATGTCTTTCTCTTTTCTCTTTTCCAATCTTTTCACTCTTACATAGCTCCCTGCACATTAGTGGCGTTACCGCCTTGCTCGGGGTGATATAATTTAAAAAAAAAAAAATGTGGGTTAACTTTTCCAAGCCTTTCTTCCTAATTATGTGTCCAAGATAATTCTACTACCTTTTCCTGATTCTGGGTGGAAGAATGCTTTCTGTTGCTATTTTCTAAAAGACTTCCTTGTTGCTTGCTTGCTCTGTCCATGTAATTTATATCAATACTTTTTGGAAAAGTGTACTGAAGAAAATGGTGACCTACTTTGTCAGTCAAAGCATTCTCATGTTGCACATTGATTTTTTTTTTTTGGGGGGGGGGGTCTCCCTACAGGATGAGGCCAGCATATGTAGGTCAGTGATATGGAAAACTTTTTCACTCCTGGCCACTTCTAAGCAGGTGCAATTGTAACATAGTTGAAAAGACTACTTCTAAAAAAACCCATTTCACTCCTGGCCAATTGAGTGGATTGCTTTAAAAACACTTGATATGCAAAACAAACGACACAAAAATGTAAAAAATGCCAGAACTTTTTCCTTTCTTTCCATATCTCATTCTCTGAATCTTAAATAAAAGCAGTACAATTTTAATCTATAAACATTCCTGATTTGTCCTTTATCCTATCATTCTATTGGATTCCGATCCATCTTTGATCCCAACTTATATATGGATGTGCAGGTGGTGTAATGGATAACAGGTCAGAATGAGAAATTGGAGAGCTGAGTTCATTGCATTCGTTCATGTCCAAATACAGTCAGAAAGGTATTAATCCATTTCTTCTCCTCTTAGCTGTGGGTTAAATAGCAGAACAGACTGAATTGGCATCATTCCAGGAGAAGACAACTCTGAATTCAAAACCTGAAGAGGGTTCTTTGTTGACTTTGTGGTCTGCTTTGTGTACCAGTTCTCTGTATTTGGTTTTTCCAAAAAAGTTTGGTTAATTCTGCTCAAACCTTCACCACTATAATCAAATCATGTGTGCTGGTCACGTGGATGACTGAAGAGTCCATTATATATATATATATATATATATATATAGCCTTTGAGATTTCACTTGCTCGATCTGATCAATTCAGTCAATTAAAAACTTAATTGGGTGATTAAAGTTTATTGCTTTACTCCGGTCGATTAACAATAAAAGGAAATCCGATTCCTTTTACAACCCAAAAAGTATGCCATTGAAGATTCACAAGTTACTTAGAATGATCTACAATGACATTATTGAACTCTTGGCTTTTATCGTCCCGGTCAGTGTAAACTCATTTGGAAAAATATTATCCTATATTTTCTCCCTACATGCAAAAGTTAAAAACAAACATTTGAAAGAAAGACAAAAAAAATATACATACTTCTTTCAACCATGCACCCAAAAACAAGTTATACAAGTAAGTAATTTTTTCAGAAATCATTGTGAAAATCGGATTTGTTATTTTTTTTATCATCTATGAGATGGAAGTTGTAGTCAAACAGAAGAAAGAAACTACGAATTTAGTTACCTCCACTTAATTGCCAAAAAAAAAAACAACAAACAAAAAAAACTGCATATCATGCTGTTAAAAGGGCTCAAACTTAATAGAAACAAAGTTTAATCATCAAAATGTTTGTTATTATTAAGAGGAAAGAACAAATTTTGTTATTTTTTAAAATTTTTTAAAATCCTGTCTAACACATTAATTAAAATTTTATTCTTTATTTTCTGTCAGCAATTCACACTGTTTACGTAAGGCAACTATTAAGAAAATGGAGTCTTGTGTAAAATTATTTTGGGGCGAGTAAATTTTCCCTTGCTCTTGACTGTTGGTGATTTCTTTTTCAAATCTCAAAGGCTATATATATATATATATATATATATATATATATATATGCACACACACACACACATACATATAATATTTAATAAGATATTGAAATTCTGACAGTTTAAAGTTACTAATTTGATAAATGAAATTATTGCATGAAAAAAGAGAAGAGATTTGAGTATGCATTTCACCAGTTAAGGCTTCATCAGATCCAAGACAAAAAAGAGAAAAGTGTGTATTTGTGTTTATTTAAAAAATAATAAAATTTATTAAACTTACCTTAAGCTGGCGTTTCTTATGAAAAAGAGTGACTTTTGAAATCTGATGAAGTCTTAACTGGTAAAATGCATAATCAAATCTCTCCTATCATGCAATATTTCCATTTATCAAACTGGCAACTTTAACAGATATATGTATATCTTCTCACTCGCTTTTCTTCAAAGAAATTCATAACTCAAAACAAACACTTGTCAACAATGGATTTCCAAATTATTTGGTTGACTACCACATTAGGCTTTTTCTTTCAAACTTGACCAATAACAACGATAAACACACAAATAAAAACAATAACATTAATATTTTTTACAAAAAACAAAATGCATAGCAATTATAAAAAGGACAAATCTTCACTTCAAAACATCATCTGAAAATATGCAACTCTCATTGACTTAAACAAAAAAATTACTCATCTATTATACAAAATTTAGAACAGCTAACCTCATCATCAAAAATAACTTTACCCATATGATCCAAACTACAGCAAACAAATATTATTTATGAATTTACATAGCTTTTGAAGAATTGTATTCTTGATAAACCTCAGTCACTTTTTTTTCTTTTTTTTTTTTTTAAATTGGAGTAGATAGTTTCTACTATCGCCCGGTCTCACACTCCACCCCCTTCTTTTGAATGAGTTTAGAGGTGATCACCTTGTTTCTTGTTTAGGAAGGGGTTCCCGGTTCATCCCCTTTCTCTGGTCTTGGTGTTAGTTCAGCTGGAAGCTCTTTGCAGTTACGTAGTATGGTGGCAACGTCTTTACATTCTGAGGGTACCGGGTTGGCAGTTTCCTGGTTGCTGCTTCCGACTGGTAGTTAGGAGCCCGAACTCTTGCGTAGCGTCTAGAGAGGCTGCTCTGATCAACAGATGAATAATACCGGGGTTCTTGTAGTGCCATATCGCGCATGGACAGGCGTCCCTGCATGAACGTTCGGTGGGCAACCCCGAGGCCACATTATGTTGTAGGCCGCGCCAGTTTCCATCCTTCACAAGTTGCAAATGATTGACCGACTGATTCTATTCTAAGACCACTCCTTAACTGAATTACTATGGAAAAAAGCAAACATAATAACAAAACTAAACCAGCTCATTTGAAAACGCCTAAACCTGTCTGCATCTCTTTCACTAACATACGCGGCATCCGCACCAACTTCCCCAGCGTAGATTCTTTCCTCCATAATAACTCACCTGATATATTAGCCCTATGTGAAACTAATCTTAACCCTTTTATCCCCTCATCTGAGTTCTGCGTTCCTGGCTACCTTCCCCTCTTCAGGAAGGACTCCAATTTTCATATGCATGGGCTTGGTGTCTATGTCAGCGAACACCTTCCTTTAGCTAGGGTGTCATCTTTAGAATCCCCAGATCATTCTTTCATGTGCTTCCGCCTCTCACTTCTCAGCTCGATTAGCTATCTCTTCTTTCTCTACTGCTCTCCTTCCTCCTCTGACTGTTCGTTACTTGACATCATTTCTGACAATATTGACAAAGCCATTTCTACCCATCCCTCTGCCCATGTATTCGTGTTTGGTGACTTTAACGCCCACCACACCAAGTGGCTGAAGAACGCTGTCACTGACGCTGCTGGTGTCCACACCATGAACTTTTCAATCACCCAATCCCTTACGCAAGTAGTGGACTTCCCCACGCGTTTCTTCGACAACCCTAACGGACGGGACTCACTTCTAGACCTCTGCTTCACTTCCATCCCAGACTCTTGCACTACCAGACAACTCTGCCCACTTGGAAACTCTGACCACACTGTAGTGTCCGTCAATATTTCACTCCACTCCCGCCCGACCCATGAAACACAGACAAGTAGAATATCCTACTGCTATCAAAGAGCAGACTGGGATTCGTTCCGAGACTTCCTCTGTGACATCCCTTGGAACAATGTCTTTAGTCTTCCCATCGAAGAATGTGCATCCGAGGTCTCCTCCTGGGTTAAGGCTGGCATCGATGCCTTCATCCCTGCTAGGAAATTCCAGCTTAAATCTCATTCGTCTCCATGGTTCTCACCCGCTTGTTTAGCTGCCATTGCCCACCAGAATCATTTCTTCCGACTCTATCGTAACTATGCGTCGGAACAAAACAGGCGCCTTTTCACTTCAGCTCGTAATAAGTGTAAAAGGATACTTAACGAAGCTAAGATGTTGTTTGCTGCCAGAATGAAGCAACGCATAGCATGCTCTAAATTCGGCTCTAAAGACTACTGGCGACTCTGTAAAAGAGTACTTAACAAGAGCAAGTCCACAATACCCCCGCTAATCAACAAATTTGAGGTCCTCACCTCCCCAGCAGATAAGGCTGAATGTTTTGCCCGCAGATTCTCGAACAATTCGAGTCTGGACTCATCTGGAGTTTTTACACCCGACTTCTCACCTAGAACCGAGGCACAACTGAATGATGTCCACATTACACCTTCGCTTGTCTCTAAGATAATCTTAAAACTTGACCCTCATAAAGCGAGCGGTGGTGACGGAATCCCAACCATAGTCTTAAAGAAATGTGCCCCTGAACTCTCCTCTATCCTTTCTAAGCTCTACAACCTCTGCCTATCTGCTTCCTGCTTTCCTGCCTGTTGGAAATCTTCCTCTATAGTTCCTATATTTAAAAACACTGGAGAACCCTCTGACCCTGCAAATTACCGCCCTATCAGCCTTCTTCCGATCTTTGGCAAAGTGTTCGAAGCCATTATCAACGCCGAGGTGGTTCAGCATCTCACAGCACACAGGCTCCTCTCGGACAAGCAATATGGTTTCCGCTTCACCAGGTCTACTGTTGATATGCTAACGACCATCACCGAGTACATATACCAGGCACTCGACAGGAATGGCGAAGCTCGAACCGTTGCATTGGATATATCTAAGGCGTTCGACAGAGTTTGGCATGCTGGCCTTCTATGTAAACTGCGGAGCTATGGTATAACTGGACATTTGTTTGAACTAATCCAGTCATTCCTCTCTAACCGCACAATGAAAGTGGTATTAAACGGACATGCCTCTCAGAACTACCATACAAACGCAGGTGTCCCCCAAGGCTCCATCTTAGGTCCTACACTCTTCTTGATATATATTAATGATCTCCCTGATTCCATAAGAACCCAAATAGGTTTGTACGCCGATGACACCACAGTTTACTCTCACCTCCAACAAAAATCTGGTGTAGGTGTCAAAGCTAAACTCGCAGCCGAGATTGAAAAAGACCTCCAATCCATATTGGACTGGGGTAAGAAATGGCTAGTAAATTTTAATGCTTCTAAAACGAAGCTACTGTCAATTAACCATCATCGACAATCTCACCTACCTCCCATTAGCATGGACCAGGCTTGTCTCCCAGAGAGTAAAACACTACGCCTCCTTGGTCTCACACTTTCAGCGGACCTCAAATGGAATGACTATATCGAATCCATTGCTAAATCCGCTGCTATGAAAGTCGGTTCTCTGTGTAGGGCCCGGAAGTTTTTTCCGTCTAAATCTATCCTGCACATTTACAAATCTACCATCCGCCCGTGCATTGAATACTGCTGCCATATCTGGTCGGGTACCCCTGCTGTTCTCCTTGGGCTTCTCAATAAGGTTCAGAGGAGGGTCTGTAATGTGATAGATACCGACTTGGCAGACCGCCTGCAGTCTCTCTCCCACCGGCGAGACGTGGCTTCCCTGTGTCTCTTCTATAAATACTTTCATGGCTTCTGCTCCGATGAACTTAGATCACTGGTGCCCCCTAAATACGAATTTGCACGAGATACTAGATTAGCAACTAGATCCCACCCTTTTACAGTGAAACCGATAAAATGCAGCCGTAACTTCTACTCCAACAGTTTCTTTCCTCGCACTTCCCGACTGTGGAATTCCCTTCCAAACGATTGCTTCCCCGACGGCTACAATCTCCAGGAGTTTAAATGTAAGGTCAATACACACCTCCTAACACACTAACCTGCTCCCATTCTATCAAGCACTCTTCCCATCTGCCCGACCCTCATCCTCGCTATCCTTACTCATCTGTCACCTTTCTCCTGACATTCCCTATGTCTATCCACTCCTTCTCTTTACCTTCCCCTATGTAGCCGCATGCGCAATAGTGGCAGTGGAATGCCTTGCTTGGGGTGAGATGATTAAAAAAAAAAAAAAACCTAATTTTTGTCGGCCATACAATTACAAAACTAACTTGAAGACTCATGCTGCATCTCTCAGAACATAGCTCAATTTGATTTCGTATAAACACACATGCAGACCTACCAAATACTATTTGTAACATACTTGTTGACAACACAAATATCATAGGTCCTGGGTATGATGGTAAACTATTCAGCAGCACAGCCTCTGCTGGGGGGGTTGTGAGGAGCATGGAACCACCTCTTAGTTGCTGTTGTTTCCAGGTTCACCCTGACCCGGACTGGTAGTACCTGTTAGGGTACCAGCTATGGACAAACTGAGGTCAAACCACTATGATAGTATAAAAATAAACTTTTATAGAAATATATACATAGAAATAGACTTTTAGTGAAAAATATACATTTTTGAAAGAAAAAAAAATTATTACTAGCAATACATTTTTTAATACAAAACTAGAAAACTTCTTCAGTTTTCTAAAATAAAAAATAAATAAAAAACAAAATACCAACAACACTTTTGAAGGAAAAAAAAATTGCCATAATACATTTTTGAAGGAAAAAAAAAAATTATTACTAGCAATTTGCCTGGTTCACACTCCACCCACTTCTATTGAACAGGTGAAGAGGTGAGTTCTTTTTTAAATGATACAGGAGGAGAGCTCCATGTAATAAAAAATTACAGAGCAAATATAAATTAAAAAAGGATTAATTCAATGATGTTGGATGATCATTTCGGTATGAAAATCCCCACGGGGGATGGATTAAAAAAGAAAAAGAAAAAGATAAAACAAAATAAAATCAAACATTTTCCCTCCCTTCCTTCCTTTATCTCTCTTATCTCTCACCTTTTTTACGTGTTGCTTAACCTTACATCAATTCAACACGGCCGTCCGTTAATTTTAAGTTACAATTCTCTTTCCTTCTTTTGCGAACCCAGACGATGTCAATTTTTTTCTTTTCTTGTTTATTTTATTTTATTTTGTTTTATCTTTTTCTTTTTTATTTTCTTTTTTAATTTCTTTGCAAATCTATTTAAAAAGGAAAATTAGACTGATTTTTCTCCAGTTTCTGAAAGGATTTTTCTGTTGCTGAGGTGATGTGTTATCCCCCGTGGGGATTTTCATATCGAAATGATCATCCAACATCATTGAATTAATCCTTTTTTAATTTATATTTGCTCTGTAATTTTTTATTACATGGAGCTCTCCTCCTGTATCATTTTTTAATATTAAAATAAAATTTTTAATATTAATTAGGATCGGGTTTTTGGAATTTACCTTCCTGCTTTTTCCGCTTGGATTAAAGTATCTGAATTAAAATATATATATGTATACACTAGCAGTATAGCCCCGGCGTTGCTCGGATGTAATGAAAGCTTTAAAACTAATCCATGGTCCTGGAGCTCAGACTCTTTGGACGTTGGCATGAAAGTCTAAAAAGCAATAGTTGTTTCCAGTTAAAGCTAAACTGTAGACTGAAAGGAAAATGAATGGATGTAAGTCAAATTTTGATTTCCTGGTATCGATATCAAATAAGTTTTTTTCGGCGTAAACTGAATTTTGAAGGTTACATAAGTCCTCTGAGTAAATGGTATCATGGCTGAGACTAAGAACTACAATTATACCTACTTAGAGCCAAACCCGAAGCAAAAACTAAAATCAAAGGGGTGAAAAAATAATACAGACATACAGGCAGATAAACAGACACACACACACACAAACATCTTGCCTTATATATATATATATATTATCGATTTTCTGCACTATTGTAAGAACTGCAACCTTGAAACTTCTGAATATCATTTCTTATGTCTTTGTCTATGAGTGTATCAAATTTGATTAAAATCGAACTACTCCTGATATCCGATTTTATCGATTTTCGATATTTATCGGGGGGACCTCAACACAAAACTTAGCTAAGAATGCTCGCAGACGCTTATATTACAACTGTGTAAATTTTCAAGAAAATCTGTTCAGCTGTTTCTGAGTCTATAGGTAATGGACACACACACACACACACACACAGAGTTCCATTTATAAATAAGTTTTTATATATATATATATATATATATATAGGTAAGGGAGATCAACCAGTTACACTACCATGGTTTCGACCTGTTTTGTTTTCATCAAATTGCCTGGCAGAATTGAAAAGGTCAGAACCATGGTAGCATAACTGTCTTATCTTCCCTACCAAAATATCTAAAAGCCCTACATGTTGAATCTTCATTCAAACATGTCTTGATCATTTTCTAATACAACTGTTTACTGGGCTAATTTAATGTAAATCTGACCTATAACTATTTAGTGTGTGTATGTTTCTTACCCTGACAACGGAAAAAACCAATTTCAGAATCTCTCTCAAAAACATTCCCAACCCAAACAAACAATTAGAAGAATGAGATGGAAGGCTTATTTCTCCCTTCATAATTATAAGATTCCTAAAGAACCTGAACCTTATGGATTTAAAAGCAAACTGCACCAGTAATTGAAAGATAATCTGGTTTTGAAAATGATATATTTCAAATAATTAACATCTCTTTTAACAAAAGGACAAATTCCGAAAACACCATGACCATGTTATTTCAAACATAAAAACATCAGATAAAGTGTTTAAGTCTGACAAAACTGCAAATTTCTAGAAAATTACCACTATAGATGACACAAATTTAACCATGAATTTATTTTATATTTTCGAAATAATTTTCATCATTTATTTTAACATGTGATATGAAGAGGATTCCTGAAGAGGAACAGTTTTCTTCTGAAACATGAAAATTTTTGTGTAGTGATATATTTTTATAAACCATTTTAATAACAAAATTACTATATATATATATATATATATTGATCATTTACTTAGTATTTGGTCAAAATAAAATTAGACCAGTGCACATTTGCATTAAAAAGTGTTCAATACAGTTATAATGTGAAACTTTTTAATATTTTCCATTTGTAAATGAGTTAATTTCATGACCTAGGTTTCTGCCATGAGTGGTGTCTTCAGGCGATTTTCAATAACTGATTTTATTGTTTATCGTTTTTTTTTTTTAATGTTCACGTGTCAGGGGATTTTTGAACATGCAATTTTTAAAATTACAATCATACTAAAAATACCTCTGAGGATGAAAACACTATAATTTCTTGTAATTTTAAAAATTGTGCGTTCAACAAAAAAAACACCATTAAGTGAGCATTCTTTAAAAATAAATGGTAAAATCAGTTATTGAAAATCGCCTGAAGACACCACTCATGGTAGAAACTTGGGTTGCGTAATAACTCGTTTACAAATGGAATAAATATATATGAGAGAGAAAGGAGAAAATGGTATATAAACTTTTACATACTGGAATAATCTACAGTAAATTTGCATCCAGGTCCTTACAACATTTCACTTTTTTTTTGGCAGATATTCTATTATCTCAGTCTGATATAACTTACTAACAAAATTGATGGAAACAAAGAAAAAAAAAGTAAATGAAATTGGCTAGACTATATACTCAAACATATTGAAGGAAAAACACATATATATATATATATATATATATATATATATAAAATTCCAAAGTTAAAAAAATTTCAGTGTCCCTCCCTCTCCTTCTCATTTGTGTGCATGTGTAATTATATCAATATAAATATCACTTAATTTCAGGGAAGTCTGAAAAAATTAAATGCTTCACATGAAAAATATTTTACACTTTGTCATTAGATTTTATAAAACACCCTCTCACACACACACAGACTCGGGTCATGACTTTTTGTAGAATAATTGGTTTCCTCCAGTGTTTGTTTATACTTCTGAGATGAGGTAATATTTACATTATTCGGACTGTTGTCCTCATCTTAATTGCCATGTTTACAATGTTTCGGCCATTGTACACACTGATCTTCGTCAGATGCTAAGAATTTCAAACCAAACTCTTTATTTCGATCACTGGGTCATATCATTCTCATTCTCTGTGTGATGTTACTACGTTTAACTCGGCTCTTTAAGTTATTTATTCACTACTGCTGTAGTCAGGTATTGAACTTACAACAGTTTGGATCAAATCACTGGAATCAACCAACATCTATATCCACTAGGCCATGTGTTCTTGAATCGTTTGCTATAGGTATTGGTTGGTTAGAGTGACTTGACCCAAAGAGTTGTGAGTTCAATGCCAGGCTACAGCAGTTGTCAACATATAACTTAGAGAGTTAAAAGGAGATAACTACATGATTACCAGAAGTGGCATCTCGCATGGAATGAGAATGATATATCCCAGTGATCGTTTGAAATTCCTAGGACCTGAAGAAGGCCGGAGCGTACAATGGCCGAAACATTGTAAACATGACAATAAAGATGAGGACAATAGTCCACAAAATGTAAATAATGTAATTGATTTCCTGTATCATAATTCAATGTCGTTTTGTGAAAAACATAAGGAAAACTTTCATTCTTCTAAAATTGTATCAAAGTATATTAGTACTATGACCTGAAGCCTTCTAGAACTTGTTTTTGTTTATTTGTAAGTTTGTATGTTATGCTAGAGCTATAAACTGTTAAATGCATTAAGAAATACATAAATACTATCTACCTACATCATTAGCAAATTGAAAAATTGATTTTGGAAATTCATCTATTTTTTTTTTCTCTTATTGAGTATATGGTAAAATCACATTTTCAGTTTGGGGTGACCTCTTTCAAGACCTCAAACAAAATAATTCCTTTTACATGACTCTTGAGCAAAAATTAATTGATTTATTACACGGCAACATAGAATTACGAAAAAGTCATGACCCTTTTATATATAGTTGTAAGGTATGCTATATTTCTGGGTTAAAGTGCTTAATATCGGAAATAAAGCATATGTAAATATATTGAAATCAACATCCAGTAGCGACAGCCTGTTTAATGCTTATACCCAATTGTCAGGCTGTTACCACTGGGTGTTGACTTCAAGGTCCATCTTTATATAATCAATACTATTTAAATCACAATATCAAAGAAACTGTGCTATAAGAGGAGCACTATATATCAAACAATTTTTCTCCTACCATTAACCTTATATTATTTAACAGTCAAAATGGAGTTTTGAAAGTTTTCTAAAAAAAAAAAAAATGCATAGGTTCATGTGATACCCAGTCGTGAGTATCACGATAACTTTAAAATGACTCTTTTTAAAAACACAAAAACTATATTACAGTCAAAACATGAGGATAAAATAACATCAGAATAATAGCATCCTTGAAAATGGCCAGTGAATTGGCTGAAAGCACTTGGAAAGTAAGAAATTATGGAACATTTTTACATTCGTTATTTCCAACAAAAGGAAACATGTAAGAATACTGGGGGGGGGGGGGGGGATCACAAATTAATGATCTACTTCGGCAGTCATTTTTAACATATCTATATATCTATAATGTGATAGTATTTAGTGCCAAGGTCATTATTTTTCAGTGGTTATTAGTGATATGTATTTTGGCAAGCAGGTGTTTTTTATCATAAAGTGCTCGATATTGGGGTGTAGATAGAACATTGATAGGTATAGGTACAAAGCGCTTATCTCTTTAATAGAGCTGAGTAATGATGACTTTGAAGTTTTATGAGGACATCCAGAACTAATATATATATATATATATATATATATATATATATATATATATCACATCAGCGACATTGTTTTGTTCCAAATGTTAGAGATCCCATGTCAAAATGTGCATCCGACACCTTTGAATTCTGAAAATTTTCTCAAATTTATATTGGCTCTGTATTCTTAATACATTGAGCTCTCTGCCTGCATCACTTTTTAATATTAAAATTTTTTAATATTGATTAGGATCAGGTTCTTGGAATTTACCTTCCTACTCTTCCACTTCGGATTAAAGAAAAACAAATATATATATATATATATATATATATATATATATATATATTTTGTATAATGTGTTGAGTGTTATATATATATAACACTCAACACATTATTAAATGGTTAAAAATCAAGAATTTATTTCAGCAGTTGTAAAAATACAAGCTGCTTTATCAGACCCAAAAAATCAAATAGTTTACTGTTGGTTTTGTAACTTTGATTTTTCAGGTCTGATGGCGCAGCTTTTATTTTTACAACTGCAAAAATAAATTTCTGAATTTTTAACCATTTAGTGATGTGTTGAGTTTTCTTCTGTATATAACATATTGCTTTCGATAATATCCATTGAGCTCTCTATTTTTATCTATTTAATATTTTATATTAGATGAATTTTTTGATTATTCTTTGCATTTTTATGGGTTGTCATTATTATATATATATATATATATATATATATATATATATAATTTTCTAAACATATTGTTAAATATACCAGACAAAGAATGTCCATGTTTAATCATGAGCTATTCTGAACATTGTATTTTGGCTTCAATTTTAGGTAAAAAAGACAAAAATTGTCAAGCATTTGGATGATTTTTTTTTTATTATGCTGGTTCTCAGCATATTATGATTAAACAACAGATATTCATTGTCTGTTATATTTAAGAATATGTGTTTAGAAAATTATCTGCTGCCTCGATACACTAAATATGTATGTATGTAGATAATTATTATTATTAAAATATAATTAAGAACATTCAGCACTTATTGAATGTCAGCCCTGTTTCTTAACATTTTAATCATTCATCAGAACTTCTGCCAATACTGTATATGATTTGTGAAAATTTTTCTTGACGATTATTGCTTGTGTTAGTTGTACTTTTGACAAGATAAATTGCTGAGAAATTGTTTCTGCTTTATCTGATCGGTTAAGAAATATTAAGAAATACTTTAGATAAGGTTCATTTTACAATCTGTTGAAAATAGAAAACATTTCTCTATTGTTAAGCCTTGTCTTTGCAGACTTTTAGATGTTTTTTTTTTTGTGATTATCTCTACTTAACCCATAAGAGACGAGGGTGGCATATATTCTATTTCAATCTGTTACTGGGTTCGTACTTGTTGCTTTGTTTGCAGCAAGATGATCAAATTTCAAATCTAAATTGTTTGTTATTAAAAAATAGATTCCCCTTAAAATAGGAGTTATAAAAATGACTAAAATATCACACATTTCAATTTATACTCATTTTCTTGATACTCTGTAAAACATATCCTGACAAACTGGAACAATTTTAATTCAATCCACTTAAAATATTACCAAACAATCAAAATACTGATTCGCTTTATATATTCCAGTTTCCAAGAGAAAGGAAAATGATCTCAAAAATATAATTTAAAAAAAACTAACAGCAGTCTTTTTTTTTTTTTTTTTAAGCAAAATTTGACTGTTTAAATACAAGAATTTATTTAGGAAAACAGTAAGTTTTGGCATTAAATGATCCAATGGCTTGATATGTCGTAAAAAAACAAAATCAAATCCTTATGCCCTGGGTTTATCAGACAGAAAGGGAAATTAGCTATCACAAAATAAGTATCCAGTTCAGTTTTATTCAAATTGTTTGTGAATGAATATTTTATATGCATGTGTATATTTTAATTCAATGACAAACCTAAAAAAAAAAATTTTTTTTCTATAAATTTAAAAAAGAAAAAAATACTTTTTATAATTATGTAATTTATTATGAAATTATTTCCAAAAAGTTGTAAAATTTTTAGGTTTCTTTTAAGATTTAAGAATTTTTTTTTTTTTTTTCTCCACTTTTATAATTTATTGCTCAGCCCAAGATAAGGATGGTCCAGACCTAGTGGGAAAGCAATTTTATTATTATTTCATTGTCTTCTTTCAAACTTTTAAAATTGTGTGTTTGCTTGTGTATCCATTAAATGACACTAGTAAGTCACTTACACACAACACAGATGTACTCATTGTAGCTTACACAGGTACACTGACAATCGCATGCCAACAGTGTGTGCCAGACAATCAGCTCTTTGATAAATCTTTTTAATATCTCCGGATCTGAAAATTCTATCAAAATATCCCAGATCCCCAGATATCTCAAGTAGAACTCATATATATGATCCATCATTAAAGATGCAGGGAAAATGGTCAGTTCCCTGTACTGCTCCAGTAAACACCTGGCCCCCTCTTAGACCTTTACAAGAGCCAGATCCAGCCTAAAATGAAGTACTGTTGTCATGTTTGGGCAGGAGCTGATCAATCATCACTTTGCACTCTTGATACAATCCAAAATTCTCAGAGTCTTGTAGGTGACAAATTATTTTTCTCCTTCCATGAGAAGTGCTCAGATAAACTATATTCCTTGGTTCCACAAGGCCTAACCTTCAGTCATGACCTGTCGTGTCACTTACATTGTAGCAAACTACCCACATTTCCGCTCTCATATTCCATTGGTGAGAAATATGCTCTACTTGAACAGCTTCTTCCCATGAACTACTTTTCTGTGGAACTGACTTCTAAGAGGATGTTTCCCTGGTCACTACGATCTTAACCTGTTCAAGGCTAAAGTTAACCATTATCTACCCTTCTTATCTGTATAAACTGCCTCTTAATGTAATTCTCTACCTTCACTGCTCCCCAGGCTTTGCACATGGTGAACCTTACTGTACTCTTTAATCTTTAAACTCCGCTCAGCCATATTGCCTCTGATTCAAACTCTCGCTTTCGCTGTCTTAGCTCACTTCCTTCCACAGCATCGCTTGGTAAAAAATTCTTCCATCTGTCTGCTTCCATCATTTGATTCTATATGGAGAGATATTTCATTTGGAATTCCTCCACAGAAAACTTTTCTTTGTTTTTTAAGCACATTCAAATTTAATAATTTTAAGCACTTTTAAATTTTTATTTTTAAGGACTAAACTTGTCAGAAATCTTGACTTGAATTATGCCAACGTTATTTTTTATGATTTTTCTATATGTTTCAATCTTTTGCAAGTATCTATTTACATACATGATTGTCTTCTTGGAAATTTCAAATTGATCACTTTATCCAAACAGGGGATTCTTTGATCATGACAATCTTAACCTGTTCAAATCTGTGATTAACTGTTATCTTCCTCTTCTATTTGTATAAATTGCCTCTTAATGTAACCAACTACCTTGGGTGACTACTGAGCCTTGTACAGGGCGAACCTAACTGTAAAATATATGTTTACAAGTGAGCCTGTGCTGTCAAAAATGATGGCAAAATATTTGTATCAATATGCCATTTAAAATTGACACATTAAGACATTAAAAAAAATCAAATACAAAGGCCTGAGCGTCACAGGAAAAAAAAAATATATATATATATATATATATATATATGCATAACGGTATTATAATAATAAAATATATATATATATATATATATAGTGTATTGAGATAGATAATTTTCTAAACATATACTGTTAATGAATGTCTATAATGTTTAATCATGAGTCATACTAAACATATTTTGGCTTTAATTTCAAGTGACTGTTATTGTTGCTTAGCAATGTTTTGCCAACACAACAAAATCATCTTTGATGGTGGATGTATTTATGTTAATGTCCCTATAACCTCTCTGAAGGTGGCTCGTGTGAGCAGAAAGCTTAGAACCAACATAATAAAAAAAATGTCCACATGTTGGACAATTTTTGTCTTTGTTTTCACCTGAAATTAAAGCCAAAATACGATGCTTAGAACGGCTCATGATTTAACATAACAGACATTCATTGTCTGTTATATTTAACTGTGTGTGTGTGTGTATATATATATATATATATATATATATATATATATATATATATATATTAACGAAGAATAGTCTTCACTACTCAACAGCATAATTATTGAAAAAAATAAAATAAGGTACTATTAAAAAGGGAACATGCAGTAAGAGCTTTCACAACTGGTAGTAAAGTTTAATAAATGGTAGTAAAGAGAATGAACTGAGCCTCTACTACGTCACTATTGTCTCTCTCTCTCTCTCTCTCCATGCTCATAATATATATATATATATATATATTTGTGTACCATACAACTTGTTTGATGGAGCTGAAATTTCAGAATTAATAGGAATATATGTTCTGAGTAAAATCAATGAAATAATTTACATAGCCTATTGGTAACGGGGACACACACACATACACACAAAGTTCCATTTATAAATAAGTTTAGATATATAAAAGCTGGCCATTTGTATTCCAGGATACTAATCTACTAGGGCGACTAGCTAATCCCCATTGTAGACACCTGCTCAGGCACACTTCCGTTTGTTCAATACCCGCAGAGCCCACATGTGGTTTATACTGCAACTATGCTGAGTGGACCTTAGTTACAGTTTCTGGGAGAGAGTGCATTATCTAATATGAACAACAGTCTAAACATGGCCAGGATGCTTAAACCCTTGGTCACGATGACTTGTGACTTCAAGCTAGCACAACAACTGACGACTCATGAAAAGGATCCGTCTACCAAATTTCACTTACAAGGCTTGGGTCAACCCATGGTATGGTTTTCAGGCACTTTCCAAAGGTGCCACATGCTGGGTACACCTCCTTCAGATTGATAACATCAAGAAGTCACCTCCCTGACAAATTGACCGTGGAGAGATTCGAATCCAGGCTTCGTGGTCAGAAAGTGAACATTATAGTCATTCGGCCATGCACCCATTACACACACACACACACACATATATGCACATCCATCATTGATTTTCCATCACCCTTGGTTCCAGGTCATGACAGATTATCCATTTTCCCTAACTAATAATATTGGCGATTCAATAATAATCTTTGAACCTCTCGTATTTTTTCAGTATCATAGACAATAGAAACATGATAAAACTATTCTTCCTCTTTTATGTGCCATTTTCTGTTGTGATATAAGCGATTAAGCGATTATGCCTCTCCACATCTTCCTGTTCTTTGTAACCTTTAACAACCTTTGTCCCCCTCAACAATCTTTCCAGTTAGGCAATCCATTTACATAAACTTATTTATTTTCTGTTTCTTTCTTCTCTGCATATCCTGTAAGTGTCAAATTCTCTGAGCTGTCTTTCCTCATTATATATTATAAAACTCTTGGCAGTATCTTTCTGATTGTAAGTATAGGTGCCCTTTTCGTTCCCATTAAACGGAAATCAAATCAAACTAGTCTGGCAGTTGTATGAAATTCTAATGTTTGCTTGAAATTAAAAGTGTCGGGCCATCAATCGGCAGAAAACCAGTGCTGTACCTGTATTAACGTTTGATTAACCAAAGAGCATGTCAAGATTTTGTTTTGGATTAAGATCCTCTATCTGAGGTGCCGAGTGATGATTGTAGCAGTAAGAAAGCATGAACGCATCTGTAAATTTCATTACAATACTCCTATATTTTCCAACCTCAAGAATATTTTAGGGGGGGAAAAAGTTCTGGAGAGTTGTAGGTGGGGTGGAATGCAGGAAATGACACTGTTACATTCTCTTTGACACTCAGAGCTGAAGGTAAGAAAGAAGGTGGTATGAGAAAGAGAGTATCTAAACTTATTTATAAATGGAACTTTGTCTCTGTGTGTGTGTCCGTTACCTATAGACTACGAAATGGCTGAACCGATTTTCTTGAATATTTACACAGTTGTACTATAAGCGTCTGCGAGTGTTCTTAGCTAGGTTTTGTGTCGAGGTACCCCCGATAAATATCGATAATCGAAAAAATCAGGTTATGGAAGGAGTGGTCCGATTTTAATCAAATTTGGTACACTCAGAGACAAAGACATAAGAAACGGTATTTAGAAGTTTCAAGATTGCAGTTCGTACAATAGTGCAGAAAATCGATAATATATACATATAAAAGGCAAGATGTTTGTGTGTGTGCCTGTATGTCCTTTATACAAATCCACAATTTTTATCTGATTCTCATTAAATTTCACACAAATATTCTTTAGGCTGGGTCTGAGCTCCAGGACCATGGATTAGTTTTAAAGCTTTCATTACACCTGAGCAACGCCGGGCTATACTGCTAGTAAGGGATAAGAAAATGGTGAAAAGGAAACACACACACACACACAAACAAAGGATTACCCCCTCTCCCACCCACTCAAGGAAAAAAAAGATCATGAATTATTTCTTAGTTATATAATATCACTGTTATGGATCTCGACAAACAACGATAATGATTGTCTTGGAATATAACATCGAACAAGAATATGTCTATATAAATATATAAACTTATATTTTTATTCTTCATTGGTGACAATTGTGTGTGGATGAGAATGTAGGCCGAGGGAATCACGAGCATACAAGCAAGTTGGCAGCGGATGTTTTTCTTTTATTCTTCTCTCTTCTTTGCATTCTCTTAGTGTTCTGATTTCAGCTAGAAAATCCTGAACTTACATTTTTGGCTTCTTGGGTTTTTGCTTAATTATGTCATCTATGGTCAGGCACATCTGTCAATCATTTTTGCTAGATATTGCCTTTCAAGCTGGCTGTCTTTGATGTCAATCATACTTTTGTCAGTCACTGCATGTATTTTTTGCATTTAATGTCAATCATATTTCTGTCAAATCACAGAAATATCTTACATTTTAACTTAATATAAAAATAACAAAATGAGAAAATAAATCATCAATTGCTGATAACTCCTGACAAGTGGATCTAATGATTACTAAAAAGGTTAATAGATAAAACTCTGGAATCAGGGTGATAAATAATTTGGGTTGTCATGAATGTTTGTGCTAATTTTTAAGGGAAATTTAAACACAAAATAGAATTATGCCATTAAATATGTGTTCAAATAATACAAACCATTTTCTTACACAAACTTACTCCATTTTTTTCTTCAACTTGAAGATTTTATCTTCCAGCATTTTGGTGGTTTCTTGGCAAAGAACTCATTAAGATGGATTTTTATATCATTCAAAGAATTAAAATTTCTACCATTGAGATTATTTTGCAAGGACCTGAGTAAATGAAAAACTGAAGTAGCAATGTCTGGTGATTATGGTGAGTGTGGTAACACATCCCTGCCAAACTGCAATAATTTTTGCCAGGTCGCCAAAGAAATGTGAGATCTGGTATTATCCTAATGGAAAATAATACTTTTCCTGTTTGAATGTCTGCCTTTAATTCGTCCAGTTGAGAGCAGTACTTTTCAGAATCAATTGACTGGTTACTTGACAGAAGCTCATTATACAGGGTTCTTTTCCAATCCCACCAGACGCACGGCATGACTTTCTTAGGATGAAGACCTCATTTTGGGTTGGCAAAAGCTGGCTCATGTTGCGTACCTCAGGATTTTTTGTATGAACATTGTTGTAAACAATCCGTTTCTCAACACTTATCGCAATTTGCTTAAAAAAAGGATGCATTTTCATTGTATTTATACGGCATATCAGATAGAAATTCGATCCAAAAGATTCTTTTCACTCAGATCATGTGGTATTCAAACATCATAGCAATTTGAATTCTCAAGAATTACTAAGTGCTCATGGGCGGTTGATTTTGATAAATTTAATGTTTCTGCCAATTCCTGTGTTGTTTGAGTTTGTTTTGTTTAATGGCATATCAACCTCTGTGGATTATTTAATGCCAAAAAGGTGGGGGTTTTAAGGTATTTTTTTTTATGTTCGGTTATAGTGAGATTTTTTTTTTTATGTTCGGTTATAGTGAGATTTTTTTTTATGTTCAGTTTTTGTGAGATTTTTTTTTATGTTCGGTTATAGTGAGATTTTTTTTTATGTTCGGTTATAGTGAGATTTTTTTTTTATGTTCGGTTATAGTGAGATTTTTTTTTTTATGTTCGGTGATTTTTTTTTTAGTAGTGAGATTTTTTTTTTATGTTCGGTTGTAGTGAGATTTTTTTTTTATGTTCGGTTGTAGTGAGATTTTTTTTTTATGTTCGGTTGTAGTGAGATTTTTTTTTTATGTTCGGTTGTAGTGAGATTTTTTTTTTATGTTCGGTTGTAGGTGAGATTTTTTTTTTATGTTCGGTTGTAGTAGATTTTTTTTTTATGTTCGGTTGTAGTGAGATTTTTTTTTTATGTTCGGTTGTAGTGAGATTTTTTTTTTATGTTCGTGTTTTTTTTTTATGTTCTTGTAGTAGATTTTTTTTTTATGTTCGGTTGTAGTGAGATTTTTTTTTTATGTTCGGTTGTGGAATGTTGGTTGTAGTGAGATTTTTTTTTTATGTTCGGTTGTAGTGAGATTTTTTTTTTATGTTCGGTTGTAGTGAGATTTTTTTTTATGTTCGGTTGTAGTGAGATTTTTTTTTTATGTTCGGTTGTAGTGAGATTTTTTTTTTATGTTCGGTTGTAGTAGAGTGAGATTTTTTTTTTATGTTCGGTTGTAGTGAGATTTTTTTTTTATGTTCGGTTGAGTTTTTTTTTTAGTGAGATTTTTTTTTTATGTTCGGTTGTAGTGAGATTTTTTTTTTATGTTCGGTTGTAGTGAGATTTTTTTTTTATGTTCGGTTGTAGTGAGATTTTTTTTTTATGTTCGGTTGTAGTGAGATTTTTTTTTATGTTCGGTTGTAGTAGAGTATTTTTTTTTATGTTCGGTTGTAGTGAGATTTTTTTTTTATGTTCGGTTGTAGTGAGATTTTTTTTTTATGTTCGGTTGTAGTGAGATTTTTTTTTTATGTTCGGTTGTAGTGAGATTTTTTTTTTATGTTCGGTTGTGTGAGATTTTTTTTTATGTTCGGTTATAGTGAGATTTTTTTTTTATGTTCGGTTATAGTGAGATTTTTTTTTTATGTTCGGTTATAGTGAGATTTTTTTTTATGTTCAGTTATAGTGATATTTAGTCAGATTTTAATGAAAATATTTTCTTCTTATTCTTTTTTATTTTAGGAAATTGAAAATGTCTTTTAGTATTGTATTCAAAAATGTTTTGTTGAGAATAATTTTTTCTTAAAAAATGTATTGTTGGTAATATTTTTCTTTCAAAAAAGTATATTTTTCTATAAAAGTCTATGTATATATATTTCTATAAATGTGTATTTTTATACTTTCATAGTGTTTCGAAAGTAGTTTTGGGGTTAACTATTTGCCCATAGCTGGGACCCTAACAGGTGCTACCACTCTGAGTCAGGGTGAACCTGGGAACAACAGCAATTAAGAGGTGGTTCCATGCTCAATCAGAGGCCTTGCTGCCGGATACAGTTTACAGTTATGCCCAGGACCTCCTGCATTGTGTAATGCGGGTTATTCTCAATCAATGTCTTGATTTAGCCGTCATCTGTAGTGGCAGGAGGTAGTCTGTCTGTCTTCATTAATAAGGCTGCAAACACCAAATCTAAACTTAGCCAATCACTTCCATACTGTCAGCTAAAGTACCTTCAGTGTGCACAGCACATACCTTTTTTGTTGCTTCTGAAGCATTTTTGCCTTCATGATAATAAAAAACATCAGTCAGTCAGTTAAGTGCCATACGTGATACACGCTTGGGCGATCATGTCTCTGTCAAGACATGACTGACTGGGCAGAAGATTATCCCGCAGTAGGTTGCCATTGCTTTCTGCGCTAGACTGGTTGCCGACCAAGGCTATAGAACCCAATCTGTCCTGTTATTTAACCCATAACTGGAAGGAATAAACGGATTAATACCTTTCCCAAGGGTATTTGCGCATAAGTGAATGCAATGAATTCAGCTGGAATTCAAACTCGGCTTCCTGATTTCTCGTTACGAGCCGATATCCACTGCACCACAGCGCACAAAAGCATCAAGTGTCTAAAATGCATTTTATAATCTATTTTTTAGGGATGTAAAATTGACACAAATTAAGTAATTTTAAACTCTCTTAAATGTTCTCTAATCAGAAATGTAAGCATATTATTTTTAGGACAACACAACAGCATCAATCAATGAGGTGACAAGTTTTAGATTTGTGTTAATCCTATGTTTACAGAGTGAAAATGAATGAATGCAAGTTTTAAAACCATTATAATGCAAACCCTAACTACCCCTCCCTAACACCATACGACTTCAGACTTAATTGCCCCCCCCCCCACCAGTTTTGTGTTAGCAAATCTCGCTTTAATATTCATTTAAGAACCCACCAGAAGATTTCAACACTATTAATGTAAATTGGTATTGTTGAAATGAAAACTTGTTTTTTTCTCTTTCCTCTGGGTAACTCTGATCACTCTGCAGTAGCTATTGATATTCGTTCCAATCATCTACTGAACAGGAATTTCCTATCCATAAGACGTCTTTCTGTTATCAGCATACTGATTGGGACTAGCTCTGTGATTTTACTTTGTGACACTCCCATAGACTGATATCTTCAATCTCTCAATTGAAAATTGTTCCACCGAGGTTTCATTTTGGGTGGCATGGAACTTTCATCCATTCTTGAATATACCTTGTGAAACCTCAATCCCCTCTCTGACTCCCACCAGCATACTCAGTCCGCTATAGTGCACAGGAACCACTGTTTTTGGCTATACCAGTATAACAGATCTCGTGATAACAGATGCCTATTCATTGTGGCTCGTAATAAATGTAAGCAGTCCTCAAAAGATTCATATTTTCCTGCCTTCTGGAAGTCATTATCTGTTCCACTTTGTAAGAACCATCTGCCTATTATCCTTCTACCTCTTCATGGCAAACTTCTAGTGGCCCTAATCAATGCTGAGTTTGGTCATCATCACATTATCACAGGATCTATTCTCAAGCAAGCAGGTTCTGGGTACGATGGTAAACTGCATCTGGCAGCAAGGCCTCTGACTGGGTGGTTATGAGCATGAAACCACTTCTTAATTGCTGCTGTTCCCAGATTCACCCTGACCAGCAGTGGTAGCGCCGTTTTGGGTCCCAGGTATGAATTAATAGTTGACCTCAAAACTGGGGTCAAAAACTATGAAAGTATAAAAATAGACTTTTGAAAGAAAAATATTACCATCAATACATTTTTGAAGGAAAAATATTATTGCCAGCAATATATTTGTGAAGAGAAAAAAATAATACCAGCAATACATTTGGGAAGAGAAAAAATTTATTACCGGCAATACGTTTGGGAAGGGGAAAAAATTTATTACCGGCAATACGTTTGGGAAGGGGAAAAAATTATTACCGGCAATACATTTGGGAAGGGAAAACTAGAAGACATTTTCAGTTTCCTAAAATAAAAAAATAAAATCTTCATTAAAATCTGACTAAATCAACTTTTTCACTATAACCAAACTTTGAAAAAAATACCTTAAAATCCCACCTTTTTGGCATTGATTTGCTGTTGAACAAAACTCAAACTCAAGCAATCAATATAACTTTGTCTTCTCTGCTGCTGATGTACTGATAATGATTGCGGAAAGACTCTATCATGTTCTAGATAAAAACAGTAAAGCCCAGACTGTAGCATTGGACATCGTGAAAACTTTTGACAGGGTCTAATATATATATATATATATATATATATATATATATATATATATGTGTGTGTGTGTGGGTTTTCTTCACAAGCAGAAAAGTTAGTGTCTGCAGGCACATTTTTGAGCTGATCTCTTACCAAATCTTGAAATAAAAGTTATCTGTGACAGCTACTTATCTAGATCCTTCCTTACTAAAGTGGGTGTCCCCCAGATTCCATTCTTGGTCTTAAGCTGTTTTTAATTTTTCTTAACAACCTTCTTGATGAACTCTCAACTTGACATTCATGCTGATGACACAACCATTTAACTCCTATCTTGATAGTAAGGCACAACAAAGTCAAAATGGCAGATGATGTTCTAAACGACCTGAAAGATGGATTGTCACTTTTAATGCCTCTAAAGTTAGACTTCTCTCCTTTAATCATCTGAGAGATGGCCCTCTCTGGCTTCCATCAGAATTGCTGATGCTAACCTTCAGGAAAGTGACTCCTTTCACCTTCTCGAGTTAATGTTTTCAGCTGACACAAAATGGAAAGACTATATTAAATCCATCGTGAGATCAGCTGTTAATAATGTCAGTTCACTGTATTGTGTAAGACAATTTTTTCTCTCTGGATTTTATCTTGCATATCTATAAGTCTATCATTCCATGTTTAGAATATTGCTACCACATATGGTCTAGTGCTCCTGATATTTACCTTGGGCTCCTTGATAAGATCCAAAGAATCAGCAATATTATTGGTTCTGATCTGGCATCTTGGCTTTAGTCACTTTACCACTGTCGTAAGGTTGCCTCTCTGGGCCTTTTCTGTACATAATTTCATAATATTTCTGCCACATATGGTCCAGTGTTCCTGCTATTTACTTTGAGCTTCTTGGTAAGATTCAAAGAAGAATCAGCAATATTATAAATCCTGATCTGGCATCTCGGCTTTAATCACTTTACCACTGCCGTAAGGTTGCCTGTCTGGATTTTTTTTCTATACATAATTCCATAATTTTACTGCCACATAGCTCCTGCTATTTACCTTGAGCTCCTTGTTAAGATTCAAAGAAGAATCAGCAATATTATAGGTCCTGATCTGGCAGCTCAGCTTCAGTTACTTACCCACCACTGTAAGGTTGCCTCTCAGTGCCTTTTCTATAAATACATGCATGGTAATTGTTAACATAACCTCTTCATTAGGATACCTAAACTTTTTTTTTTAATTTAAGTGCAGTACCAGACTGGTATTGAGATCCCATTAATTTACAGTTGAGCTGGCAAGATGTAGCTGTAAATTCTGTGCTAACAGTTTCTTTTCTCACATTTCTTGCTTGTGGACCTCCCTTCCAGCTCCAGGTTTTCCAACCAACTTTAATCTGCAAAAGTTTAAATGCAATGTCAATTGCCATCTACGGTCCTCCTGATTACTCTTCCTGCTCATTATTGTTTCTGTTCCTAATTCTTTCGCACCCATTAACCCCTTGTGCCTTGGTGGTTTTACTGCTTTGGATGAGGTGATGCCAATTAAAATATAAATAAAAAATTTGAATATGGAAACTTTTTGATCTGTCATTAATTACTCGTCTGATAGAAAAGTGTGAAGCTTCAAAGACACGGCATGAGATTCCTTCAAGTGCAAAACATTTCTTACAAGCTATGCGGACATAGACTATGGATAGTCTGTCAATAATTTGATCCAACCTACAACCTTGTTTATACAACAATATGGAGGAACAACTGAAAATTGGTTGTAATTTTGTATTTTCATAAACCCCATTTCATAATTTGTTTCAAAATATGCTTTCACAATTGCTTACATTGCATTCATTTTTTTTTCACACTGTGTGTGTGTGTGTGTGTGTGTTTTTAATTTTTTTTAAAATTTTAATTTCCAAAATCAGATTACCATTTCAATGAGTGAATTTAACACCCATCTTATCAGTGATAACAAATCACGAAACATTTTGGAAAAATAAATTTATTTGTTAGTGTAGGTGGGGAATGGAAATAACGGTAGGGAAATAGAAAGAAGGAAAAAAATGTGACAGATCTTTGCATCCGTTGAGATTTACCTTTAAGCTGGTTTTTTTCCCCCCCAGATTTATAACATATATATATAAGCATCATAGCCCGGCGTTGCCCTTGCAACTCAGAACATTTTAGAAGTAGGACTTGGTTATATAAAAAATTGTTGTTTAAAAATTGTTAAAAAAATTCCATTAAAATATCTATTTTCTTTTGTTTTGCATAAATGTGATTTGTTGTTTTGTGTAACATTGTAAACAACATTGCGTTTGTTTTAGTTTCAAAATTACGGGGGAAATATTTACATTTTTTGTTGACTAAATGAATTTAACATAAAAATAAAAATTATTTATTTTGTTTTACTGAAATTAGAAATATAAAAACTATTACGCTCTCAGTTCACAAATTTTTGAAGAATATTTAAAAATATGGACATTTAATTTTAGAGGAAAGTGATTTGATTTCTGTGACGTAATTCAGCAACCATCTTCGATCCTAGATGTTTTACAGAGCAAATGTAAACAATCTGCTCCATTGGCCAAAAAGTGCAAAAGGGAAAATTGCTGAACTTAAACTCAAAAAGTATGTGTCGACCTGGCTTCCCTGTAAATGTGTGTCCCTAGAAAGTTTGAATGGCATAGCTTAAAAAATATGGGCGTGCATAGCTTAGTCACACACAGACTCACAGATTGCCTTTTATATATATATATATATATATATATATATATATATATAGTGCACATTGACACATACATTTAGTTTTTGTGCATGTGTGGGTGAAAGGGGGGAACCTGTTACACCGACTTTTGTGTGCGTAGTTTCCTTCAGTGGATCTGTACTATTAGTTGTACTCTATTTTTGCCGTTTCTTTTGTAAATAACAATCTACTTACTTTCTAATATTTTCTTCTGGAAATCAATAATAAGTAAGTGTAATTAAATTTTTAAACTTTGACACAATAGGAACTAATAAAATTATTTAACTTCAACATAAGCCTTTAATCACTAAAGAATTGATAAAATGTTTTTAAATATTCTTGATGTTATGTGGTAATTTTTGGGATGAAAAATCCATTTGATATTTTATAAAAATAAATAGAACTCCTGTTTTGTGCTCCCTCAAAAGAGCATATATGTGGGCAGGGGAAATTGTGTGTTCATGTTTTTTTTTTTTGTTTTTTTTGTTTTTTTTTTATATATATATATATTTTTATTTTATTTTATTTTTTTAATTTCAAATCTTACAGCATTTACAGTAAGTTGAAATAAATTTATTTCTAGTGGCTGCAAGTTTTAGCTTACAGTCATATCACGTTGAATACACCAGTTCTCATTTGATCACCGAAGTTAAGCAACGTTGAGCCTTGTCAGTACTAGATGGGTGACCACTTGAGAATACCAGGTGCTGTAAGTGTTTCTTGATGGATGTGCATTGTGGTGCAGTGGATATTGGCTAGGAAAGAGAAATCGGGGAGCTGAGTTTGAATTCCACTGCATTCACTGACGTGCTAATACCCTTGGGAAAGGTATTAATCCATCTCTTCCTTCCATTTATGGATTAAATAACAGGACAGATTGGTTTTTATAGCCTTGGTTGGCAACCAATCTACTGCGGTAAGTATTGGCAACCTGTTGCGGTATAATTAAAATGTCTGAGGTCTATACAGGGTAGGACTTGGGACTCTGCCCTTAAAACAAATCCCAACGAATCTTCCTCCATCACTTGGGAGGAAGCCGGCTCAACTCAACCAGGGTGAACACCGTACAGATAGACTGCAAGTTTTGTCTGCCGTATACATTTTGTCTCTTTCTAGATCTCCTGGATCACTACAGCAATTTCCTTTTATCGTTTCTTTCGAATACAGATAGACTGCAAGTTTTGTCTGCCGTATACATTTTGTCTCTTTCTAGATCTCCTGGATCACTACAGCAATTTCCTTTTATCGTTTCTTTCGAATACTTGATGGTTCTACAAAAAGCCTTCACTACTATACAGTTCATGTTTCTTTTATGGTTTTATGGTTGGCTCATTTAAATCCAAAACATCTTTGATTGTTAAAAAAATAATTCCATAAATCTTACTATTTAACACATAGCTAGATAAAAAATTTAAAATTGATTTCTTTTGAGTTTGTCTCTGACCATAAATACCAAATATTCTACTTTATATATATATATATATAAAGAAAAATTAAGGCAGACACGTTATTTCATGGTAAATTGGAAATATAGGCCTATTTCAGGCAAACCATCTTTAGCTTCCGTCTTGATCATACAATAAAATCTTTTGACAAGCTGCGATAATAACATCAAAGCTGTGAAATATGTATTATCCATAGTAATAATTGAAAATCTTTTATAAATTATATATATATATATATATATATATATATGTGTGTTTGTGTTTAATGGTTTGGTGCCAAGTTTGTTGTTTTTTCAGTGGTTTTACTGATAAAATGTATTTTGGCAAGCAGGTTTTTTATTGTAAAGTGCTCGATATTAAGATGGAAATAGGATGTTGATATGTGCACAGTTTGTCATTTTAACTGAGCAGATACTTCAAAGTTTCGTGAGGCAAATAACCCTGACGAGTGAGAACATCATTGTGGTGTCATCACAAGACTTCAAAGTCAACATGAATCTGCTCACTTAAAGTGATAAACACATTGCACATATATAATCCTCATATAGGCAACATGATTGAGTGGTTAGAACGTTCACTTTCTGACCATGAGACCTAGGTTAGAATCCTACTGCAGTTGGTTTTTCAGAAAGGTAACTTCTTGATGTTATCAGTCGGGGGTGGGGGAGCGATCTCAGCATGCAGCACATTTGGAAATGTCCTGAAAACATGATTTGAGCCAAGCTTTGGGTAGGTGCAACTGTCAATGGTTGTGCTATCATGAAGCCAGAAGTTATCATGGCCAAGAGTTTGAGCATACTGGCTATGTTCAAGCCACATTATGTGCTCTTTCATAGAAACTGTAACTAACGTCTGCTTATAGTATCAGTATCAGGTGGGCTCTGTGAGTGTTGAACAAATACATATCTGAGCAGCCGCCTGTCACAGGGATTGGCTAGTTGCCATTTTATGTTTACATACACAAAATCAGTCAGTTAAGTGCCATACGTGAAACACGCTTGGGCGATCACGTCTCGAAAGAGACATGACTGACTGGGCAGAAGATTATCCCGCAGTAGGTTGCCATTGCTTTCTGCGGTAGATTGGTTGCCAGCCAAGGCTATAGAACCCAATCTGTTCTGGAGAGAGAAGAAATAGATTATATTACATGATTATATTAAGTATTAGTGGGGGATCAGTTTATTACTTCTTAACAATAGAAAACTGATCCCCCACTTTGTGCCCAATAGAAGCCTTAATCATGTTTCCAACTATTATCTTCAGTCAGTCAGTTAAGTGCCATACGTGAAACACGCTTGGGCGATCACGTCTCGAAAGAGACATGACTGACTGGGCAGAAGATTATCCCACAGTAGGTTGCCATTGCTTTCTGCGGTAGACTGGTTGCCAGCCAAGGCTATAGAACCCAATCTGTCCTGTTATTTAACCCATAACTGGAAGGAAGAGACGGATTAATACCTTTCCCAAGGGTATTTGCGCGTAAGTGAATACAATGAATTCAACTGGAATACGAACTCGGTTTCCTGATTTCTCGTTCCAAGCTGATATCCTCTGCAACACAACGCACATGAGATGAAAAACAAAGATTTTTATTATTTTGTTTGATTCCATTTCTTACAGCTAAATTGATCTCTTCTATTGTGTCATATCCCAGAAGGGGATAAACAGAGAAAGAATAGTGCAAGAAATAATTCTTAACACTGAGGATATATGAATAGAGATTTATTATACCTCAGTACAATAAACCAAATACACGTACATCAATGAACAGTTAACAGGTATAACCCTCAAGAAGGCAATGTCTCTGTATAGGACACATATGCATCCATCTTGTGAGGAATGCTTCAGTCTAATGACGTATAACTCTTGTCTAAGGTCAATGGCTCTCGTATAATCACTAAGACTCTGCAGTTTGTTCTAGTCCCGGTCTTTTATGACTCGGGTCATACCCATTCCTGGGTAGGACAGGATATTTCACTACAACATATTGCAAAAAATATTCTTGGATATTTGTAAAAATAATTCGGCAAGAAAAGAAATGGAACTATTTCTGCTGCTGCTACTACTGCTACTACCACCACCACCACCACCATTACCCCTTCCACTCAAACATGAATTACAAAACCATGTGAGATTGATTAAACAAGCCCCAGGGGACATACATCTTTTGTGTGTGCTCAATGAAATAATTGCTTGGAATTATTGTTCGAATTCCCTTAAGAAACAATTTCCCATTGAATTAAGTTGCAACACTGCATGTATTTAATAAACCCAAGTTCGTAATGGCTTCGTTTGCTTTTGGTAGAAATAAATTCTATCCGAAAAGAAGTGGATATTTAATTATGTCTCCAATGATTTATTACAAAGAACAGTGAAGGAATGATTAGTCGGTCTTCTTATAAAACTAACATTTCCAGTCGAGACCTTGAGCACATTATTCGTGCTTCAGTTACTGTGATCATATTGATACTGTGTTGATGAAAGACAAAACAGTCTTTCCCCGAAAACAAATGTGTGTTCTCGGCACTGTCAATAAAGAAAATCAGGGGTGGGGGGAAGAATCTGGTCTACCTTAGGCCTCACAATATGGTAATTGTTTGCACTCCCTGTTGGTCTTGAGCAATCACAATCATTGTTAGCCCAATAAATGAATGCTATTTTGAATGACTTGGTGTCTTTTTCTTTGTGAGTGAAGAACATAGTTGTGAGTTTTGAATACAGATTTTTTGATTTACATCTCTGTTGTTTTTGGCTTTGAGACTTACTGTCTTTTTCTGTTTACAAAATGCACTTTCTTTCATAAAAAATACCTTATAAAATATGTATGCATTTTCCAAGATTCTTTGTATCCAATCAGTCACCAAGTTTATTCTGACAAACCCAAAAATTCACTATTTTGAAAATTCCTCTTGATCCATATTCTGACTGTATTTTGTGCAGGCTTGGTTTATCTGCAGAATAAATTGGTTCAAAATACTGGCTTTAACCAGGGCTTGAATACTGACCTCTGGCAAAGATTGATTTGAACTTTTTTAACCATGAGATTGGCCAGTTGTCCAGTTCATTAGACAATCTAATTCATTCAACTAATGTTGTAATGTTTGTATTGTTTGACAGACAGTGGTACTAAAATGTTGATCCACTCAAGCATGTAGATCATTGCAATCATATTTACGAATATGCAGATATAACTTTATTGATCCTGAATATGACGATAAACTGCTCCAGCAGCAGGGCCTCTGATTGGAAGGTTGTGAGGAGAATGGAACCACCTCTTAATTGCTGTTGTTCCCAGGTTCAGCCTGGCCCAGGGTGGTAGCACCTGTTGGGGTTCGAGCTATGGGCAAATAGTTAACCCTGTCTCAAGCTGTGGTCAAAGCACTATGAAACTATAAAAATGAACTTTTATAGAAATATATACATGAAAATACACTTCTATAGAACAATATACATTTTTGAAGGAAAAAAATTGCCATAACACATTTTTAAAGGGGAAAAATTAACACCAATACATTTTTGAATACAAAACTATAAGGCATCTTCAGTTTTCTAAAATAAAAATGTTTCATTAAAATCTGACTAAATCAACTTTCTCACTATAACGAACGATTAAGAAAATGCCTTAAAATCCTACGTTTTTGCATTAAATAACCTGTAGAGGTTGATATGCTGTTAAACAAAACTCTCAGACTTTATTCATGATCTATCTCTCACTCTCTCTGTCTCTCTCTCTCTCTCATGCACTAACTTGTATAAGTGCATGTGCTTTCATCCATTTGTATTGGATTGACTGTTTGATACTTTAGAATATATGATATTTAAAAGATTGAATAATTAGATATGCCGGATTATAAACTGAATATACCCTCCTCTCTCGCTATGTGTCCCAGAAACCTCAGCTGTTTCTTCCTGATGTTAAGTATGTTTCCTTTTTGTTTGCATTCTCTCCAAAATCTCAAAATATACAGTTGTGTAAAATAAAGAAAAAAATAATTTATTAGGCTACAGACTTATTGATGTACCTAAGTACAAGTCATCAGTTGAATTTTGATCCACATGATTAATAGGAAAGTGTTTTATTAAGTACATTAACAAGGAAGGAAATGATATAAATATTTGACAGTCAAATTTATAAGCTGAAGAAAGATTGTGAGATTAGTAATTTCTTCCCAAAGGAAAAAACAAAACAAAAAAAGAAGCAATCCCTTGATTGTAGATGAGGAGAGGCCCACCATCATTTTTTTTTCCCTTTTTTTTTATTTTTTTTTACAATAAACTCTTAAATAATGAAAGGAAGCGGGGGGGTACCTGATTATATAAAATAGATCCTGAGGGCTAACAATGGAATTTCTCTTGCTTCATTTTTTCTACTGATTTATGCTTTGTAATTGAATTGTACTTGTAAAATATTAAAAAAAACTTATATTGCTCTGTATTTTCATTGCCTCTGTTCAAGATTCAGTCAGTTAAATGCCATACCTGATACACGCTTTGGGCGATCATGTCTCGAAAGAGACATGACTAACCGGGCAGAAGATTATCCCACAGTAGGTTGCCATTGCTTTCTGCAGTAGACTGGTTGCTAACCAAAGCTATAGAACCCAATCTGTCCTGTTATTTAAATCATAACTGGAGGGAAGAGACAGTTTTATACTGTTACATGTTAATTGTTACATGAGAGAAAATAAAAATGATTGAGTAAAACTCAGAGTTAAAATACAGACAAATATTTAATTCACAAAGCATTAAAAAATATGCAGTTTTGCATTCAAATAGAAACATAGTTTACAACTGGCAGGCGAAGTGTTACGAGGAGAGAAAGGGAAGGTAAGGCGAAGGATTATGAGGGGAAAGTAAGTTGTCAAATATCTTTACCCAGTTAAGTTGGTGGGGAAGTTAAATGCTATACTTTTTGGAGATCTTTAAATGCGTATATAAAGACTAATTATGATCTTGGTCAATGAAAGAGGCGAAAACATGTATTTATCCAGATAGTTCCATGAAGTTCTCTTTCAGGTTTTAGTTGGTCTGATTTTTCTATGAGATTCTTTCAGGTGGATATAGATCCCTGAATCTTAACTGGAGTTGATATGACAGCAAAATCCTTTTAACAACTCTTTCAAGTTTTAGTTTGTCGTCGACTTAGAGAGATTCTTTCGGCTGGATATAATTCCTTGAATTGAAACTGGTGCTGATGAGGTCAGCACATCCTTTTATCAACTGTTTCAAGTTTTAGTTTTTGTTGTCGACTTAGATTCTTTCAGCTGGATATACATCATGAATCTTAACCGGAGCTGTAGAGGTCGACCCATCCTGCTATCAACTCCATGCCCAAAACCTATTTTTCTAGGGGCTAACACCTAATTTGCATACTTCTAGAACCTTTCGAACTCTCTCGACTCTACTGAAACTTTCTACAATCCTCCAAAACGTTCTATTTCTAATTTCCTTATTTTTATGACTATTTCCTGAATTAAAACTTTTTGGGAATGACACTTAGGACTAAATAGAATCAATTACTATAACTTTTTATACATTATTAATATTATTTTTGTATATAAATGCATCTTCATAACAATACCTTTCCCAAGGGTATTTGCACGTAAGTGAATGCAAGGAATTCAACTGGAATTCGAACTCTGCTCCCCAATTTCTCATTCCAAGGCGATATCCACTGCACCATGACACACATTCTGTTCAAGATTACTTAAATAATAAACTGAAAGCAAAATTAAGTAAAGATAATAATTGATCTTTGGCTTTGTTCTGTTATCTTTTTCTATGCAATTACTTTTTATCTTCTTTAATGCAGAGATACTGTATTCGGTCACGCTTGTCTGTCTGTTCATATTTCTGTATGTAGCGTACTCTTTTAGTGATGAAGAAATGTGTCCTCCATAATATTGTATTTTATGTTTGCTGGTTATTAGACTCACAAAGAACCATGTAGTCTCTTGTTTACTCACTTGCAGCATCTTTTTGTTGTATTTAAATTTATTCAATATTGTTTGTAGTACTTTCAATATTTTTCGGAGAGGTTAGACCCCATTGTCAAAAAGAAAAAAAGTTCAACAGATTTTGTATTCACTTGTCTTTTTAAAAACACGAAAGAATGCAGTGACAATTGCTGCCAATGTTTAGAATTTGATAAGGATTTATACTAACTGACCTATTTTTCACCCTAGAAGTCTTGTAAAACCAAATAAACGTTGAAAAGTGGTATTAACGATAGTAAGTCATTATTAGTTCATTTATCGATCGCCGCTCGTCAGTTAGGACACCACTCTGTGTGTGTTATCATTTAAAAACAACAAAAGGAAGAATTAAAAAAAAACAAAAACAAACAAATCTGAACATGGATTTAAGACATTGGGACTTTTCTCTCAGTTAAGCTGAAGAGATGACGTGGCATTCCGCAGTATAATTCTCCAACAGAACAACACGCATCGCTCTTGACAACCAGACAGGGCTCTCTCTCTCTCTGGGCTCGTCTGCTGCATCAAAACTAGTCTGCCAAATCAAAGCTAGTCCTCTGGACTCACTTAAAATGAAGATACATTAAAGACACCCATAAACTGATCCGTGTCAAGCCCCATTCTAACAATAGTCATAAAACCTTTGAATATGATGTATGTAACTTAAACTTGGTGAGCTTTGGTACTAGAATCATATTTATTTGCTGTCTAAATAAAACTATAGTCTTTTTGACCTTGTTGACTTATCACACACGTGTATACATATGTACACACACCTATGTGCAAACATTGACACACACATTTACAAACTTGGAGTATTTTTTGAGGGATTAGGCACTCTAGAAATATCATTCCCCAAGAGATTTTGTACTCTACAAGCATTTGTTCTGGGGATTTTGCACCCTTAAACTGTTTTTAATGGACTTTAAATAATAGATGAAAAATAAATTTCTCACTGTTTAAAAAAATTGATTTGCAAAAAAACGTGAGGGATTTTTTTTTTTTTTTAAATTGAAGAGAAATTCTTATGGGGATTGTTTCTGTCATTGATGTTTTGTTTAGAAAATATTTCAAAATCTATCGTATTTTTCATTTGTTTTTAAACCAAATATCTCAAGTTTTCTTTCCCACTGTTATTAAAACAAATCAGTTCTTTTGAGAAGTTTCTACCATTTTTTAATGTCCCTTGAACCATTGCCTTACTATTGATAAGTTTAAAGTATTTCAAAAGTTTTTAATGATTTAATTTGGTAATAAATCATGTATTGTTCATCTCCCATTGTTGTCCTTTAATGTAAAGTTGCTTCTTGTCCCATTCTGTTTAGCTTTTATGTATTGCTTAACTGAAAAACTAACTTGGTCATTTGATGGGATGAATTGTTTAGTTTTCTTAATATTGTACTCCTATTAGTATGCATTGTTTGAATGTTGATTTTGATATTAAAGATGGTTGAAAACGGTAGCATTTTCAGAATGTTTATATATATATATATATATATATATGTGTGTGTGTGTGTGTGTGCATCAGATTAAATAAATTGCAAACATGTCTGCTTATTTTTAATAAATCCGTTCATACTCATGGATAATCTTTCGCATATTACAATTGAAAAATGTCAGAAATGAGCTGTAACGTTGACAGATGTTATCATTCATTTCTCAAGGTACCCAAGAACTTTCAACCTCTTTCTGAGATCATCTTCAGGGGTGTGAGTTATGGTAACAAAAAATAGCCGCAAAACTGTTGCTAAAAATTACTGTACATTTTTTTCTGCTTCAAATATAATGCTTGACAAATTGCGTTCATTAGAATGTGAAAGTTATCCAAAATGGAATTTTGTTTTTATATGCTGTAATGTCATGGTCATACACGTGTTAAAGCATGAAAAAAACGTTCCTTTTATAAACATTTTAAAACATTATTACAGTATTCATAGCTGATTCTATTAATTGATGGCTTAAGTGTTTTAATGAATATTGCTTCAAGAATCTAGTTTGCTTTTGTTGTTTTCTTGGTGTAGGATAGTTGTATTATCGATCATCGAAAGTACTTGGGTACCTTGAAAAATGAATGATAATAACATCTGTCAATGTTACAGCTCATTTCTGACATCTTTCAATTATAATACATGAAAGATTATCTGTAAGTATGAATGGATTTCATTAAAAAATAAGCAGACATGATGTTTGCAATTTATTTAATCTGACAAGTTTAAAAGAAATTTACAAATTTTAAATAAATAAAATATATATATATATATATATATATATATATATATATATATATATATATATTATAAAACTAAAGAAAGAAATAAATATTTGTGTAGCTGATGCAAGTGTTTGTGGAAAATGAAATCAATTAATTTTTTTTATTGAATATTGCCTTGAGAATCTGTAGTTTGCTTTTGTTGTCTTGGTGTAGAATAGTTGTATTATCAATCATTGAAAGTACTTGGGTACCTTGAAAAATGAATGATGATAACATCTGTCAATGTTACAGCTCATTTCTGACATCATTCAATCGTAATACGCGAAAGATTATCTGTGAGTATGAATGGATTTTATTAAAAATAAGCAGACATAATGTTTGCAATTTATTTAATCTGACATGTTTAAAAGAAATTTAAATATATATATATATATATATATATATATATATATATATATATATATATAAAGAAAGAAACAAATATTTGTGTAGCATCAGCTACACAAATATTTGTTTGAGGAAAATGGAATCAATATTCTGGGTTTGAATTCTGGCTGTCTTGTTTCATTTATTTAGCACTAATGCCCCTGAGAACAATGGGTTAAATAACTGGGTAGACTGTCTCTGTTTTGGTAGTGAAATCAGTTTTGGAGAAAGACAATTCCTAATTTAAAACCAGACTAAAAATTCCTTAGAATTATCACTTTTACAGCTCTCCTAGTTATTTCATACAGGAAATGCTCTATGGGAGTAAAACTGGCTTTATCCTGCAGTTATGTCCCTTGTATCTGCCGTGGTTTCCAAGGCATTACTTTTGGAGCACCTCGTTCTTTTTATTTACCCACTTACAGCACAGTTTCATGCTTTGTAATTTTTGAAAATGGGTGGCTATTTTAATAGTGCTTCAGAACTCCTTTGTTCTTTCCATGATTTCTTTTTTTTTTTTTTTTTTTTTTTTTTTTTTAAGAATGTGTGCATGTGCTCACACGCACACATTTTGAAATAATTCATTTTATTTATTAGATTTATTTCTGTACTTTTTTCTGTAATTAAAATTTTCTCTTTTATGCAGGTTATATTTTTGATCTATTTCGCTTATTTTTAGAAGTTGATATTCATGAAACAGCACTATAAATGGGTAAATAAAATTAAAATGTTGTACAGGTATCACCTCACCATATGTTGATAATTTGTTCCAGTGGACGCAACTTAAGTCGAAAAAAATGACTTAATTCAAATTTACTTGCCTCTAGGATCAGTCAGTTTAGTGCCATACGTGATACACGCTTAGGCAATCATGTCTCAAAAGAGACATGACTGGGCAGAAGATTCTCTCGTAGTAGGTTGCCATTGCTTTCTGCGGTAGATTGGTTGCCAACCAAGGCTATAGAACCCAATCTTTGTTATTTAACCCATAACTGGAGGGAAGAGACAAATCAATACCTTTCCCAAGGGTATTTGTGCATAAGTGAATGCAAGGAATTCAACCGGAATTCAAACTCGGCTCTTTGATTTTTCTTTCCGAGCTGATATCCATGGCATCACAATGCACATCCGGGGAATATTGTACTTGGTCAAAAACTGCTGCCTGAGCTATGGTCACTGATGAAAACTTTGTGGTGTCTTGAAACAACCACACTCAACACATTTTTTTTTTTTTCAAAGCACTTTGATAAACAATGGCAATGAGCAAGGTTGTAACTTTGAGTTTGAAATCAATCAGTGTCAGTTGATTTAATTCTGCATATTTAAGTTATCAGCTACAATCCCGATACTTTTTTTTATCAGACCTTCTCTTATTTTCCCTTATTAAAACTTCTGAGTCTTGATTTAGCCCAACTTTTAATGTTTGTAATTATTTATTGGGAGTTTTAAATTTTTAGTCAATTCCCATCACATTTGTTTCTTCATAGCTGAAAATGCTTGTCCGCATTTGAACTTTGTTTGCAAATGGTAGATATAATTCTGGCATATTTTCTTAGTTCTGCAAAATGTTTACATGGTAAAGATTGTCAGAAATTAATAGGAAGCTCATTAAATTTTATTTTTAGTAATTTTTTTCTCAAGACATCAAAATTTGATTTGTATGTTTTTTTAAAAAAAAAAAGCTTTTTGTTTATTGAGTTTATAAAGTCAAGTATACAGATTTTAATTTACTCATTGTTCATATTTACAATCCTTCCCTTTTCTATGAAAATGATCACAAATAGTTTATTTCTCTTTCGGGTAATCTTTGCTCTGATTAACACTAAAATGTGTTGACACCTCATTTAATATGGCCACCCTTTGTAGTTACAAAGCAAGGGCCATAACTCCTGTTGGTAACAAGCAACAGGATTCCTATTGGTGACATTCTTTTGTTCCTTTACTTTGTAATGAGTACAGCTAATAAAAAAATACTATTCACAAAGAATAAATAAATCATAATTCCATAATGTACTTATTTACTGCATTATGGTTTGGCCATCTCTGACCTAAATCCATAAATCTCAGAAAAAAAAAAGGTCCTGAGCATGACGGTAAACTGCATCCAGCAGCAAGGCCTCTGATTGGGAGGTTGTGAGAAGTATGGAACCACCTCTTTCCATGTACACTACTATACACACCCACATAGAAGGGAGGTGGTTTTATCTTTACCTCAAGTATTTCCGTTTGATAGACCAGCAAGCAGATGGTTCCTTTTGAAGTTGGGTCTTCTAAGCAGTATCCACTCTTACCAAAGGACAATGGGAAGTAAAGGAGTAGATGAGGGATTTTCACAGATCAAGTGACAACAAAACTGAAAATTTCCAGATGTTAGTCTAACAGTCATGCTTGGAATTGAGGAGAGAGCTGGTCTGCTCTTGGTATGAGACGGACATGTCCTCAAGTGGTACTGGTACTGGTGCCTCCATTTCATATTGCCAGCCACCATGTCGGGATGAATAGATGGTTGAGAAGTTAGTAGGGGGAACAGCTGACGTAACAGAAGTTATCCCAAGTATCACTTATCCACCACAATAGGCAGGTGAAGCTCTGAATAAAACATCAACGTATGTAGGAAACTGGGTTCATGTTCTTATTTCTTGACGTGGTGTTCACTCTTCAACCTTGTTGCCTTGTGAGCATGCAACAGGCCCTTTCCCAGCTCATCGAATAACATGGAGATCATTAATTGAAAAGCAACATGGGGTGATCTTTGAATGGTCAGCAAAATGCTTTCAGTTCTAAGCAGCCTTTGAGATTTAAAAAAGAAATCACTCGACTGGCGGTTGAGAGAGAGGGAAAATTTACTCTCCCCAAAATCATTTTATTCGATTGTCTCCATTTTCTTAATAGTCACCTTACATAAACATAGTGTTTATGTAAGGTGAAAAACGGAAAAACAAAAATGAAATTTTAATTAAAATTTCAAACATATGAGAAAGGATTTAAAAGTATTTTTAAATAATAGCAAAAACATTTTGATGATTAAACTTTTTTAAGTTTGAGCGCTTTTAACGTCATGATATGCTTTTTTTTTTTTTTTTTTTTTTTGGCAAATGAGTAGAGATACTGAAATTTGTAGTTTCTGCTGTTTGACTACAACCTCCATCTCACGGATGATAGAAAAATAACAAATCTGATTCCCTCAACGATTTTCTATAAAAAAATTACTTGTATAAGTGAGAATAAAGAGTTCAGTAATATCATTGTAGGTCATTCTAAGTAACTTGTGAATCTTCAATGGTATACTTTTGGGTTGTAAAAGGAATCGGGTTTCCTTTTTATTTTTTGAAGGGACAAGTTTCATTGCAAGAATTTTAATCGACCGCAGGTGAGTAAAGCAATAAACTGTAATTGTCCGATTATGTTTTTAATCGAGTGAGTCGATCAAGTGAGTGAAATCTCAAAGGCTGGTTCTAAGTAAATATTTAATGTTTATTTTGAAAGCTATAGAACTTATTTTCATTAATGACCTTCGTAGTTTCAGTCGGTTAGAATCAACTTTTGAGGCCTTGTTAACATAACATCTTTCATCCAGATGTTAAAGATACTCACCAGATTATTTCAGAACCTTTGGTATTTTGTCTGGTTCAGTCAATAAATGTTTTTGTTCCTTTCATTATTTTTCAAACCCTTTGTTTTATTTTTAGATATACTACCTTCCATTCCGAGCCGAAAGGACAAATTAAAAGATGACTTCTGTAAACTTTTTGAGACCTTTTGGATCAAGGAAAAGCCAGGCCGACAAGATCTTATCGACAACACAATCTTGTACTTATTTGAATTGAACATGCGACCAAAAGCAACTGTAAGTAACAGTAATAAACTCTTTTCTCCTCTTTTTCCAATCATTTCACCCCAAGCAAGATGCTATAGCTACTAATACACAAGAGGTAGCAGTGAGAGTAAAGAATATGTACAGTGGGTATTGAGAAAAAGATGAACAATTTCAAGAAGGTAAGAGGCCCAATTGGCGTTGCATTTAAATTTTGGGAGATTGTAGTTATCAGGGAAGCAAGTAAACAGAAGGGAGTTTCACAGGCGAGAAGTGAGAGAAAAGGCCGGGTACAGTGGGTATTGAAGAAAGGATAAAAGATGAACAGGATTCATGAAGATAGACGATGGCAATTGACATTGTATTTAAATTTTTGGAGATTGTAGTTATCAAGGAAGTAAGTAAACAAAAGGGATTTCCACAGGAGGGAAGTGAGAGAAAAGACTGGGTACAGTGGGTATTGAAGAAAGGATAAAAGATGAACGGGATTCATGAAGATAGAAGATGGCAATTGACATTGCATTTAAATTTTTGATGATTGTAGTTATCAAGGAAGTAAGTAAACAAAAGGGATTTCCACAGGAGGGAAGTGAGAGAAAAGACTGGGTACAGTGGGTATTGAAGAAAGGACAAAAGATGAACGGGATTCATGAAGATAGAAGATGGCAATTGACGTTGCATTTAAATTTTTGGAGATTGTAGTTATCAAGGAAGTAAGTAAACAAAAGGGATTTCCACAGGAGGGAAGTGAGAGAAAAGACTGGGTACAGTGGGTATTGAAGAAAGGACAAAAGATGAACGGGATTCAAGAAGATAGAAGATGGCAATTGACGTTGCATTTAAATTTTTGGAGATTGTAGTTATCAGGGAAGTAAGTAAACGGAAGGGAGTTCCACAGGAGGGAAATGAGAGAAAAGACTGGGTACAGTGGGTATTGAAGAAACAATAAAAGATGAACGGGATTCATGAAGATAGAAGATGGCAATTGACGTTGCATTTAAATTTTTGGAGATCGTATCTATATCAGGGAAGTAAGTAAACGGGAGTTCCATAGGCAGGAAGTGAGAGAAAAGAAACTGTTGAAGTAGAAGTGATAGCTGCATTTAACTATTTAAACGGTAAAAGGAGTGGGACCTAGATGCCAATCTAGTAGTGTGCTTAAATTCAGTTGAACAAGGTATCAAGGGGTGGGGGGAAGCTTGCCGGAGCAGTTGCCATGAAACTATTTGTTGAAAAGACAAAGAGAAGCCAAGTCAAGATTGAATACATCAGAGCTTTCTTTGAATTTTGTTGAGAACCTCAAGATGAATAGCAGGAGCACTCAACCAGATATGGCAATAGTATTCAATGCGCGTATAAATGGTTTTTATATTCATAAAATATCTAGGTTCATCTTTTGATTAAAGTGGTTAAAAAATTGTGAAACAGCCAAATCAAAATCTTGATTTTTTTTTACAGATTATCAACCCTTTCCCGGTTATTTAAAGCCAGGAAATACTTTGTAGATTGTAAGAATTATTTTTTTTAAAGATGATAATAATCATTTAGTAATACAAGTCTTACTAATTAACCCAATTTTCCCAGAAGTATTTGTACCTAAGTTAATATAATGAACTCAACAGGAATTGGAACTCAGCTCCCAGATTAACAATCCCAAGCCATTATCCATTACACCACCCAAACATCTAGTATTCCCCAGCTGTCACCCATCTAGGTACTGACCAGGCTTGATGTTGCTTAACTTCGGGGACTGTATAGGAACCGGTGTTTGAATTTGATATGTCCGTAAACCAATCAATACCTAAAACAGGGGTCAGTAAATTTCTTTTTGAATACTTTTGTCACATCTGCTATTTATCTCAGGATTCTTGACAAAGAATATGTATGTAATGTAATTGATCCCAACCTGGTAGCTCAACTCCATCTACTTTCTCACCGACATCATGTGGCTTCCCTCTGTCTCTTCTATAAATACTTTCACAGGTTTTTCTCTAGTGAGCTTAGCTCCCTGGTGCCCCTCAGCATGAATTTACTCGAGCTACTAGACTAGCGGCTAGGTCCCACCCTTTTACAGTGAAATCAATCAAATGTAACTGCAATTTCTACTCTAGCAGCCTTTTTGCTTGCACTTCCTGCCTGTGGAAGTCCCTTCCGTATACTTGCTTCCCTAAAAGCTACAATCTCCAAGAATTTAAATGCAAAGTCAATTGCCATCTCTTATCTCCTTGACTATAATCCTTTTCCTGACAACCCTTGGATCATGTTCTTCTTCCTTTCCACTCCATTCTCATGCAGCCCTCTTCAGACCAGTGCTCTCATCCTTTTCTTACTTACTAGCAGTATAGCCCGGCATTGCTCGGGTGTAATGAAAGCTTTAAAACTAATCCATGGTCCTGGAGCTCAGACTCAGCCTTAAGAATATTTGTGTGAAGGAATGTTGTTCATTTGAACACTTTCCATGAAAATAGCAATACAGCAGTGAGAGGTTTGCAACATTTCGTTTGTGAGGAAAGGGGTTGCAGGGTGAAAAGTAACTCATCACCCACAAGAATGCAGCAACAGTCTTGAACTCTATCAAGACTGGAAAGTGTAAATTGGGCATTTCTTGACCATATATTGCAGCAGTACTCTATTTTCAGCCTGATTTGGCTCTTGTAAAGTTAAATAGCAGGAGGAGTCGGGCACTTGCTGGTTCAGTACTGGGAACCAACCATTTTTCTTAAATCTTCAGCAATGGATTGTATATTCAAAATTCACTTTAGGTCTGGTTTAAGCTTAAATCCCAATAGCCACTTAAGGCACAAAATTAGTTCCTGACATGACTTTTAAAGTTGTGATTTCAATACCAGGCTACAGCAGTGGTGAACAAGTAACTTGCAGAGTTAGAGGGAGGTAACTCATGACTTTCAATCGAAGCTTTACTCAAGGAAAGAGGATGATATACACCAGTGATTGTAATAAAGGGTTTGGTTTTTAATTCCTAGCACCTGAAGAAGGCCACAGCGTACAATGGCTGAAACATTATACAAATGGCAACAAAGATGAGAACAATGTTCCGAATAATGTAAATACTGTATAGATTAGTCAAGTTTATTGCAATCCAAAGCAGAAAGCTAAAACTGATTTTAGTAACAGACTCTACAATGGCAGGCTGCGTATGATGAATATAAGAGTAAAATATTGATCTTCATATTACAAATGGTAGAGGAATCACTACTGCAAAACTTTGTGAAAATCCTGTTGCAGTTTCGTGTAATCACTTGGCTATTCAAAGGTGGGTGTGCAAAGTGAAGGAACAGAGGTTGGTTACTACCCAAGTGTTTCTGGAGTTATAAGCCTGGGTAGCACCTTCCTAAGCATAGGAAATGAGACTTGAGTATGCCACTATGAGCCTGAGTGTAAAAGAAGATCAGTGTATTGTCTCTACTCAGAAAGACGTTTGAGGTACTCAGCTCTACAGGGAAAGTGAAAGCCACTGCTTTTGGAGTAGAAGACATATTGTTAGAGTTTCTACCCGAGGGCAACATTATAAAAAATGCGACTCTTAGTTGAACTTGTCAGAAATTGCAAGAAGGGTATAGTTTTATCAAAATATCAAAAATATTTCTTACTAAATCAAATGATTTCTGCATATATCGTCTTTCTCAAAATCCCATATCTGCTCACTTTTGTATCTGAAAAATAAAAAACAATTTCTAAATAATTACTTGGGTTACGTCGTTTTGGGTTAAGTCTTTCTTGGTTATGTCATTTGTTAAAAAATGAAAATAAAAAAAAAATTGGAATTAAGTTCAGTTCATTTTATTCAACTTTACATCTATCCACCATAAATATTGAAGTCTGACGCGCCTTTTGGAGTAGAAGACATATTGTTAGAGTTTCTACCCGAGGGCAACATAAAAAATGCGACTCTTAGTTGAACTTGTCAGAAATTGCAAGAAGGGTATAGTTTTATCAAAATATCGAAAATATTTCTTACTAAATCAAATGATTTCTGCATATATCGTCTTTCTCAAAATCCCATATCTGCTCACTTTTGTATCTGAAAAATAAAAAACAATTTCTAAATAATTACTTGGGTTACGTCGTTTTGGGTTAAGTCTTTCTTGGTTATGTCATTTGTTAAAAAATGAAAATAAAAAAAAAATTGGAATTAAGTTCAGTTCATTTTATTCAACTTTACATCTATCCACCATAAATATTGAAGTCTGACGCGCCTTTTGGAGTAGAAGACATATTGTTAGAGTTTCTACCCGAGGGCAACATTATAAAAAATGCGACTCTTAGTTGAACTTGTCAGAAATCAGACTTTTTCAAGCTTGTTTACATTTGAGAGATGATGTTCTTTTGCAACATGACAATGAAGAACAGCTTAAAGAACATGTATGGAATTACAACTTTGCTTTATCCAGTCTACAGTTCTGACAGATGTGCCTTGTGGTGTCGAGTTCGAATTCCGGTTGAATTCCTTGCATTCACTTATGCGCAAATACCCTTGGGAAAGGTATTAATCTGTCTCTTCCTTCCAGTTATGAGTCAAATAACAGGACAGATTCGACTCTATAGCCTTGGTCGGCAACCAGTCTACCGCAGAAAGCAATGGCAACCTACTGCGGGATAATCTTCTGCCCAGTCAGTCATGTCTCTTTCGAGACATGATCGCCCAAGCGTGTATCACATATGGCACTTAACTGACTGACTGAATATAATAGTTGAAAACATGATTAAGGTTTCTACTGGGTGTAAAGTGGGGGATCAGTTTATTACTTCATAACAATATAAAACTGATCCCCCACTTATTACTACTTAATAATATAGTACATCTCTTCCACCTCTAGCTATGAGTCAAATTACAGGACAGATTGGGTTCTATAGCCTTGGTTAGCAACCAGTCTACTGCAGAAAGCAATGGCAACCTACTGTGAGAAAATCTTAGGCTCAGTCAGTCATATCTCTTTCGAGACATGATCGCCCAAAGCATGTATCATGTATGGCACTTGACTGACTGACTGACAGTTCTGACTTAGAATCTTCAAATGTTCATCTTTGGGATCATGAAGGAATTAGTTGGAGGAAAATGGTTCTTCAATCATAATGAAGTGAAAGAAGCCACTCTCAAATGGCTAAGAAATCATTCTAGAAGCTTCTGCATTCATTGAAGAGATTGAAAAGAGAGAAGACAGTATTGAGAATTAAATTGTGATACTATGGACAGAAAAAGGGGGATGTAGTTTATTTCAATTTTAAGTATTTCTGTTTGTTAACCAGCAGATGGTTCCTTTTGAAGGCCAATCTTGACTCTTTTTTTTTTTTTCTTTCTGTTTCTTTCAGCTGAAGATGATAAAACGTTTATGGCAGTTACATGGAGCTTTCCATTTGATAGAATTTGATGATCCTTCAACACAGACTCTCAGAGATCAGATTTGTCAAAGCCTCATTAATCCAAATTTCATGAAACGAGATGAAGTAAGTACATTTTGATTTTTGCTATTTCATTTCTTTCTCTGGCTGAAATATCTTTATTGCAAGAAGGGTATAGTTTTATCAAAATATCGAAAATATTTCTTACTAAATCAAATGATTTCTGCATATATTGTCTTTCTCAAAATCCTATATCTGCTCAGTTTTGTATCTGAAAAATAAAAACAATTTCTAAATAATTACTTGGGTTACATCGTTTTGGGTTAAGTCTTTCTTGGTTATGTCATTTGTTAAAAAATGAAAATAAAAAAAATTTGGAATTAAATTCAGTTCATTTTATTCAACTTTACATCTATCCACCATAAATATTGAAGTCTGACGCTCCACACATGTACATCCATAATGTAGATAAAAAAAATGAAGGTAAATATAGGTAAATTTAATATAAATTTATTTTTTATTATCACAAATTAATTTTAATAACTGTTATTTAACCTCACAAAATCATTTCATTTTATGTGTTAGAGCAAACCACATTCACAAATACAGATCGCCAAATTATAAACATCTACATTTACAAATATGTACATACATATATTCGTAAATTTAGATTAGTTTTTTTTTTTTTTTTTTTTTTTTTTTCTGTACTATATTAAAAACTGAAAATTATTTAAAATAGATTCCTGTTGTTCACACATTATTAAAAATGCATATATAGATAAAATACAGAACTGGTGATGGTTATTTGTGATTGCACCTAGTGACAAGTAAATCTGACTTAATTCACCTCTCCTGGAACAAATTAACAACGTAAGGTGTGGTATACCTGTAATGGATTTATTTATGAATATACCCCAGTGATCGAAATAAAGGGTTTGGTTTTTAAATTCCTAGCACTTGAAGGAGGCCGGAGCGTACACTGTCTGAAATGTCATGAACATAGCAATAAAGATGAGGACAACAGTCCGAACAACGTAATTAATGTAGATACTACCTCATCTCAGAAGTATAGACAAATATTTTATTTCTTTACTATAAAACCTAGTTGTTCGTTTTACTGTCCTTCAATTTGCTTTTCCTTTATCTTATTCCTTTTATTGCATATGTGACAATTTGGATAAACTAAGTCTAATCAGAATATTTGTTTTAGTCTAATTTTTAGATAGGTCATTTAATTGTATTTAACATAATACTTACACAGTGCTAATTCACGTCGTCAGATTTTAAATGAGAAGAAGAAAAGACTGTCAAAAGGATGGCTGAATTTTCATTGTGTGTTATGGTGCAGTGGATATTGACTCAGAACGAGAAATTGGACAGCTAAGTTCGAATTCCAGTTGAATTCATTACATTCACTTATGAATATGAACACGTGTTGGTTCCCCATCACTGTAATGGGATTGGCTGGTATCGGCCATATATACAGATGAAAGCAAAGACGTCCAGAGTGAGTAAGTGGGAGAGGTCTACCAGTCTTTCCACTAGAGATCTACCGACTACGCCTATGTCTCAGGACAATTATGACTACAGACTAGATTGTTCTACCAATTACATTTGACTTAACTACTTGACAACCTTGTATCTATCTAAACTAATTTATAAATGGAACTGTGTGTGTGTGTGTGTCCGTTACCTATAGACTCCGAAATGGCTGAACCGATTTTCTTGAAAATTTACACAGTTGTACTATAAGCGTCCGCAAGGGTTCTTAGCTAGGTTTTGTGTCGAGGTACCCCCGATAAATATCAAAACGATAATCGAAAAAATTGGGTTATAGAAGGAGTGGTCCGATTTTAATCAAATTTGATACACTCATAGACAAAGACATAAGAAACGATCTTTCAGAAGTTTCAAGGCTGCAGTTCTTACAAAAAAAAAGAATCTTAAAAAAGATTGGATTAGGTCAAGCAGGTGACCGGTAATACCGTAACCCCGTAGCTTGCATAGGAGGCCAGAGTGCCAAACCCTGTCAAAAGCCTTGGAGATGTCTAGAGCAACCGCGCGAGCCTCGTCAGACTAATCAAGATCCTGGAGCATGTACTCCGTTACGGTTGTTAGCAAATCGGCTGTGGACCTGGCAAAGCGGAAGCCATATTGCCTGTCAGAGAAGAGTTTGTGGGCAGTAAGATGTTGGACTATTTCAGCATTGATTATGGCCTCGAATACTTTCCCGAATATCGGTAGAAGACTAATAGGACGATAGTTGGATGGATCCGAGGGTTCACCACAATTCTTAAATACAGGAATGACTGAGGAGAACTTCCAGCATGCAGGAATGCATGAAGCAGAAAGGCAGTAGTTAAACAATTTAGAAAGGACAGGGGAAAGTTCAGGAGCACACCTCTTAAGGACTATCACCGGGATTCCATCATCTCCACACGCCTTATGGGGGTCGAGTTTTGAGATTACTCGGGATACTACTGTCGGAGTAATATATATGTTGTACAGTTTGGCCTCAGTTCTAATAGGGAAGTCGGGTGGGTGTACTCCAGATGAGTCAAATGTGGAGTTGGATGAGAATCTGCGGGTGAAGCATTCAGCTTTGTCCGCAGATGACGGGAGAACCTCAAATTCATGGATTAAAGGAGGTATTGATGATTTGCTATTGTTCAGCACTCGTTTGCAAATCCTCCAATATTCCTTGGAGCCAAGCTTGCGGTCAGCTATGCGCTGTCGCATTCTCTCGGCAAATAACCGTTTGGCGTCATTTAGGGTTCTCTTGCACTCATTGCGAGCAGACGTGAATGGGTGCCTATTGTGATCAGATGACTGTCTCCGGAATAGATGGAAGTAATGGTTCCTGTGGGCAATGGCGGCTGAGCAGGCAGGAGAGAACCACGGAGAGGAATGAGGTTTTAGGCAATACTTCCTGGTGGGTATGAAGGCATCAATGCCAGCTTTCACCCATGAGGAGACCTCAGAGGCACAGTCATCAGCTGATAGATCGAACACTTTTCCCTAAGGGACGTCGCAGAGGAAATCGTGAAAGGCATCCCAGTCAGCTTTTTGGTATAGGTAGGGGGCTCATGAGGGTAGTGAGAGTGGAAAGAAATACTGACAGAGACTACAGCCTGGTCGGAGTTGCCGAGAGGGCTACAACCTCCAGAAATTTAAATGCAATGTCAGTACTCATCTATTAACCACTGGACTCTAGCTCCCCACCCCCCATATCCTTCCCTTTTTCTCCACCTATGTATCTGTCATCGCACTTGCATTCTCAGCTTTCTATTGCTCCTTTCTAACTAGTTTGTACTCCTCACTCTTTTCTAATTAATCTTTTTACAGTTATGTAGCCCCCAGCTCATCAGTGGCATTTCTGCCTTGCTCGAGGTGAAATCATTAAAAAAAAAAATATATATATATATATATATAAAGGCAAGATGTTTGTGTGTGTGTCTGTTTATCTGTCTGTATGTCCTTTATACAAATCTACAATTTTTATCTAATTCTCACCAAACTTCACACAAATATTCTTTAGGCTGAGTCTGAGCTCCAGGACCATGGATTAGTTTTAAAGCTTTCATTACACCCGAGCAATGCCAGGCGATACTGCTAGTTGATATATATCCCATTCCAGGACATATCAACTTACATGCAGATACTCTTGGGAAATATATTAATCCATCTCTTCCCTCCATTTATGGGTCAAATAACAGGATAGATTCAATTCTATAGCCTTGGTTAGCAACCAGTTTATCACAGGAAATAATGGCAAACTACTGTGGGAAAATCTTCTGCTCAGTCAGTCATGTCTCGAAAGAAACATGATCCCTCAAGCATGCATCATGTATCTGAACTGACTGATGTTCAATCTGTGATTCATATTAATCACTGAATTAAGTGCATTTACAAGGAAGGAGATCATGTTGATAAATGTTGTGTGAAATGCATGCTTTGATATATGGTGAATGGGGACTGCAATGTAACATAGAATTGAGAATCTTTTTTACGGATAAAGTTTAAACATCTCTTGTTCTGAAATAAACGGAAAAAAGTTATCACTGAAAAATTTCAGCTTAAAACGTTTAAAAAAAAAAAAAATTAAGCATGCTAATAAGATAATTCCAATAGCAAGGTTTGATCCTGCTTCTCCTTTTGTCAGAGAAACCACCATTCAACTTAGCATGCTTTACCATTCAGCTACAGAACGTCACAATTCAGCAAAGTTTTATTTTCCTTTTTAAGGAAAGCACATTTCCACATTCTTTCAAGAAATAAAAATCTGAATGAGGAAGTGTCCTTTCCTTTAAAGGGAAAAAAAAGTAACTGAATGCAATGCCTATTATTATTTTTGCATATTAGGGGCCACCATATTAATTGGCACAAGCTCTTTTATAAACAACTAACACATGGTAATAACAGATGGGATTTCTGGGGATCAATTTGCCTAGGCTTAGGAAATTGTAACATTTACATTAAATAACAATTGTTGGTCTATTTAATATATTATTTCTCTCTTTCTCTCTCGTTCATTTGTGCTTAGTTTCACTATTTACGTCATTCAGACAGTTGTCCCCACCTTCACCGTCATATTCATGACATTTTAACTGTTTTACACTCCAACTTTCAGGTGGTATGTGTTGGAATATATCACTTGAAGAAAGTTGGAGTGTACAACATCCTAAGCATTGTATATATAGCAACAAAGATGAGGACAATAATGTAAATAATTACAATACCTCCTCTCACAAATATAGAGAAAAATTGTTGATGAATTGTTAAATTAACCCAACCTTATAATTATTTCTGTTTTAGGGAGTGCGTATTCTTGGATCAATTCTACCTTTGAATATCAGTTTTATGAAAACTTGCCATGAAATTATCAAGAAAAACCTTCTGACCGTTCCTCGGTAAGTCTCTTTTAGGTCTCTCTCTATAGCTTCAAGAATTGTGTGTAATATAATACAGAGATTGAAATTAATGTCCCACCATCCAAGAGAGAGTAGAAAGTTAAATTTTTAAGATGGAAAATGATGTGATAATACAAAAACGTTCTTATTAAAATTTTGTTAAAAAAAAAAATATTGGTAGTGACAGGCTTTTAATAAATAGAGAATGTCAGTTAAGTGCCATACATGATTCACACTTGGGCGGTCATGTCTCCTTTGAGACATGACTGATGGGGCAGATTATCCCACAGTATGTTGCCATTGCTTTCTGTGGTAGATTGGTTGCCAGCCAAAGCTATAGAACCCAATCTGTCCCATAAATTTTAGCAGCAGCTTTCTAAGCTGCTTAAATGAGGCCTAAATAAAAGACGTTGATATTTCTATTATAAAAAATTTTTGGCCGATTCATTCTTCTATCAGTTTCTCAGTATGATCATGAACTACATCCAGCAGCAAGGCCTCTGATGAGGAGGTTTAGAGAAACATGGAACCCCCTCTTAATTGCTGTTGTTCCCAGGTTCACCCTGACCCAGAGTGGTAGCACCTATTAGGGTCTCAACTACAGGCAAATAGTTAACCCATAAACTTGTGTCAATACACTACTGAAGTATAAAATGAAAATAGTACAGTAAAAATACCATCAATACATATTTGAAAAACAAAAGATAACCAACAATATGTCTAGTTCTTAAGAAAACCCACTTTATGAAAATATGTCACTGCACCTAATCATGCCAATAATAATAATATTAAAGAAAAGGAATCTGTGAGGACAACTCTGAATTCCAAACCATGGAGAAGGCAACGGGAAACCACTCCCCTATCTTTCCCAAGAAGTCATGGCAATTCACAGATAATAAAGAAAAGGAATCTGTGAGAAGGACAACTCTGAATTCCAAATCATGGAGAAGGCAACGGGAAACCACTCCCCTATCTTTCTCAAGAAGTCATGGCAATTCACAGATAATAAAGAAAAGGAATCTGTGAGAAGGACAACTGTGAATTCCAAATCATGGAGAAGGCAACGGGAAACCACTCCCCTATCTCTCCCAAGAAGTCATGGCAATTCACAGATAATAAAGAAAAGGAATTTGTGGAGTCATATTCTCTTCTATCCTGAAAAGATCTGGCTTTATAAAAAAAAAATTAAATTTAAAAGAAAACTCTACTTAGAATTTGTTCATTAAGATTTTTATGAAAACCCTATTTCCTGTTCTATAAAATGCACGATTTCATCATACGCACGGGTCATTTAAGAACTTTTTTAAGAAAATTGATTATTCAACTGATGAGGCATCTGTACTTATATATGTTTTTTTTTAAATCTAAAATTTGAATCTGTAATAATAATTATAATAATTAGTAATTATGTTAGATACATGGTCATCATAGCATCAAACGTCAAATAGAATTGTTTAGATGTTAATGCTGTGCTGTTCAGTCATCAATCAAAATGTTTTTATTTTTTTTATTTTTTATTTTATTTTTCATTTTTATTTTTTTTTTATATATAGGAGCCTAATACCAAAATATGGAAAAGTTTACTTTCGTGCTTGGCAGATGAGTAATGAACAAGTTAGACCAGTGAGTATTTGTGTTTTTTAATTTAAAAAAAAATTTTTTTTTTTTTTTTTTTTCTCTCCCCCACTCTTTGAGACGGGAATGCCACTAGCACGTGGAGGGAGAGTTACAGGTAGTAAAAATGTGAGAAATATGAAGGATTGATAAAAGGGCAAAAGATGAATGAGATTCAAGAGAATGATGCCAGTTGACATTGCATTTACATTTTTTAAGAATGTAGTTACGAGGGAAGCAAATAAATGGAAGTATTTCTACCGGCAAGGAAGTATGAAAAAAAGAAACTGTCCGAGTAGAAGAGGGAGTTGTATTTGGCTATTTCAACAGTAAACAGGTGGGACCTAAATGCCAATCTAGTAGCATACTTAAATTCATATGGTTAGGATACCAAAAAAGAAACAAAATCTCATCAGAGTTGTTGTCATAAAAATATCTTTATAGTTTTGAAGATAATTTGTTGTCAGTATCTTTTTGTACTGATGGTAATTCTTCAATCAGATGTAAGAAGTTTATCGCCACAGACATGCTCTTGTCTCTGGAATAAATATGTGGGTTGTACGTCAAAGTGTATGGGGGAAGTCTTCTTAATTTAAAATATATAATATTAATAATCACATTTGCCAATTATTATTTCCCTGTGTCTCTTCTCGAAATACTTTCACAGCGTCTGCTCCGATGAAATTAGCTCACTGGTGCCCCCTATATATGAATTTCCTCAAGCCACAAGATTTAGCAACTAGGTCCCACCCTTTTACTGTGAAATGAATAAATTGTAATTGCAAATTCTACTCCAGTAGCTTCTTTTCTCGCACTTCTCGCCTGTGGAATTCCCTTCAGTTTACTTGCTTCCCCGACAGCTACAATCTCCAAGAATTTAAATGTAAAGTCAATAGTCATCTATTTTTACTAACCTGCATCCTCTCTCTCATGATCCTTTCTCCGTCCACTCCACTCTCATCAGTATTCTCATCCTTCTCTTACCCACTTCCTGACACCCCCTATAACCTGTCACTCTTTCTCATAACTTTCCTCCTATGTAACCACCTGCACAACAGTGGCAGTAAAATGCCTTGCTTGGGGCAATATGATTATAAACAAGAAAAACAAAAATTGAGACACAAGAATACTGAATAAGAAAATTACTCTCTGACATCTTAAATAAACGGCTTGAATACTTGTTAAAATTTTGGAAGATTAAAGAGACCTCCTTGACACATACCTTATTTGAGCAGCAAGTGTACTTGTTCCAGACTATCAGCGATGATATGTGGGATACATAGTGCTTCATATAATTATAGACCACACCCGCATTGACTCAACAGTTATAAATTAAATTTTCTAGTCTTGCGTCCCTTGAAAGATCTCTTGGGATGAAAGATTTCTATGAAGATTAATGGCAAATTAAACTAATGGCTAAACTTTTAACAAAGCTGAAATATCCTTACCTTATACTTAGCATATTTAGACATGAATAATTTAATGTTCAGTCAGTCAGTTAAGTGCCATGTCATATGTGCTTGGACGATCATGTCTCTTTCGATCCATGATTTTTTTTCACCGTAGATTGCCATTTTTTTCTGTGGTATACTGGGTGCCAATCAAGGCTAGAGAATCCAATCTGTCTGTCAGTCTTGAGTTTTGCATGTGTACACTTTTTTTTTTTTTTTACCTTTCTCATTGGTAGTATTTTTAATTGCAGAAACTGGAAACCGACTGTATTCAAGATATCATGTATCATGCAATTCATGCTTCTGGGATTCAACTGGTGAAAATCCTAAGAAAAGTAAGTCTTTTTTATATATATATATATATATATATATATATATATATATATACACACACACACACAAAAAATAATTTTCTTTTCTACACATTTTGTGAAATTTGTCCCTCTAATGGATTGATTTTCTAACCAATGCTTACTGCTGTAGGCTATAATCTATCTTAAGCAGTCACTTTGACCAAGAATTACTTTTTTTCTTTTCTTTTATAAATTTTCTGGTGCTTGGTTGTACCTATTGTAAATCAATCAGTTAAGTACCGTACCTGGTATGTGCTTGGGCGATCATGTCTCTTTCAATTCATGACTGACTAGACAGAAGATTTTTTCACAATACGTTGCCATTTCTTTCTCTTGTAGACTGGTTGCTAACCAATGCTATAGAATGCAATCTGTCTCATATAGCTCATATAATCTGATTCAAACAACATTATTACTACTACTACTACAAATGTATTTTATTAAATTTTTTACGCTTCTTTTCCTGTCTAGTTTACAGTAAAAACATATTTTACTTTGTTGATGCATTTATTCCTGTTATTTACAATCTCATCCAAGAGAGAAAAACTAGAAAAATCTTTTATCGACCAGTCACAAAATTTAAAGCAACTTTTAATGAACAATAATTAGGCTTCTCTTGGTGCTGTAAAGTTGAAAACCCTGGCTGAGACATCATACATTTACTTCACACAAATGTTCTTGGCAAAAGCCCGGCATCATTTTTCTCGTCAGTAATAGATAAATATCAGAGTGGTTTGTTCCCGTCTTGTCCTTTAAATCAGTCTATCTAGGGCATTGGACGAGCATTCGTCAAAATTCAGAGTTGATTTCTGTAAATATTACTACTACAAATTTCTATTAAATAATTGTTCTGTTCCTCAGTGTTTGCATGAAGTAAAGAACGCTATATAAGCTCAACACAATAATATTTATTCAAACAACATTACGACTACAGATTTATTTTCATAAATGTTTTTACCCCTTCCCCCCCTCTCCAGTTTACATCTATTTACTCTGGAAAAAGATTTGTTATTTCTTTTATTTAAAATCGTATTCAAATAAGAAAGATGTGTTGCACTAACTGACCCCCTCCCTCCCCTCAAATTAGAGCAGGTACTGAGAAGCTGATCCTGCGGCTATTAACCAGCGTGTGAGGGTGATTAAGAGAATGGAGGTGACGAACTAAGTTCAAGCCCTGGTTGGGACATTTTGTTTATTTCACACAAATGTCCTTTACTTCTCTCTCTGGCTATAGATAAATATTATAGTACTTTTCAGCTGTTTGAATCAGTCTATTTTAGGCATTGGCCTCGCACTCTAGCGTGGGCATTGGCCTCGCACTCTAACTTCGTCAGAATTACCAACAATGATGGGTCTATGAATTGTTTCATTTCTCTCGTTGGTCATAGATAAATGTCAGAGTAGTTAGTTCCTGTCTAGCCTTTTAAATCAGTCTATCTAGGGCATTGGACGAGCACAGAAAATCACTGCCTCTCTATATAACAAGGGAAACAACCTCGCTTTTACTCTACATTTTTATCTTTATCATGTTGAATCTGTTTAAATGGACAAAACTCATTTAAAACTTTTGATAAACATTTTTAAACTGAGGAGATTTCATCTGTGCGCATACAGTTACCTATTAAGGGATTTATCATTTCACCCTAATGCAATCACAAAAATACAAGGGGTTAATGAGTGTTAGAAAATATGAAAATATTAAGGAAAGAGAACAATAAAAGAGGAGGAATTAAGAAGACAGAGGATAACGATTGATATTGCATTTAAATTTTTGAAGATCAAAGTTGCGTGGAAAGCCAGAAGCTGGAAGAGAGTTCCACAAGCGAGAGAAGAAACTGTTAGCATAGGACTTATAATAATATGAGAAGAAGAAAACATAATTAAGGAGAGAGAACAATAAAAGAACAGGAATTAAGAAGAGAGAGGATAATGATTAACATTGCATCTCTTCTCTCGCTCATGGAACTCTCTTCTGGCTCCATGTTCCAGTTTCCCACAATTACTTATAATTTTTTCTTTCTCTCACCCTCCCCTCTAAAATTGGATTTGTTACATTGATGCTGACAGTAAATATTGCAGCAGCATCTTGGCTTTAATCTGACCTCTACTTTAATGCATTCTGGGATACTAACATTGTATAAAGGAAACCTTATGAAATCAAAATAAAAAAAATCTATGGTAATGCTAGGTTATAACTGTTTGTTTTTTTTTTCTTTTAAAATTTGTAACTTTTGTTATTTGTAAAACAATAATAAATTTATTTTCTTCTTTCAGATCCTTGATTACATCCATAGACAAAAAAGACAGAAAGGAGTTCATGAAATGTTGAATCACCTTTATGCTCCAATTCTCTGGAGGTCTTTAAAGGTCTTTTCCTTTTTGGTTACTTAAATCCGATTTTATTTTTTATTGTTTTAAATTCTTTAAAATTAGTTCCCAAATTTTTTTTTTTTTTTTTCTCTGGGACAAACTTTTTGAATGAAAATTTGCTTGCACCTCACCAAATAAATATATATATATATATATATATTTTTTTTTTTTCATAAAATGTACTATATATCGGCTTGGAATGAGAAACTGGGGAGCCCAGTTCGAATTCCAGTTGAATCCATTGTATTCATTTACGCGCAAATACCCTTGGGAAAGGTATTAATCCGTCTCTTCCTTCCAGTTATGGGTTAAATAGCAGGACAGACTGGCTTCTATAGCCTTGGTCGGCAACCAGTCTACCACAGAAAGCAATGGCAACCTACTGCGGGATAATCTTCTGCCCAGTCAGTTATGTCTCTTTCGAGACATGATTGCCCAAGCGTGTATCACGTATGGCACTTAACTGACTTTTTTTTAACAAAAAAAAAATGAAAAATTGGATTAAAGGGAGGTCACTGCAGGTTCAAAGTCAGAACATTATCATTGATAACTCTCTTCTCCAGTTTATGGACCACAGTTACTATATTCGTAATATTTGATATAATGCAAAAATTTCTTAATGATAAAATCGATCAATAACTATTTATACCGGAACTCATGCATGTAATTTTGTAATTACATGCATGAGTAATTAGTATCCATAATAATTTTTTAACTAATTGAAAACTGTCAGCTATTCCATTAACGTAATGCAATACTTGTGCTGTATCAGTGGAATCTGTGAATCCATCATCGGCTAAGAAGAATATTTTTTTTTTTTTAATCATATCACCCCAAGCAAGGCGGTAATGCCACTGATGCGCAGGGGGCTACGTAAGGGTAAAAAGAATGGAAAGAGAAAGCCGGAAACTACATCCTAAACAGGGAACAAGGGATGAGCCTCTTCACCTGTTCAATAGATGTGGGTGGAGTGTGAACCGGGCGATAGTTTAGTCTATCTACTCTAATTGAAAAAAAAAATAATAAAAAAGGAAAAGAGTGAAAAGATTGGAAAAGAGAAAACCGGAAACCGCATCCTAAACAGGAAACAAGGGGTGAGCCTCTTCACCTGTTCAATAGATTGTCTTTTGATTATATTTTGGACAATTCATGCTTTTGATCTGTATTAATCCTTGAAAGAGGCCAATTTTTATATTTATCTGCATCTAAATATTTTATGACTTCTACAATGCATCATGGAATGTTCTTTTTTCTTCCAAGGTAATAAACAACTTCATAGCTTGCTTTTGTTGCAGCATTTATTGAATTTGTCTCTACTTTTGCTTTACATCCTTTTGTTCCTGCAGTGCAATTCTTCGATCTTCACTTTCCAATTTATATTTGCCTTTATGAACAGCAAAATGTTAATGCGTCTTGGATCAAAACCTAAACTTATTTATAAATGAAACTGTGTGTGTGTGTCCCTGTTACCTATAGACTCTGAAACGGCTGAACTGATTTTCTTGAAAATTTACACAGTTGTTCTATAAGTGTCTGCGAGTGTTCTTAGCTAGGTTTTGTGTCGAGATACCCCCCCCCCCCCCCGATAAATATCGAAAATCGATAATCGAAAAAATCAGGTTATAGAAGGAGTGGTTCAATTTTAATCAAATTTGATACACTCATAGACAAAGACATAAGAAACGATATTCAGAAGCTTCAAGGTTGCAGTTCTTACAATAGTGCAGAAAATCGATAAAATATATATATATATATATATATATATATATATAAGGCAAGATGTTTGTGTGTGTGTCTGTTTATATGTCCTTTATACAAATCCACAATTTTTATCTGATTCTCACCAAACTTCACACAAATATTCTTTAGGCTGAGTCTGAGCTCCAGGACCATGGATTAGTTTTAAGGCTTTCATTACACCCGAGCAATGCCGGGCTATCCTGCTAGTAACACATAAAACAGAATTTAATAAATAATCTAAAATTTAATAAATCTAATAAAGCCAGACATAAAATAAAAAAATGTCCCAAAAAAATACTTTTTTCACCTTTTAGACAAATTAATGACTTCCTTGACATTGCCTCTTTTGAGATAGCATTTTGGTTCTAAGAATGGCAGTTATTTACTTTTAATTGATCTTCCAATTGTTGAAATTGCAGTTTACGAAGCAAGCAAGACATTTTACTGTTGTTAAACAAAAAATATTGCAATTCTCATTCATTAGTTTTATTTTATTTTATTTTTTGACATAATAGGTTAAAATTAATAGAAAAAAGATTTTATTCTGAAAAGATAAATATTAGAAACGAACGACGAGGCTTATGTATGTATTATTGTTCTTGAAAAATCATGCTAATTATCTGCATCAAAATTAGTAAAGTTACTAGGAGCAGTTAAATTATGTGGGTTTTGTCATTATTAAAGTTGTATAATAGCCTCAAATAAGAAGGGGAAATTTTGATGGCTTGCCTAGAGAAATATGTTTATGGTAACCTGGCAACACTGCTCAAAAGCAAGTTTTGTGGAGCTGATATTTGAATCTTCAGCTCCAACTCAGGCTCCAGAGTTTTGGGCATGACGGTAAACTGCATTGAGCAGCAAGTGCCTATGATTGGGAGGTTGTAAGGAGCATGGAACTGCTTCTTTAATTGCTGTTGTTCCCAGGTCCACACTGATCTGGAGTGGTAGCACTTGTTAGGGTCCCAGCTATGGGCAAATAGTTAACCCTCAAACTGGGGTCAAAATATTATGAATGTATAAAAATACATTTTTATAGAAATATATACATAAAAATACTTTCATAGAAAAAGATAAATTTTTGAAGAAAAAATGTTACCAATAATACATTTTTGAAAGAAAAAATATTTCCAGCAATACATTTTTTAATACAAAACTAGAAGATAGCTTCAGTTTTCTAAAATAAAATGAAAATTTTTAAAAAAAAATTTTCATCAAAATCTGATGAAATCAACCTTCTCTAAACATAAAAAAAAATACCTTAAGACCCCCACCTTTTTGGCATTAAGTAACCCACAGAGGTTGATTAACTTTTAAGCAAAACTCAGACTCTGGTTCCAGCTCCAATATTTTGAGATTCTCAGCTTTAGCTCCAGTTCCATCTCTCAGCTTTATGTCGTCTCATAGTAATAGTTGCTATACCTTACTGAAATTGGACCTTTCTCGTTATTCATATGCCATAATAGATGGCTATTAATCTATCTTCTGATGAATGTACCTCTGCCCTTTGTTAATCTTTTATTATTGACTAGCAGTATAGCCTGGCGTTGCTTGGGCATAATGAAAGCTTTAAAACTAATCCATGCTCCTGGAGCTCAGACTCTTTGGACGTTTAGACTAAAAAGCAATAGTTGTTTCCAGTTAAAGCGAAACCGTAGACTGAAAGAAAAATAAATGGATGTAAGTCAAATTTTGATTTCCTGGTATCGATATCAAATCAGATTTTTTCGTCGTAAACTGAATTTTGAAGGCTAAATAAGTCCTGTGAGTAAATGATATCATGGCTGAGACTAAGAACTACAATTATACCTACTTAGAGCCAAACCTGAAGCAAAAACTAAAATAAAAGGGCTGAAAAAAATACATACAGGCAGATAAACAGACACACACAAACATCTTGTTTTATATATATATAATCGATTTTCTGCACTATTGTAAGAACTGCAACCTTGAAACTTCTGAATATCATTTCTTATGTCTTTGTCTATGAGTGTATCATAGTTGATTAAAATTGGACCACTCCTTCTATAACCCAATTTTTTCAATTATCGATTTTCAATATTTATTGGGGGTACCTCGACACAAAACCTAGCTAAGAACACTCGCAGACGCTTATAGTACAACTATGTAAATTTTCAAGAAAATCGGTTCAGCCGTTTCAGCGTCTATAGGTAACGGACACACACACAAAGTTCCATTTATAAATAAGTTTAGATTATAATATAATTGATTATTGATAAAGTTAGCAACACATTTTAGTACAGGGCAATTATCCTTTGTTAAGTTCAGTGTTTCAATGAAAATTCCAGAGAATAAATAATGTTCAACAAATATAAAGCTCGTTGTTAATTGAAGTGGTGGGTGATTGATATTTGGAAAGGAGTAAAGAATCGGTGTTGAAAATATTTACTTGGCTTGAGAATTAGAATATTGGTAGCAAGAGGGTGTATTATTTTCCCAAGGAGCATTTTTTGCTAGTTGAAGGGAACAGAATTCAATCATAGAAATAAATTTGTCATCAAAATTCTTTCTATTTTTTACTTTTTTGTCTGTCGTTAGCATTTTGGTATCTGTTTATAGACCAGTTTTTTATTTTTTTTTGCACGGCCTTGTGAATTTCTTTTTCTCTATTTTCTCAAAAACAATGGTTCTCAGTGCTTGAAGATTTATTTTTAACATACGCTCGAGAATTTCTTTCTTTGTTTCTCTAGTTTTCTGTAGGTTAGTTCTTTTGTTTGAATATTTGCTTCACACCTAGCCACAAATTTCTTTCCTTGTATTGGTGACTTTGCTATCCAAGTTAGTAAAGTTTTTTTTTTTGTTTTTTTTTTGCTCTCTACTGTTTGTCATGCTTATGGTATGTGTAAAAAAAAAAAAAAAAAAAAATTATATACAGTAGAACCTGTCATATGGAACCATCCCTACTGCCAGCAAAAACTGGTTGCTCACTAAAGGCTCATAGTCCTGACCTATTTACTCCAGGAACGTATATCCCAATCATCAGAATGTAAATATTAGAATTTTACAATGTAATCTGGTAATTAATAAATGAAAACATAATAAAATGGCCTAACTTTAAAGAAATTTATTCTGCATAATTCATTTTAAAATTTTAAAAATGTATTTACAACGGTCAACAAGAAACTAAAATATTTATTCACAAAAAATATATATTAAGTGAACTTTAAAAAAAGTCAGTTATTGCTTTTCTTTTTGTGCCTGTACTAAAATATGTAGGTTGGAAAAATCCAGTTTTTTTTCTTAGAAATGAGTAAAAGAGAATCTGCATGGAAAAAAAATAAACAAAACATTCAAAAAACTGACAGCGAATGAGGGTGGGGGTAGAGAAACAGAGAAAGAGATAGATATACCCAGATAGAAATAGAGTAGATAGATACACAAAAAAATAAAGGAACAAAAGAGATAGACATTTGAGCAAGGGACATAGTTGTGATTTTCCCAATTGCTGAATTTATCCAAGTCAGTACAGAGACTGCTATAAATCCTTTGAACATGTCAAATGCAATGTTGTACAAAACAGCCAATGTTTGATCATGAGGTGAACTCAGGCAATGAACATTTCAACAAGAAATAACAGTTTGTACAACACTACAATAACAAATCAAAATGAAATAGATTACTCATTTAGTTTCTCCTAATTTAGATTTTTTTTTTTTAAGTAGTGGCTTGATCAGTGATTTTTACTCATTAATGTTAGTAGCTGGTTGCGTTCTGGAGGTGGTTCTCACTGAGGGTCAATGAGCAAATTGTCTGTGCATACGAAAACAGTTGTTAACAACAGATGGTTGCTGACGAAGAGGGTTGCATACGGCAGGTTCCACTTAATTAAGGCTGATAAAAGATGGTTTGAATTTTGTGGTCTTCTTTCTGCTCTCTTCTTTTTTTTTTTTTCTTTTTTTTTTTTCCTTACGGTAAGTACATTTTTTTTTTTGTTTTTTTTTTTTCTTGTAAATATTTTTTTCAAGTTTTTCTTAAGAAGAAAACAAAAGTGGCCAGCTGAAATTGTTGGTTAAGGAGAAGGTGAAAAATTAGCCATGGTGTAAATAAAAAGACACGTAACTTAGTGTAGTTAATCAGTGTATTTCTCCCACGTTTTGGTAGATACTGGTAATTACACCGTTCGCTCTATTGGTATGTTTGAAGCTAGCGTCCAGCTAATAATAAACAGTCGTAACTTAATACAAACCTCTACACCAGTGCACGTTACCATGGTCCCAACAGCAATACCAGCCAATGTCTCACTCTTTTTACTGACCAAAAACATTGCCGATGCACCAATCATTGCCGTTGGCCTCGTTCTCACAGTCCCTGGCTCGTGCCAAATAGCATAAAATAACAAAGGTCGAAGAATGAACTTTTCTTGACCAAACTAGCGAGAGGAGAGTATGCAGCTGACGAAATGGTGAACTAACGTGGGTTTATGCATGTATCCATTACAAAACAGCAGCCCAAGAAGCAAAACATTGTGGACGCTTTGATTCTGGTGAATGTTTATTGTCACCCTAAGGAAGACTGTTGTTATAAGTAGAATGATATTTGTATGATGATATATACAACTTTGCTATAAAGATCTTAATGGTTTCAAGTTAACACCAGAGAAGAGACCTTAGGCAACTCAACCCAAACTAGTAGTGTATTTTTGATCACACAAGCTACATTTAATTATTGCTGAGAAAGAGGAAAATTTATTGTGAACTTGTTTGCTTCAGCTCTAGCTACATGGCCCAGCTCAAAAGATGCAGAAGGCCACATTTGATAACTCACAGGGCCACAGGTTCTCTACCCCTGTGCTAACATGAAGTTACAAGTCATCGTGACTGAGATTTTTAGCTTTCTGACTTTGTTGAGACTTTGTCCTGGATATCATCTGGCAACAAAACCTCTAATTTTTTGAGGAGTGTGGAACTACCTCTTAATTACTGTTGTTCCCAGGTCTACCCTAACTAAGGTGGTAGCACCTGTTAGGGTCCCAACTATGGGCAAATAATGAAGCGCCCCCCCCCCCCACTTCTAAAAAAAAATCTGCAGGATCAAAACACAATGAAAATGTAGAAATACATTTTTATGGTGAAGGTACCAGCAATACATTTTCATATTAAAAAAGATAAAACAAAAACGAAATACCGGCAATAAATTTTTGTAAAAGAAATTACTTGTGCTCGAAAGAAAATTAAATTTTGGCATTATGTGTCTGATAAGGAGTCGATATGCTGTTAAACAAAAAAAAAACTTGTTCAGACTGTTAATCACGTCAGACAATGTGCTCTCTCCCAGAAACTGTAACTAATGTCTGTTATATAAATAGTTGCAGAATAAACCACAGGGGCTCTGTGCATGTTGAATTGATATAAATGTACCTGAGCAGGCGTCTGCAAAAGCAATTGGCTCGCCACCATTGCAGACATGCATATTCGGATACGAGTGGCCAGCCAAAAGCTATGATAATTCCTTATCCCAGAAATTTGAGAAAAGGCAACGGCAGCCATTGTCGTAAATGGATGAAGTGATGTTGATATTGACTTCTAATTTGGAAATCTAATAGAGATTAACATTTTTACTCATTTTTTTTCTCTTTATTTTTTTTCTTTTTGCTTTTCTTTTTTCTTACTCTTCTTTTTTCTTTTTCCAGGCAGCCAACTCTGTCGTTCGTTTGAACTCTGTTTTTCTTTTTTGTTGATGTCTTCCCACTGCAAAATCCGCTTGCTGGTGTCGAGGAAAATAATGAACTTTTGCAAAATCAATTCAACAGTTTTGACGTAAGTTAATAAAAATATAATCATATTGGGATAAAATTACTTTTATAGTGTACTAGCAGTATAGCCCGGCGTTGCTCGGGTGTAATGAAAACTTTAAAACTAATCCATGGCCCTGGAGCTCAGACTCTTTGGACGTTGTCATGGAAGACTAAAAAGCAATAGTTGTTTCCAGTTAAAGCGAAACCGTAGACTGAAAGAAAAATAAATGGACGTAAGTCAAATTTTGATTTCCTGGTATTGATATCAAATAAGATTTTTTTGTCGTAAACTGAATTTTGAAGGCTAAATAAGTCCTGTGAGTAAATGGTATCATGGCTGAGACTAAGAACTACAATTATACCTACTTAGAGCCAAACCCGAAGCAAAAACTAAAATAAAAGGGCTGAAAAAAATACATACAGGCAGATAAACAGACACACACACAAACATCTTGCCTTATATATATATATTATCGATTTTCTGCACTATTGTAAGAACTGCAACCTTGAAACTTCTGAATATCATTTCTTATGTCTTTGTCTATGAGTGTATCAAAGTTGGTTAAAATCGGACCACTCCTTCTATAACCCGATTTTTTCGATTATTGATTTTCGATATTTATCAGGGATACCTTGACACAAAACCTAGCTAAGAACACTCGCAGACGCTTATAGTACAACTGTGTAAATTTTCAAGAAAATCAGTTCAGCCATTTCGGAGTCTATAGGTCATGGACAGGCACACATACACACACACACACACACACACACACAAAGTTCCATTTATAAATAAGTTTAGATTAGTATTTTATTTTCATCTGTCCAAGAAAAATCTTTGAATGGAAATACCTGTAGGCCATCAATTTTCTGTCCTTGAACCTTAGAACAGTGATCAGCAAAGTGGTTGCTTAACCGGCTGTAGTGGTGGGTGGCTGTTAGTAGGCAGTTGAATTGACATCTTTAACTGTTTTGTAGTGTTGATGTCCTAACGACATGTGTATTGCTATCAGGTATTTAAACTTGGGGTTTGAGGTCGGAATTTCTGTTCCTTTCCTTTTCTGCCTCATGTTAGTTCATTTCAAATGTACCACCAAAAGTCACAAGTAGCATAATTCAAAATGTAGCTGTGTTTGAGCTTTCAAGTGTTTTATCTTCATCTTGTGCCCCCCCCCCCCCCCCCCCCCGCCATGAAGAAAATCATGAAATTGCCTCCATGTTACAAAAATGAGAAGACTGACGTCTCTCATTAACAATTTTTTCTTCAAATCTTTTGACTCTTGCAGGGCTTGAAGAATTTAATATTCACAGGACAAATAGAGGGAAAAAGAGACCGGGGGGGAAACCATGTGAGACCTACTTGATAGGCCTGAGCAAATGGAGAGCATAGCAGGTTTTGGGAGAGATACCAAGAGGAAGAATGTTGAGAATGACCAGAGACAGAGCCAAGTGAAAGGCCATGATCACCTACGTCCTGAAAGAACACAGCACGCAAAGAAGTGTACAAATAAATGGGTTCCTATTGAAACAAAGTTCTGTTTGCATTTGTCTTTGTTCAGTCAAAACTTGCAGATATCAAGAGTTTTAGCTGACACAAGTTGATATCTAATCAATATCAATTGGGTTAATGTGTAGAAGGGGTATGGTGTTGCAAGATCCGAAAGCCCTTACAATCCACTGATTTTTTTTTTTTTTTTTTTTAATCATATCACCCCCGGCAAGGTGGTAATGCCAGTGATGTGCAGTGGGCTACATAAGAGAAAAAGATTAGCGGAGATTGAAGAGAAGGACGAACCAGTTAGAAAGGAGCAAGTGAAGGATGGGAATACAGGTGTGATGACAGTTGCGAAGGTGGAAAGAAAGGAAAGGATATATAGGGTGGTGTGGAAAGAACTAGAGTTGAGTGGTTAAGAGATGAGTATTGACCTTGCATTTAAATTCCTGGAGGTTGTAGCTGTCAGGAAAGCAAGAATAAGGAAGCGAGTTCCACAGGCGGGAAGTGCGAGAAAAGAAGCTGCAGGAGTAGAATTGTCATCTGCATTTGGCTAACCTGACTGTGAATGGGTGAGACCCAGTTGCCAGTCTGGTTGCACGAGTAAACACCTGTTGCGGAGGCACCAGTGACTTAAGTTTGTTGGAGCAGAAGCCATGGTAGTATTTATAGAACAGACACAGTGAAGCCATATCTCATCGGTAGGAAAGTGGCTGTAGTCGAGCCACCAAGTCAGTACCTATTACATTACTCATGTATTTCACAAAATGAAAATTTAGCCTGTTACTTCTGAAATTTATTGATTGGTAGCCGCTTCAGATTCCCACTGTTGAAAAGTGGGCTTTACACAGGGAAAGGATGTGGAGTACTCCTGGAATAATGCTGGACTATCCATTTTGTTAGGCCAACAGTCCGCATTGTCGTTGGCAAAACTTGTTATTGAATATTGGAGTGCTCATTGACCTTTTCCTTCTGTGTGAACTGTGTCCAATGTTGAATCTGAAGAGATAACCGCAGCCACTATATGGCAAGGTAGGATGGCTCAGGGAATGGAGAGTTCTGGCCTTTCTTTGGGCTCTTGTGTTGCTTCTATTTGTCTTGTGGCATCTTCAATGGATATTTTTTCAGGACCAACGAAGCTGCTATCTATTAACCATTACAGACAATCACTCCTATTCTCCATTAGCATGGATCAGGCTAGTCTCCCTAAAAGCAAAACTGCACCTCTTCGACTTAACTCTCATAACAGATCGCAAGTGGAATGACTATATAGAATCCATATTTAAATTCGCTGCTAAGAAAGTCGATTCTCTGTGTAGGGACAGGAAGTTTTTCCCGCCTGAAACAATCCCGCACATACATAAATCTACCATCCGCTCGTGCATTGAATACTGCTGCCATATTTAGTCAGGTGCTCCTGCTATCCACCTAGGTGTCCTTGACAAGATCCAACGGAGAATCTGTAATGTGATTGAACCTGGCTTAGCAGCACAGCTGCAGTCACTCTCTCGCCGGCCTAATGTGGCTTTCCCGTGTCTCTTCTACAAATACTTTCACGGCTTCTGTTTCGATGAACTTAGCTCACTGGTGCCCCCTATATTTAAATTTACTCGAGCCACAAGATTAGCAACTAGGTTTCACCCTTTTACTGTGAAACCAATAAATTGTAAATGCAAATTCTACTCCAGCAGCTTTTTTTCTCACATTTTCCACCTGTAGAATTCCCTTCCATTTACTTGCTTTCTCAACAGCTACAATCTCTAAGAATTTAAATGTAAAGTCAAGAGTCATCTCCTATCTCACTAACCTGCATCCTCTCTCTCATGATCCTTTCTCCGTCCACTCTTTTCTCATCCTTTTCTTACCCACTTTCTGACACCCCCTGTAACCTGTCACTCTTTCTCATAACTTTCCTCCTATGTAACCCCCTGCAAAACAGTGGCAGTAAAATGCCTTGCTTGGCGATATTATTATAAAATAAAAAAAAAATGGTTCTTTCTGCAGCTTCTATGTTTCAATTGATTAGATCAATTTCTGTTCAATCTGATCCTTGAACTGGCGATGTGGGGCTCCATATAGTTTCTTGCTAGATTGTGAGCTCCTAGAAAAGGGTCTGTTTGGGTAGGCAGGTGTATGGCATTTATGCAAGATGTTTGGCTCATTAAAGTTGGTGGCGAGTCACTGTGGTTTTAAGGTTCAACATCTTTGTGTCCTGATCCATGCTACAGAACATGGAAATAAGAAAAGTCCCTAAGCATTGAAGGCTATGGCTGTGAAATTTTTGAGTTTAATTATCCTGTTTAATCTTTTCTCTTATGTAGCCCCCTGCGCATCAGTGGCCTTACCGCCATGCTTCGGGTGGAACGATTAAAAAAACAAAAAAAGAAACTGTTTTGAATTCACACTAAGCAGAGAAAAAAAAGAATAGGTCAAAATAATATGAGACCATATATAATCTAAACTTATTTATAAATGAAACTATGTCTGTGTGTGTATCCGTTACCTATAAACTCTGAAACGGCTGAACCGATTTTCTTGAAAATTTATACAGTTGTACTATAAGTGTCTGCGAGTGTTCTTAGCTGTTTTGTGTCGAGGTAACCCCGATAAATATCAAAAATCGAAAAAAATCGGGCTATAGAAGGAGTGGTTCGATTTTAATCAAATTTGATACACTCCTCGACAAAGACATAAGAAATGATATTCAGAAGTTTCAAGGTTGCAGTTCTTATAATAGTGCAGAAAATCGATAATATATATATATATATATATATATAAAAGGCAAGATGTTTGTGTGTGTGTGTGTGTGTGTCTGTTTATCTGCCTGTATGTCTGTATTTTTTTCAGCCCTTTTATTTTAGTTTTTGCTTTGGGTTTGGCTCTAAGTAGGTATAATTGTAGTTCTTAGTCTCAGCCATGATCCCATTTACTCACAGGACTTATTTAGCCTTCAAAATTCAGTTTATGACAAAAAAAACTTATTTGATATCGATAGCAGGAAATGAAAATTTGACTTATATCCATTTATTTTTCTTTCAATCTACAGTTTCGCTTTAACTGGAAACAACTATTGCTTTTTAGTCTTTCGTGCCAACGTCCAAAGATTCTGAGCTCCAGTACCATGGATTAGTTTTAAAGCTTTCATTACACCCGAGCAACGCCGGGCTATACTGCTAGTGTAAATCTAAAGCAAAGAAATTATAAGGCCGTAATAAACTAAGAGGCTCACAAAGTTGGAATTGTCTTTATACGCAACAGGGATATCGTCAAGTTGTTATGACCTTATGACTTCAAGACAAGAAAAGAAAAACCAAAAATGTGGGGGAATGACCAAATATTTTTCATTTTTATTGGTTAGGAAAAAAATCCCTGCATGCATTTCTAAATTTGGAGGTTGGGTTGGATAGCAGCCATTTTAGTTGACTGTATCCTCATTTGGCAACCAGTTTATTAGTAAAAAATCTTTGTAATTTAAAATCATACAAAAAGCACTGGGGAATCATTCCACTATCTTTACAAAGATCTGGAAGCTGTGGATGTCATGAATATTCCAGTCTTAAAGGATTAGAAGAAAGATCTAGCGTTGAATATATTGATGATATAAATATATCAAATAAAAACAAGTTTGGTATTTCTTCACAAGTCACCTTTCTTAACTGTTTAAAATAGCCATGTGTTTAATGTAAAAAAAATTTATTTTCAACAGAATCTACTCATGGATTCCTGTCCCTCAATCCGAAGTCGGACCATTTTGGGTGTTTGTCAGATTCTTTCAGCCTACTGGCAAATGATTCCGAAAGAAGTCATAAAAACTTACATCACCACATTGATTGAAGATCTAGCATGGGATGGAGCTGCAGCTGAAGTTCGAGAATCTGTGTTGAAGGTAAATCTCTTTTTTTTTTTCTTTTTTTTTTTTTTGCCTAGTCCTTGGCATGACGGTAAACTGCATCTGGCAGCAAGGCTTCTGATTGGGAGGTTGTGGAGAGCAGGGAACCAACTTTTTATTGCTGTTGTTCCCACATCCACTCTGATCCAGAGTGGTAGCACCTGTTCGGGTCCCAGCTATTGGCAAATAGTTAAACACCAAACTGGGGTCAAAGCACCATGAAAGTATAAAAATACACTTTTATGGAAATATATATATATATATATATATATATATATATATATATATATAAAAATGATTTACAGAAAAATATACATTTTTAAGGAAAAAATATTACCAACAATACATTTTTGAAGGAAAAAATATTACCAACAATACATTTTTGAAGGAAAAAATATTACCAACAATACATTTTTGAAGGAAAAAATATTACCAACAATACATTTTTGAAGGAAAAAATATTACCAACAATACATTTTTGAAGGAAAAAATATTACCAACAATACATTTTTGAAGGAAAAAATATTACCAACAATACATTTTTGAAGGAAAAAATATTACCAACAATACATTTTTGAAGGAAAAATATTACCAACAATACATTTTTGAAGGAAAAATATTACCAACAATACATTTTTGAAGGAAAAATATTACCAACAATACATTTTTGAAGGAAAAATATTACCAACAATACATTTTTGAAGGAAAAATGATTACCATAACACATTTTTGAAGGAAAAAAATTATTCTCAGCAAAGCGTTTTTGAATACAAAACTGAGTTTTTTAAAATAAAAACAAAAAGAATGAAAACAAATTTTTACTAAAGTCTTACTAAATCAACCTTCTTGCTATAACTTAACATAAAAAAAATACCTTAAAACCCTACCTTTTTTGGCAATAAATAACCCACAGAGGTTGATATATCGTTAAACAAAACTCAAACTATGTTCTTTGAAGAGATCTTAAAGAAAAAGAGAAAAAACCTTGTATTTAGCATAAAATTAAGTTTGATTTTTTTTCATAAAAGCACCATAGTCTTCTGAGACTTGTTGCAAAATAATGGTTGGTTATCTTCATTTTTTATTACTACTGTATAGAATCTAATCTGCTTTGGTTGTTCGATACTTCTGCTGTTGTGCCAAACTATACTAAGCTTAGTAAAGCTTTAAACTGAGTTTTCCCACAGGTCTCTTTTTTTTTATTATTATTATTATTATTATTTCAATTAAGTTTTCCATGATGCTTAACGTTCCTGGGAATGATGATAAACTACACCGAGCAGTAAGGCCTGTGATCAAGAGATTTTGAGGAGTGAGGAACCTCCTCTTCATTTCTGTTGATCCCAGGTATACGATGACCTGGGGTGGTAACACCTATTTAGGTTCTAGCTATAGGCAAATAATGAATCCCCCCAAACTAGGGTCAAAGCATGAAATTATAAAAATACATTAGAAAAAAAAATTACCAGTGATGCATTTTGGTAGTTAAAAAAAAAAAATATTAAAAATTACTGTCAATACAATATTTGGAATAAGAAAAAAAATTATAACTAAAGCTCTCAAGATAATAAAATTTTGGCATTAAATGACCCATGAGGAGTTGATGTGCTTTAAAACAAATCAAGCCATCATGCTTGTTTTATACTGCTGCTGCAATCTAGAAATCTAATCTGCCAGGCAACCTCAAGCCCCTGTTAGTGTCTGGCGCCACTGCTTGGACATTAACTAAAGCTCTAGAGCCCAAGCTTAATGGAACCTACGCTCAGATTCTAAGAACTACACTTCGGAATCATTTGGAGACAGCATCCAACTAAATCGCAACTCTATAACCTGTCCCTGATGTTTCTACAACGTTATGTGAACACAGAACTTTGAATATCTAAAGCCTGGACCGCCTTGAATAAAATGGATGTAATCTAGAAATTTGATCTACCTACAACCTCAAGTGGAAATTCTTTCAAGCCACTGTTGAGGCAGTGTCATTGCTTGGACATTAAATGAAACTTTAGATTTTAAGCTTGATGAATCTACATTTGGATGCTGAGAGCTGTACTTATCTCTTGGAGGCAGAATCCTACCAAATCAGAGTTCTATGGACCTATCGCTGATATTTCTACAATCTTACATGAATGCATAAATCGGGGTGCTGCGTTCGAATTCGCACAAATTGGGGGTGCCGCGTTCGTTCGCACAAATTGGGGGTGCCGCGTTCGAATTCGCACAAATTGGGGGTGCCGCGTTCGAATTCGCACAAATTGGGGGGTGCCGCGTTCGAATTCGCACAAATTGGGGGTGCCGCGTTCGAATTCGCACAAATTGGGGGTGCCGCGTTCGAATTCGCACAAATTGGGGGTGCCGCGTTCGAATTCGCACAAATTGGGGGGTGCCGCGTTCGAATTCGCACAAATTGGGGGGTGTTCCGAACGCAAAATTGCCGCCGAATTCGCACAAATTGGGGGTGCCGCGTTCGAATTCGCACAAATTGGGGGTGCCGCGTTCGAATTCGCACAAATTGGGGGTGCCGCGTTCGAATTCGCACAAATTGGGGGTGCCGCGTTCGAATTCGCACAAATTGGGGGTGCCGCGTTCAAATTACAGTTGAATTTCTTGCATTCACTTATGCACAAATACACTTGGGAATGTTATTAATCTGTTGCTTCCATCCAGTTATGGGTTAAATAATAGGACAGATTGGGTTCTATAGCTTTGTCTGGCAAACAGTCTACTGCAGAAAGCAATGACAACCTACTGTGAGATAATCTTCTGCCCAATCAGTCATGTCTCTTCCAAGGCATGATCGCCCAAAGCGTTTATCACATATGGCACTTAATTGACATAAATGCAGTACACTGCTGTTTGAGCAAAACAAGTCATATACTGCTCTGGGCACCTATCTATGACGAAAGATGGGTTGGTAACCCAGCAGTCACCTACATTCAATAACAATGTTATGACACAAGATGCCACCCTAATGACCTTCTGATCTTGATGCAGGACTATCAGAGTTGATATGACACTCATGAATGTCTCCGCTACTGCCTCATACTTGCACTCGCTCATCAGACAATTTGGAAAACTTTTACTTGAACATGTTTCGCTAATGATCTAGTATCATCAGACAATTTTATTTCTACAGTAGCTCGATAAAATGGGATTCAAGTTAAGTGTCTGAATAGTAGTTTTTTAACTTTATCAAAATGCAAATTAGATTTTAACTAATTTCAGCTTTGCTATTTTTACTTCTTTATTTTTTTAAAAAAGTACAATCAAGCATTTAACCTCCTAACATGTTTTGTCTTGCCAATGTAGATTTTGTTCCTGTGAAATGAAATTCACTTTTCTATGAAACTTCATTCATCTAAGTAGAAGTGTTCCAAATTGTCTTGTATATTTACCATTCAGTGGATTCTCAATTTTAATGCCTCCAAAACGAAGCTGCTCTCCTTTAACCACCATAGAGAAACTTTCCTGCCTACCATCAGAATGGATGCTGCTAATCTCCTAGAGAGCAACACACTTCGCCTCCTTGGCCTCAATCTCTGAAACAATCTCAAATGGAATGACTACATCAAATCCATAGCTGTATCTATTGCTAGGAAGATTGGGTCACTGTTAGGCCAAAACGTTTTTTACTTGTCAGAAGCCATTTTACACATTTATAAATCTACCGTTCATCGAATATTCTTTGGGTGCTCCTGCTATTTATCTTGAGGTTCTCTCCAAAATCCAAAGGAAGATCTACAATATAATTAATCCTGACTTATCAGTTCACCTTCAGTCACTTTCTCACTGATGGGATATGGCTTCCCTCTGTCTTTTCTACAAGTATTTTCATGGAAACTGCTCTGATGAGCTTTTCATTTTTCCTGGTTCCCCAACCACAATTATTAACGCATGCTATGCCTAGATCTCACCCTTTTGAGTTGAAATAGTTAAATGTAACCGTCTCTTCTACTCAAATAGTTTCTTTTCTCACACTTCCCGTTTGTGGAATTCTTTTTCATTTGCCTGCTTACTTCCCTGATAGCTACAATTTTGAAAAGTTTATTGTTATATCAATTGCCATCTTCTATCTACTTGATTCCCATCTGACTCTTATCCTTTCTTTGACATCATCTGTACCATGTTTTTTTTTTTTTTGTTTTCCCACACTGTAACCCCCTGCACACCAATGGTGGTCCTGCCTTGCTTGGTGTGAGATTGTTATAAAAAAAAATAAATAAATAAACACTTTTCTCACCAAAGTAAAATGATCTGAAAATTCTTGAAAATACATTCCATATTTTTGATAAAAATGTAACTCTTAAGAATTTGAATGCTCATCTGTTTTATAAAACCTATTGTAACTTGGTATCAGTCACACATCCTAATCTACCCTACTTGGGTAATGAGATGTTGTAATATGTCTGCTGTTATGGTAACAGACGACCTGACTCTACAAAAATAAAGGAACTCCTTTCAAGTTTCTCTCTCAGGTATTTACTTGTTGCACTACTGGTGACAAGATGTGGTACAAGGTCAGTTTCATATAGGGCACATGAGAATTGCCCAGTTCCTGCTGCCATTGGTACGGCTACTGATCCCCTTCTTTTGTGAAATTAAGAGGAACTGCCTCAGACAATTGTTCTGATCCACCGAGACTGGACATCTCTCAATATTTTTTCATTTGCATTCTGTCTCCAAATACAACTGAGTTGCTCTCTGACCAAAGACAGACGTAACTGAGATTAGAGCAGGACAGTAGACTACCAGCTTATGTTACTATCTCATGCAGGCAACAATTCTACTCCAGCAGCTTCTTTTTCTCGCAATTCTAGCTTGTGGAACTCCCTTCTATATACTTGCTTTCTTGATGGCTGCAACCTCCAGAAATTTAAATACAAAGTCGATTCCCATCTCTTATCCACTTAACTCCAGCCCTTTCTACATCACCCCGTGTATCTTGTTCTTTTTCTTTCTCTCTACCTTCGCAACTGTCTTCACACCTGTGTTCATATCTTTTTCTTGCCCTTTCTTTTTCACTCCCTGAAGCTGGTTCATCTTTGTCTTCACTCTCCTCCTGCTTAAAACTTTAACTCTCTTATGTAGCCCCCTGCACATCAGTGGCAGTACCGTCTTGCTTATGGTGAAATGATTTAAAAACAAATTTAATAAATGTTGATTTCCTTTGTTTCATCTCAGCTTTCGTTAGATTTATTTAAAAATTATTTCTTCCATGGAAGAATAGTTAATTGTATATTTCGCTGATATCCATTGTACAATTTTTTTTTTCTCTCACTGTAACCCCTTACACACCAGTGGCATTGGGGCAAAATGATTATAAAAAAAAATTAAATAATGCTGCCCTTCTCTTTTATTGTTTTCATTTTATTTTTTAAAATTATTATACTGGTAAACTAGTTATAAGCATTTTATGAATTGCAAGTGTCATTGGTATAGTGATTATTGATATTGAAATGGTATCAGTGATGTACACTACTGGCCATAATTATTAGGCCACTCCAGTTATTTTAAAAGAAATCATGTATTTCATATTATTATTTTTAAGTGGATGATTCTAAATGAAAATAGAATGGTTCTTTTGTTATTACTTTGCAAAATTTTACAAGGCAAGGAAGCAAAAATGAATTTGTCCGAAACACCCTAAATCTTTCATTCTTTCATTGATGAAACTGCAATATAGGTAATTATTAAATATTTATGAATTCATTTGATATACATATTGTGCAGTATTAACAAAAAAGCCATTCTATTTTCATTTACAATTATTCACTTGGCAATAAATACTAAAAAATAGTATGAAATACATCTTTTTTTTAAAAATATTTTTTATGGCCAGTAGTGTATGTTCAAATTAGAGGCAAGATTGTTTTTAGTCACGTTGTGTTAATGCGTCTGTGAAAGACATCAATCCATCTAATCTTGTTCTAAGTAAAATGCAGAAGCAGAATGAACCCTTTAGATTTGGTAGCGTAACCATTTTAGGAGAAAAGTAACTGAATTCAAAATTAGACTGAAGGAATATAAGCTATTTTACTGCTGACGCAAGCATTCCTGCCGTATGTGTTGTATCTCGATGATTCTTCAGGTAATTATGGGATGCACATTGGCATTATAAATTCTCTTGGAAGACATGTATACTTGGCTCAAACTGCTTTTGAATCTTTTAAAAAATCTGTTGTTTTTCTTTTTGCAGGGAATCGTACTCCTTTTTAACTGCCATTATTGTCACCTGATTTTACAACCAATTCTGCCACAATTACAAAACCTGTTTCATGACACATCTGAGAAAGTCCGCATTGCCATGGTCAATCTCTTGATTAAAGTAAAAGGAATACGCAAAATTAAGGTGAGTATGTTTCTTGTCTTTTTCTCGGGCTTTTGCCAGCAATTACAAAAGAAAATGAAAATAAATCTCTCAGGATCTTAAAATACCCCTTGACTCACTTTGAACAATTTTGAATTATCCTTTAAAAATACGGTTCCTTCCAAAATCGAAGATGTGCATGTAGTGTAAGGGATATCAGCTTGGAATGAGGGGAAAAAAAGCCAATTTCAAATTCCAGTTGAGTTCGTTAGTGAAAGTATAACACCAGTTTTTATTGATTTTAGAAGGTTAGCCCTTTGTATCCTTGACACACAGAAATACCTGCAACACTTTTCATGCAGTAAGCAAAATAGATCTACCATGATTTCCTCAGTTAGTAGAAAAAGCACTGTTTTTTTTTTCTTTTTCTTTTTTGCTCTTGTGGTGCCGCCTTTATTAGCATATGGTTCACTCCCCAGTTGTCCGAAATGTTCAGCACTGCAGTTGATCAATGAATTGGTCTCTTAGACTCCTGATTTGTTCTGCCTCCACATTGTGATTAGTTTGATCACAGACAAGCCAAAACTCGTCATCAGTATTTCTTTTTTGGGCCAATCCGAATAGAGGGAAGACATACAGTAATAAAAATAAATACTCAAAGAATAACGTAGGGGAAAAAAATATCACGATTTATCGCAAGTATAATATACAATAATTTTGTTAATGGTGTTTTGCCTGCAGGATTGTCGATCTAAATTGTCCCCCAAATCGAACATGACACCTGGTTAAACTAGTAAGGGTTGGCTTGGGTATATAAGGAAGTTAGTTTAGTTGATTTTGGTAAGTCTGGCTCAAGACTGATGTCGGAGTTACGCTTAGGCAGTTAGTCACATGAGGACTTGGGCAATCTCCCGTCAAAGTCTCCATCCAATCTCTAATCTCTCTTAATTTGGTGTCTATCAAAAACTTGTGTGGAGATACAAGATGGTTGAGGAATTGCTATTTACCAACCTATCATTTTCACTGTGTTTAGTCCAGGCTTTCTTGGGGCAGTTATTGATCAACGGTTATCAAAATTTATCAATTTGTTTTCACTAAAACATTTATCAGCTGAATATTTTCCCCTTCGTATGGCTTCAGATACTGAACACATGGTTTTTCGTTAAGTATCCTTTTCACCTCTTAACTGGCACTTTGGGATTTTACGGTTTTATCATTCGACTTCTAGCACTCAAATTAGACATTGTCCCTTGGTAGACATAATTTTCAATCTCTGGGAACGAATTATGTCATTCTGTATGTCTTTTGACCCTTTTCATGAGAAGTTTTTCTACACATTCTTACTTTTATTCAAAATAAATTATTATGAACTAGCAGTATAGCCCGGCGTTGCTCGGGTGTAATGGAAGCTTTAAAACTAATCCATGGTCCTGGAGCTCAAACTCTTTGGACGTTGACACGAAAGACTAAAAGTAATAGTAGTTTCCAGTTAAAGCGAAACCATAGACTGAAAAAAAAAATGAATGGATGTAAGTCAAATTTTGATTTCCTGGTATCGATATCAAATAAGTTTTTTTCGTCGTAAACTGAATTTTGAAGGCTAAATAAGTCCTCTGAGTAAATGGTATCATGGCTGAGACTAAGAACTACAATTATACCTACTTAGAGTCAAACCCGAAGCAAAATCTAAAATAAAAGGGCTGAAAAAAATAGACATACAGGCAGATAAACAGACACACACACAAACATATTGCTTTTTACATATATATATATATATATATATATATATATATATATTATCGATTTTCTGCACTATTGTAAAAAGTGCAACCTTGAAGCTTCTGAATATCGTTTCTTATGTCTTTGTCTATGAGTGTATCAAATTTGATTAAAATCAGACCACTCCTATAACCCAATTTTTTTTGATTATCGATTTTCAATATTTATCGGGGGTACTTCGACACAAAACCTAGCTAAGAACACTCGCAGACGCTTATAGTACAACTGTGTAAATTTTCAAGAAAATCGGTTCAGCTGTTTCGGAGTCTATTGGTAACGGACAGACACACACACATATATATATATATATATATACACACACACACACACACACAAAGTTCCATTTATAAATAAGTTTAGATTATTGTCCAATATTTTGGCCATTGCACTTTCCAGCCTTCTTCAGGTGTATATCAATCTTGGAAACCTACAGGGAATACTGAACTGAGTCCTTTATTTGATCTACAAAGGTGAACTTTTCTTATTACACTGCTCATGTCTCAGGATATTTTTTAGTTCTTATCTTTAGTGCTTAATTATTGCTTGCTATGTCCAAGTACACACTGTCCAACCCAGGGATTGAACTCACAATCACTGTCACTATTTCACAAACCAATGCCCTAATCTCCAGACAATGGCTGAAATGTTGTGATAAGAAGTTTATTTTCATACTTGTGGAACCTCTTCTGGTTTTTTACTTTCCACTCAACTTAGATCTTCAAAATTTAAATGCAATGTCAATCGTTATCCTCTGTCTTCTTAATTCCTCTTTTTTTTATTGTTCTCTCTCCTTAATTATGTTTTCTTCTTCTCATATTATTATAAGTCCTATGCTAACAGTTTCTTCTCTCGCTTGTGGAACTCTCTTCCGGCTTCTTGCTTTCCACTCAACTTAGATCTTCAAAATTTAAATGCAATGTCAATCGTTATCCTCTGTCTTCTTAATTCCTCTTTTTTTTATTGTTCTCTCTCCTTAATTATGTTTTCTTCTTCTCATATTATTATAAGTCCTATGCTAACAGTTTCTTCTCTCGCTTGTGGAACTCTCTTCCGGCTTCTTGCTTTCCACTCAACTTAGATCTTGAAAAATTTAAATGCAATGTCAATCGTTATCCTCTGTCTTCTTAATTCCTCTTTTTTTTTATTGTTCTCTCTCCTTAATTATGTTTTCTTCTTCTCATATTATTATAAGTCCTATGCTAACAGTTTCTTCTCTCGCTTGTGGAACTCTCTTCCGGCTTCTTGCTTTCCACTCAACTTAGATCTTGAAAAATTTAAATGCAATGTCAATCGTTATCCTCTGTCTTCTTAATTCCTCTTTTTTTTATTGTTCTCTCTCCTTAATTATGTTTTCTTCTTCTCATATTATTATAAGTCCTATGCTAACAGTTTCTTCTCTCGCTTGTGGAACTCTCTTCCGGCTTCTTGCTTTCCACTCAACTTTGATCTTCAAAAATTTAAATGCAATGTCAATCGTTATTTTCTGTCTTCTTAATTCCTCTTTTTTTTATTGTTCTCTCTCCTTAATTATGTTTTCTTCTTCTCATATTATTATAAGTCCCATGCTAACAGTTTCTTCTCTCGTTTATGGAACTCTGTTTCAGCTTCTGAATTTCCACTCAACATCTTATTTTAATACCGCTTGTCCTTCCTTTAGCATGACCATTACGTCCTGCCAATACCTGATAAATAATGGAATATTCAGTTTTGGAAAGACTGAAAATACATATCAGAAATTCTACTTAGTGTCTGTGGGAAAATGGAAGAAGGAAAATAGAAATATTTTGTGTCTGCTTCATTGAAATGAAAAAAGTTACCAAATTCAAAATCTTTTTGTTTGTACCTTCTTACTTAAAACAAAGACCAGCCTTTTTAAAAGTTATGCTCAAATATTTGATGATATGATTGGGAAATTTGTTTTTTAGATATTTTATTGTTGTAGAACTCATGATCTTATTCTATCATTAACTGAAGAATTGAGATTTATCAGAAAATTTACATGTGAAATTTTAACAGTTATTTCTAATATGTATGATAGATACTTTATTCATCTAATTTAAGACCATATTCAAATAAGAAAAAAATAGTTGAAATACCATTTACTAATTGCTTTAAAAATTAATGTTCAGATTCCATTTAGAAAATGGCTCCTGCTGCAATTAATGGATGAATTAACCTCAATTTTATTACTTTTTGCAATTTTTTTTTTTTTTTTTTTTTTTTTTTTTTTACCTGTTTTACATTAAGTATTTTTAAGAGTATGTTTCTTTATTTTTTATTTTTTCCTTATTTTTTATTTTTTCCTTATTTTTTAATGGGAAGTACTGTTTTAATAAACCCATCTTGTAATGATACTTTTTTTTTTTTTATAGTATTGGTCGATTGTGTCTGTTGAACATTTGCTTGTACGTCTTGCAATTGATACACAGCCTGTGGCTCGGCGGATTATGCAGATTATATTCAGCAGTTTTCTCCCCTTGGATAAATCTGCTGAAGTTCAAGTGACTCGCATCATTTGTCTGATTGAGACTAATCCGAAAGCATCTCGGATTTTCTTCCAGCACGCCCCTAAACATATGTCTCTTGAGCAAGTGGGTGAGTAATGCTATTTTTGAAGTATCTGACTGTATAATTCTATCACAGAATTTTGGATAGTTTTTTTTTTTTTTCAAACCTTTATTTTCCTGAGAAGTGATGGAGGATTCTATATATTGACAATTTGGTGAATCTCTTAATATTTTAGAATTATGATGCAGATATATTTGGCTTTATATTAAGGAGTTGGAATGTAATTACGTTTTACTAGAAAGGATATAAAAATAACTTCGTTTTAATACTAGGATGAGCTGTTCACCATGTAAAGTCTGACATTGTTTGAGGCAGATCCAGTTGGTTTTCTTGAATGTTTCCTGAGCCAGGATGAGTATTGGGTTCATCACTTTGTGACACAGACAAAGAGACAATCCATGAGTTGGAAACACTGCTCCTCACTAGCTCCAAAGAAAGCTAAAGTTGCTTCATTTGCAGGGATGGCCCCAGTTTTTGTGTTTATTGACTACTTTTAAAAGAGCCACACCATCAATGGAGAGTAATGTACCAACTTGCTTAAGCAGCTAGAAAAAACGACTGTGGTTAATGATCCTCCTTATTCTCCTGATATCATCAGTTCCTCAACATGAAAAGACCCATGGCTGGGATTCAGTTTCACAATGATGATTACGTCATATCTGCTATTGAGGAATTTTTTTGACCAACAGGGTGGGCAGTTTCTTTGAACAATCAAATGTCAGTTGACCTGGAAATTTAATATGTTACCTTGAATGGCAGAAGTAATTGACAGGTGCCTCCAGCCGTAGGTAAGGTCAACAAAAAGGGACAACCAGTTTGAAAGGCGATGGCCCTGGCAGTGATGTGCTTGACAGATACATCTGGTCATAGGTAAAACTCAACAAAGGACAAGGCTGGTTGACAGATATATCCAGCTGTAGATGATGTCAACAAAGTGACAACCTGATAAAGTGGAACTGCATGGACGTTTTAAGACTGTATAAAATCTAGAATTTTTGGCTGAAGAGACAGAGACTGGCTAACAACTTCTGATGGCCCCTTTATGTGCATGATCTCTTTCTGGCTGCCCTCCTGCTCTAGACAAGCGCCAATACTAAAGAATAAAAATATAAGATTATATTTTTATATATTCATCTTCCTTGTTGTTTGTCCAGATTCAGCCACAGTATATAAAATACAGAAACAGTACTGCTTTTAATAAGTTGAATTGAATGAATGAAAGGTTTCACAACTCTAGCATCACTCCTTCATAGTGAACCTATGACATTTTCAAACCACCCTCGTGTCTTTTATTGGAAATGTAATCACTTTAATTTGCCACCTGAGAATACAGATTTTTTTATTCCATGTTTAAAGAAATCTCTTTTTTTCTTTGAAAGAAAAAAAGTTTCAAAGTTTTTTCAACTTCTTTTTTTATTTCACTTATGAAATTTCTAACATGAGCGTTTTCTCTTGCTAATGTAGATTTTGTTTTTGTCAGATCAGTCTTTTTCTTATGACGCCAGTTTATTGACAAAACACGTGAAAGTAAAAATTTTCAGAAATTTTCTTTCGCTCATGCACACATCCCTATGAATTCATAATACAACTAAAAAAATGCGAAAATGAGAATTTAAACTGCTTTTAGGTCCATTGAACTGTTATTGAACACACACACACATGTACACATGTGTCTAATCGCTGACTCATCAATCGATCACGTTAAAAATTCACATTTACTCATCAATCGGCAGTGTTGGAATTCTTCCTGCAATTAACTTGAAAGAGTGAATATTCCTTCACTTTACGAACAAAGTTATTGTGTACACTTATTCATTTAATCTAACAGGTAAAGGTGAATAACTCTCGACAACTTTTTTCTAAATAACTAAACAACGCATGGGATGTGTGTTGTGGTGCAGTGGATATCCGCTTGGGAAAGGTATTAATCTACCCATTCCTTTCAGTTATGGGTTAAATAACAGGACAGATTGAGTTCTATAGCCTTGGCTGGCAACCAGTCTACTGCAGAAAGCAATGGCAACCTACTGCGGGATAATCTTCTACCCAGTCGGTCATGTCTCTTTCGAGACATGATCGCCCAAGTGTGTATTATGTATGGCATTTAACTGACTGAAACAACGCGTGCACACACACACACATTTTGATAATTTTTCTTGCAGCATCAGTCTATTGTAATTTTTTTTATCAAATTACAACTATTGACTTTTGTTGAACTATACTCTGCATGAACAATCTTTGAGACATTTTTTTCACTTGTGACAAGCAGCAAGAATTCATTCAACCATGCATGTACGTTTTACTGTATATATAAAATACTTTTACTGTTGAATTTTTAATCACACCCTTGTCATTTCTTGCATGACAATTTGTTTTGTTTTTTTCCAATTTAATTTATATTGTTGTGTGGTATACAAACGAACACGCTACAGAAACCTATTCTTCAAATAATTTCCTGTCTAATATGAATTCTGTATTTGACCACGTGCAACACTTTATTTATTCAATTAGAACTTGAATGACGAGTGAAGCCGCTGGATGTGGAACGATAAAATATGGGTCTTGGAAAACTGTCTCACTCACCTTGGTATCATGGCCGAAACTCTCTTTACCCATAATGTCCTGCTTCTAAACAGGGGATTTAACCAAAATACTTATTTTTCACCTCCTTCGGTCAAAGGGGAATAACTTAAATATTTCTGTTAGATCCAACTGTGCCCTTTCTTTGGTAGATAGTTTATGCCTCTTTTTCTAGAAACAAAGTGGGCAGTACCAGATTGCTGTGTGATGTCTGTTCTTCAATATGGCAGTGAATGCTGGACAATCTCATCAAAGACTAAGGGATGACTTAAAGCAACCATAATGTGGTTCTACAGAAGGATGCTGAGGATACCATGGACCAAGAATGTGAGCAAAGATGAGGTTTGGGAGAGGATGGAAATGAAAAGAAAACTGTTAACTTCAGGAAAATACAGCTGAGTTCCCGGGACATGTAATGAGGAAGGAGGGCTTGGAGAATATCTGACTCGCAAGTCAGAGGGAAAGAGAGACACTCAAGTAGCACATAACATACTTGACAGGCTTGAGCAAGTGGATGGCAGAGTGGGATGTGGGTGGGGGTAACAGAAGAAAGTGCCCTAAGAACCATTAGGGATAGGAAGATGTGGAAGGCCATGATTGTCTACGTCCTGAAGGGACACAGCATATAGTAAAAAAAAATAATGGTTGTGCCATCTTCTTGAATCCTGTTCATCTTTTATCCTTTCTTCAACAATCCTCCTTGTAACCAGTGTTTTCTCTCACTGTAACCCCCCCCCCCCCCCCCGCACTAGTGCTTATGGGGTGAAATGATTAAAGATACAAAAATGATTACAACTGAGTCTTTAAAATTCAACTTTGGAAGTGTTCTAATGAAACGTTATAATGGATTTTCTATTTTTCAGTCTCGTTTATTGTTTTGCTTTGTGGCTGTATCTTGCGATGTATAAGAAATGAGAGAGTGGCAAGTGATGAATCTTTCCAAGAAAGTGATATTCAAAAGGTGCGTTTTTTATTTTCAATTCTTAAGTTAATGCTCGGGTTATGTTTTTTTCACAAGGGAACCTTTTTAATATATTTTTTCAAAATTACAACTGACAAAATAATAGGATGACTGAAATTTCACCATCTCAAAAAATAGGTGGATAATAAAAATTGCCAGGCAAATAAAGCCATAGTTGGACCAACCAATCAAAGCTTTCATGACAAGGATCACTGGTTTGCAGCCTTTTCAAAGCAGATCTATAGATGTGTATATATAGACAGATAATAAAAATTGCCAAGCAAACAAAGCCATAATTCAACCTACCAATCAAAGCTTTCACAACCCAAATATAAAACCATGATCCAGGGAGAAATGAGCAGCCTTTTCAAAGCAGATCTATAGATATGTAAATAAACAAATAAAAATCAGAGTTGATAAATTAATCTTTTTCCATTCTCCTTCATTGTAACATACCCAGATACAAAATACAATATTTGCATGATTTGCAAATGACCTCAGTCCTGCTACATTGAATTTTCTCTATCCTTTTAAGCAGTTTGCTGCTACAGTTGAAAACAAGCACACCTTCCTTCATTCACATGGTCAGGCAGTTGCTACTATATTTAGATACATACATACAAATACCCTCCACACAAACAAATCAATATTTAATGAAAAGAAAAATATCTATGGGGATGCACTAAGAAATTATGGCCATAAAAACATTTTACAATATAATTCTCAACCAAGCAGACAAAAGCAACAATAAAAAACAAAACATTATCTGGTTCAACCCACCATTTAATTTAGAAGTAAAGACAAAAATAGGACAAATATTTTTAAACTGATAGATAGACACTTTCCAAAAGAATCAGAACTAAAGAAAATTTTCAACAGAAACACAAATTAAGCTATAGTTGCACTAATAATTTAGATAGTTTCATAATAAAACAAAACGCCAGAAACTTAAATGGAATCATACAAAAGAAAACCGCTAACAAAGTATGCAACTGCAGGGACAAAAATAAATGTTCACTTTAAGGTCTCTGTAACTCAAAAGAAATAATTTACAAGGCAGAGGTACATGACCCAAATGGCCAAACTAAAATATATTTAGGCTCAACCAAAGACACCTTTAAGACCAGATGGATTAATCACAGGTTTACATTTAAAATAGAAAATTTAAAAAACAATACAAAATTGGCTAGCCATGTACAGAAATTGAAATCAAAATATGGAAAAGACCCAGACATAACGTGGAGCATTGTAAAAACAGCCAAGCCTTACAACGGTGGAAAAATATGTAGACTATGCCAAGAAGAAAAATTAGAAATTATGATATTCTCAAATAAAGATGAATTGTTAAATGAAAGAATGGAACTTATGTCGAAATGCATCCACACTAAGAAATACCTCTTAGGTTTATACAACCATGGATGAGAACACCATAATTCGTTTTAATTTAAAAATAGTGTGTTCATAAATTCCCTGCCACTTGAACATTCAAATAAAACATTGTTACAAGAGCGTTCTTAAAAAGAAAAATGGTAAACGGTAAAATCACTTATTAGAAATCACCTGAAGACACCACTCATGGTAGAAACCTGGTTAGCGAAATAACTTGTTTAAAAATGGATAAAATATATATATATATATATATATATAAAACACCTTGTCTTTCATTATTAATGAAACCTGTATAAAAAGATTGTTGCTCAAATACACTATATATAAATAAGACAAAAGGAAAACTTAACTTAGCTAAGATACGATTTTTCTTTTATCTTTATTAATATTGTACTCTAAGGTGAATTTTAAACCAAACCCATTATTTCTACTGGAGCAGATTATTCTAATTCAATGTGCCATGCCTTTTTGGGATATTGCAGTTTCCATAATTTTTTTTTTTTAAGCCAACTCTGCAAGTTTTTGTTTACCTCTGCTGTGGCCAGGTATTGAACTTAAAACTTTTGGGTCACAAGATTACTTCAGTAATCTGGTGACTTGACTCAGTCTTGTGGCATGTGAAAGTAGAACAACCTACCTCAGTAAAAGAAATAAATGGTTTGGTTCAAAATTCTAACATCTTACCTGAAGAAGAGCAGTGCATACAACAGCCGAAATGTCATGAATGTAGTAATAAAGATGAGGATTACAGTCCGAACAATGTAAATAGTTATACTTCCTCATCTCAAAAATATAGACAGATCTTGAAAAAAGGCTGGAGTATACAACAGCAGAAATGTCTCAAATATGACAACAAAGGCGAGGACTACAGTCCGAACAATGTAAATAACATTTTCTGTTGCATAAGGAAACAGTACTTTTCTTCCATTTAGTAACTTTTATGTACTGCGAGGCATTAAAAAGAAAAAAATATATGCATTTTCCATTTTAGTAACACTGGATTCATATATCTTCTCTATCCTAATTTTATAGACAGTCTTTTATTATGTTTACTTTGAATTATGAACTTCAATTCAAGAAAGGTCCTGGGTATGTTGGTAAACTACATCCGGCAGCAAGGCCTCTGATTGGGAGGTTGTGAGGAGCATGTAACCACCTCTTAATGTTCCCAGGTCCACCTTAACCTGGAGTGGAAACACCTGTTATGGTAAAATAGTTAAGCCACAAACTGGAGTCAAAACACTATGAAAGTATAAAAATAGACTTTTACAGAAATATATACATAAAAATAGACTTTTACAGAAATATATACATAAAAATAGACTTTTACAGAAATATATACATAAAAATAGACTTTTACAGAAATATATACATAAAAATAGACTTTTACAGAAATATATACATAAAAATAGACTTTTACAGAAATATATATACATAAAAATAGACTTTTACAGAAATATATACATAAAAATAGACTTTTACAGAAATATATACATAAAAATAGACTTTTACAGAAATATATACATAAAAATAGACTTTTACAGAAATATATACATAAAAATAGACTTTTACAGAAATATATACATAAAAATAGACTTTTACAGAAATATATACATAAAAATAGACTTTTACAGAAATATATACATAAAAATAGACTTTTACAGAAATATATACATAAAAATAGACTTTTACAGAAATATATACATAAAAATAGACTTTTACAGAAATATATACATAAAAATAGACTTTTACAGAAATATATACATAAAAATAGACTTTTACAGAAATATATACATAAAAATAGACTTTTACAGAAATATATACATAAAAATAGACTTTTACAGAAATATATACATAAAAATAGACTTTTACAGAAATATATACATAAAAATAGACTTTTACAGAAATATATACATAAAAATAGACTTTTACAGAAATATATACATAAAAATAGACTTTTACAGAAATATATACATAAAAATAGACTTTTACAGAAATATATACATAAAAATAGACTTTTACAGAAATATATACATAAAAATAGACTTTTACAGAAATATATACATAAAAATAGACTTTTACAGAAATATATACATAAAAATAGACTTTTACAGAAATATATACATAAAAATAGACTTTTATATTACCAGCAATACTTTTCTAAAGTTTTTTTGAACACATTTTTGAAGAAAAAAAAATTATTACCAGAAATACATTCTTGAATACAAAACTAGAAGCCATCTTTAGTTTTCTAAAATACAAAAGAATAAAAAATTAAAAGAAAATTTTTATAATCAAAATCTGACTAAATCAACCCTCTTACTATAATCAAACATTAAAAAAATACCTTAAAACCCTACCTTTTTGGCATTAAATAACCTACAGAGGTTGATATGCCATTAAACAAAATTCAAATTCAAGAAAAATGTCAAGATTGTGAAGAACAAAAACATTGATGTATTTGTGATGGATAGGTATTGTTTTGTAAATCAATAAAGTTAAATTGGCAGCTAGGCTCAAAAATGGTGTACAATCTGTTGTTAACTGGGGCAAGAAATGGCATGTTAATTTTAATGCCACCCAAATAAAACTGCTCTTTTTTAATCACCTGAGAGAATCTTTTTTGCCTCTCATCAGCATGGCAGATGCTAACCTCGAGAAGGGTGATTCATTGCACCTTCTTTGACTAATGTTTTCCACTGACATGTGGAAAGATTATATTAAATCAATTGCTATGTCTGCAGCTAGGAAAGTTGGTTCACTGTGTCGTGCAAGATAGTTTTTCTTGCCAGAATCTATCTTACATATTTATAAGTATACCATTTGTCCTTGCTTTGAATATTGCTGTCACATCTGGTCTGTTGCTTCTATCTATTTATAGAGACTTGATGAATTCCAAAGGAAAACCTGCACTGTTGTCGGTCCTGATCTGGCATATCAGATTTGGTCACTTTCCCACCACTGTAATGTAGCCTCCCCGTACCATTTCTATTATAGTTTAAATGTAAAATGATGAGACCTTGCTGCCAATCAAGTACTCACTTTAAATTCATAACGTTTAGGTACCAAAGAGGTAAGCTCCTCAAACCAATTACCATGAACATATTTATCGAAAATGCACAGGGAAGCTACATTACTGTGGTTAGAAAGTGTTTTTAATTTGAAATTAAAAACAGGATTTTTCCTATTATGTTGTTTGTGCTCATTTAGAAATTATTTAATGTTTATTCTAGGAAATAATTTTTTCCAAAGGGAGCAAGTCTGTGTATAGTCAACACAAGATTATACTGTTTGGTTGGTGTGTCCCATTTAAAAGGAAGAGAAATTAATACTGAGCACTGGGAAAAGACAGCTAAAGTTCCTGGGGCATGAAATAGGAAGGATGGCTTGGAGAATCTGATACTAACAGTTCACATAGAGGGGGAGAAGCAGTGGATAACATATCTGAAGGGCCTGAGCAGGTGGATGACAGAATGGGAGTTGCATGGTGTAACAGGAGAAAGCGTGCTAAGAGCCACCAGGGATAGGAAGACGTGGAAGGTCATAATCGCCTACGTCCTGGAAGGACAAGGCACATAGAAAAAGATATATGCCAGCTGTTTATAAGAAATTATAATGTGGATTTAAAGTGGGGGATCAAATCTATATTATAATCAAGATATAAACTGATCCCTCATTTTGTGACCATGCTAGTTTCTATACATGTATATTCTAGATTTATGGTCTTGAGCTAGTGGATAGCAGAGCGGGGTTTGGGTGGTGTAACAGGAGAAAGCGTGCTAAAAGCCACCAGGGATAGGAAGACGTGGAAGGTCATAATCGCCTACGTCCTGAAAGGACAAGGCACATAGAAGAAGATATATGTCAATTGTTTATAAGAAATTATAATGTGGATATAAAGTGGGGGATCAAATCTATATTACAATCAAGATATAAACTGATCCCTCATTTTGTGACCATGCTAGTTTCTATACATTTATATTCTAGATTTATGGGCTTGAGCTAGTGGATAGCAGAGCGGGGTTTGGGTGGTGTAACAGGTGAAAGCGTGCTAAGAGCCACCAGGGATAGGGAGATGTGGAAAGCCATGATCACTTACGTCCTGAAAGGACAAGGCACATAGAAGTAGTAGTCCCATTTTAATTGTTAGAGATGATGGAGGTAGGGTTCAGTTAAATAAAACAGGTTGATATTTTGTAATTATTTTAACAAAAACATTTCTTCTTTTCATTTTTTTTTTCTTTTCTAGGATAAGTCCCTGTATCAAGAACAGGAAGGCGAAAATATTTCCATGAGTTTAGAGATGAACATTATCCATGGCTTCCTGGATGCCATAACGATTTTATGGACTGTTGTTGAACCTGAACTGACAAAGGTAAGCTTCATCAAACTTATATTTTATTTGAAATATTATATATGACAGCATTTAAATTACACTGCATCCTATATAATGTTGAAGCCTCTTGTAGACTAATTTTTTTCCCCACACTACCATAGGCTATAATTTTACCACTTATCACACCAATCTTGCTGGGTTTATAATAATAACATTGTTTATTCAAATAACTTCATTATCACCAACGCTTCTGGTATTATCATCAAGTACAGATAACATTTGTTAGTATCAGCTCATTCTAAATGTGTTTAAATACACTCCCATTATAAACTTGCTGTAAAATATAGAAAATAGCATTACTGAAATGAATACCAGTAATGGCAAAACACTAATCTGAGAAACATGTCTGCTATATGAAGTGGCCAAAAAGATTATTGGTGAAAGGAAAAGTGTGATTATATTGTAGTTTTTTTTTTTTTTTTTTTTTTTTTGCTTTATGTTCAACTGTACTGCTCAATTACTTTTTATATACAGTGAGGTTTCTCATTAATAATGTTTTTCTTTGTCTTATATTCTTTCATACTCCTTAATTCCTTGCATCTTAGTGGCCTTATTGCCTTGATTGAAGGTGAAATAATTAAGGTGAAATAATGATTTTTCTTTCTTTTTCTTTGCTTTCAGCCTTCAAGTAAAATCATGAAAGACAAGTTGGACAAGATTTTCAGTAAATCTATTCCTGTGATCATGCGTCATTTTAAGGCAAGTAGATTTTCAATTGTCTGCATTTTCTCACTGTAATAGTTTTTTTTTTCCTTCAAATCAAGGCATGGACGCAAATGGTATTGTTATAAAATGCGTCTAATCAAAAGTTGTTATAAAACCAGTCAGTTAAGAGCCGTATGTGAAACACGCTTGGGCGATTGTGTCTCAAAAGAGACATGACTGACTGTGCAGAAGATTAACCCACAGTATGTTACCATTGCTTTCTGCGGTAAAGTGGTTGCCAGCCAAGGCTATAGGACCCAATCTGTCCTGCTATTTAACCCATAATTGGAAGGAAGAGACGGATTAATACCTTTCCCAAGGGTATTAATGTGAAAGTGAATGCAATGGATTCAACTGGAATTCGAACTTTGCTCCCCGATTTCTCGTACCAAGTCGATATCCACTGCACCACAACCCACATCCTGGGTATTAATGTGTCTATTCTCTTTAGTTATGGGTTAAATAACAGGACAGATTGAGTTTTATAGCCTTGGCTGGCAGCCAGTCTACTGCAGAAAGCAATGGCAACCTACTGCGAGGTAATCTTCTGCCTAGTCACTCATGTCTCTTTTGAGATCGCCCAAAGTGTGCATAACGTATGGCACTTAACTGACTGACTGAATATATTAGTTGGAATCATGATTAAGGCTTCTACTGGGCATGAAGTGGGGGACTGGTTTTCTATTGTAATAAACTGATCTCCTCACTAATTACTACTTAATAATATAATACATCTCTTCCCCCTCTAGCTATGAGTTAAATAACAGGACAGATTGTGTTCTATAGCTTTGGTCGCAACCATTCTACCGCAGAAAGCAATGGCAACCTACTGTGGGTTAATCTTCTGCCCAGTCAGTCCTGTCTAAACTTAACTTCCTGTTAACTCTTATTAATATAGGAGGGAGAGTCCATTATCTGAGGAATAGGGGTGTTTCACCATAACAGAGGGAGAGTCCATTATCTGAGGAGTAGGTGTGTTTCGCCATAACATAATCATGTTGCCCCAAGCAAGGCATTTTATTGCCAGTTTTGCAGGGGGTTATATAGGAGGAAAGTTATGAGAAAGAGTGACAGGTTATATGGAGTGTCAGGAAGTGGATAAGAGAAGGATGAGAATACTGATGAGAGGGGAGTGGATGGAGAAAGGAGCATGAGGGAGAGGATGCAGATCAGTGAGAGAGGAGATGACTATTGACTTTACATTTAAATTCTTGAAGATTGTAGCTGTTGGGAAAAGCAAGTAAACGGAAGAGAATTCCACAGGCAGGAAGTGTAAGAAAAGAATCTGCTGGATCGACAGATATAATATGCTTACATTTCTGATTAGAGCACATTTCATAAGGAAGTTTTTTTTTTTTTTTTAATTATATCACCCTGAGCAAGGCAGTAACGCCACTGATGTGCAGGGGACTACGTAAGAGTGAAAAGATTGGAAAAAAGAAAGCCGGAAACCGCATCCTGAGCAGGGAACAAGGGATGAGCCTCTTCACCTGTACAATAGACGTGGGTGGAGTGTCAACTGGGCGATAGTTTAGTCTATCTACTCCAATTGAAAAAAAAAAATGTAAAAGAAAAGTGAAAAGATTGGAAAAGAGTTTGGCTCTCAATGCGAAATTAATACAGATTTCTAAAACTGCTATTTGAGCCCTGTTGTTATTTTCATCAACATGGCTTTGTGAGTCAGCATTTTCAGTGTTGTTAAGAATCAAATCAAAATACAGATCAAAACTCGTGAGCACAATCTGTTGTGCTAGAATTTCACCTTGAATAAATGGGTTTGTTGCAAAAAAAATCAAGCCCATCCATCTCATTAGTATTGTTTAGTTTTGGTTATCGGTACATAGTTTTGTGCACTTTTATTTAGTAAGGATCATTATTAATAATTAAAAAATATATCTATGAAGGATCAAACTGTTTTATAAATTACCTGCGTTTAATTCATTGGTGTTACGAATAATTGACTCTACTCAAAAAAACTTCATAATAAAATATAAAAATATCAATTTCATAGTTTTTCTTTTTCATCCTCAATTTTTAGGGAATCTACAAAAATGTCGGGGGTACAGTATAACAAAAAGATTGGGTACGTCAGATTTTTAAAAAATGCTTCTGCAGATATTGGATATTTTGACTATATTATAAATTTACTTTTTAATTTTGTTACATTTCTAGTTGCTTTTTATCGTTAAACATCCAACGAAAATGTTACGACTATTTTACAATTGATTACGTAATTTCTTTTTACGTAACTCACTTTTTTGGTGACAAACACATTAATTTGGAAATTCTCGCAAAAATCAAATATTTGTCGGATTTTAATGAAACTTTCAGTACTCATTCACAAATAAATAAAATTATTTTTGAAATTATTATTTTTTATAAATATTTATTGAAAAAAATCTTTTTTTATCTGTTAACCCCCCTTCACGTAAATTCATGAAATTTTAATAAATTTTAATTTTCTGCTATTTACTTTTTTATTAGTTAAACGCAGAACTCATCGGGGAAATATAAATCATGTATTTTTTTTATTTAAAATTAGGATTCACTGTACAAAACTCTGCTCCAAAGAGAAATATAAAAAATGCAATAAAACTTAGACATAATTTAATTTGATAAGCTTTTAATTGCTGGAATAAATAATAAAAATTAAAGACATTATAGTCTGAAGAAAAAATTTTTTTTGATTACTAATAAAATTTTAAAACAATTTTTTTTTATTATCATAAATAATTCATAAAGTTTTAAAAAATATTTTAAAGAACTGTATCGTTTTTTTTTTTATTAGTTAAGAATTGATGATTATACTGCTTATCAAAAAAAAAAATAAATAAATAAAAAATTTTCGCCCCGTATATTTTTAAAAAAGAAAAAAAATTTCTGCAAATACGTTCAAAGTTATAAAGTACGATGTTCCATATGGGTCAAAATGATTTTATAAGTTAACAATCGTTCTGGGTTGTTCCTCCTTACATAGCAAAACAGAAGAATGCACTTTCATTCTTCTCATGATATTTTATTCTCAACGTTTCTAAAATTTAACAGCCTGTTTTGCAAGTAATTTTTTCAACATTTAAAGTAATTTTTTTTTTCAATTCCTCAATTTTTAAATTAATTCTGACCGTAGGTGCATTAACTAATTTATGATAATTAAAAAAAAAAATAAAACAAATGTATTGTACAGTACAAGAAAATGTGAAAAAAATTTATATAAATGCTGAAATAATGTTAAATTTTTAATTTTACTATTTAGTTAAAAACCAAAAAAAAAAAATAAATAAATGCGGGAATTTTAGCACGATTGGACGCCATATATTGCGTCCTTGTCAACAGTTTTCTGTCATTGATTCCATGACTGACATAAAAACAGGCTACTGTAATTAATTTTTTTTTTTTTTTTTTTTTTTTTTTTTTTTGTAAATTTCTGGCAGTAAGCAATTATTAATTGATTGAAAACAGATAAAGGTAAGTTTTAATATTAAAATTTAAATAACGTGCCAGCACGGTATATTTTAGTTTTGCAAGATTTTTAAAAACAGAAATTTGGCTACTGTTTACATAATGTGTCAATCAATCAAAAATGGTGGTATATTTAAAAAAAAATTGGTAAAACTTTAAAATTTTAGATTTAAATCAATATAATTTCAGTTAAAAATACACCAGTATGTTTTTCTTACTCGAATCATTAAATTTAATCTCTTGGTTTTTAATTAAAGCTAATTTTAAAGTTAGAAGATAATTTATTTATTTTTAAAATTTAAATTTAAATTTAGGCATCGAAAATGAATGGAGGTACCTAAATATATATATAGTGTAGTTAGGCAGCACTTTCTCTTTTATGCAGGTTTTGTTAAAAATGGACAAGGTGCTATGTTAAATTTTTTTATATAATTTGTTTATATGATTTTTATAATTTTTTTCTTTTCTGAGAGTAAGCTATATCCATAGTCTAAATCAGTGATTCCCAAATTGGGTGGTATCCTCCAGGGAGCAGTAGGAAGATGAGGCGATGAGAGAAAAAAAGTGGCCAGTGGCCAATCTGAACCATGGCATACACCAAACTGTACATAAAGTGTCTCTTGCCTTCACTTTATAAATCCAATACAGTGTAACTGTATCCGATTTATACAGGGTTATTCAAAAACAAAGGGCAGATTTTGAAAATTTAATAAAACCAATGCTAAAAGACCAAAACATTGATAGGAAAAGTGTTTGTCTATATCCACTGGTCCATGTGTCTTTAAGTACATAGTCTAGTGGATATAGGCATTGGTTAGTTTCAGTAACTTGACTCAAAGAGTTGGAAGTTCAGTACCTGGCTACAGCAGTGGTGAACAAATAACTTAGAGAGTTGATTTAAAGGGAGATAACTACATGGCATCTGGAAGTAGCATTGCACATGGAATGAGAATGATAACCCAAGTGACCAAAATAAAGGGTTTGGGTTACAATTTCTAGCACCTGAAGAAGGCCAAAACATTGTAGACATTGCAATAAAGATGAGGACAGCAATCCAAATAGTGTAAATTATGTAAATAGGAAAAGTTTAGTTATTAAAATAAATGAAACTTTTTTCTTTTTTATTTAATCTTGTTTAAATGCTTTCTTTTTTTTTTTTCTTTTTTTTTTTTTTAAATCAGATTTTGTATAAATTTAAATTCTTATAAAAAGTTGTCCACATCTTTGTTGCTATATTCACAATGTTTTGGCTCTTGTACAGGTGCTTTCAGATGATTGTTATTTTGAACTGAACCCTTTATTCTGAGATGAGTTAGTATTTACATTATTCGGACTATTGTCCTCATCTTTGTTGCCATTTGTACGACATTTCTCATTCCTTGTGTGAAGCCTCTTTTGGTAGTCATGAGTTTTCTCCCTCTAACTGAACTCTCTAAGTTACTTGTTCACTACTGCTGTAGCTTGGTATTGAACTCACAACTCTTTGGGTCAAGTCACAGGAACTAACCAGTGTCTATATCCACTGTATCTCTAAGGACAAGAACAACTGAATTTCTGGGACGGATAAACCTATAAATGTTTGAGTCAAGTCACTGGATTCAACCAATGTTTTTATCCACTGTAATCATTTTTTTTTTTCTTTACCAGAGCTCATATTACAATTTTGTTGTTATTATTGATTTTATCTAGCACTCTGTATTACTGGTTCCAATATTCATTTATATGCTTAACCAGATTAGGAGATTTTTTGTGGTTTAGAATATGTGCTGATTCCTTAAGTTTTTCATATTTTCTAGTGATGTTAAAAACATTTCAAGTTTTTTATTTCAAGTTCATCCTACTGGGCGTACTGATCTCCTTATTTTTTTCATATGGGTTTAGCTATGCCTGATTTTTCTATTTCCCTCTCAGGTTACAGTTTTATGGTGTCCCTGCAATCTTATCTTGAGAGGGCTACCTGTTTCTCCTTTGTTTTTTACCGCAGTTGCATGGGACGGTGGACAGACACTCCTTAACCATGTTCTTCTCTTGGCGAGGTTTTACTCAGAGGAGGTGTCTGTGAAGTGTTGAAACACTTTTGAAAGTCATCCCGATGTTATACAGGCCACAGGTTTCTTGTATTTTTTCCAATTATTCCTTCACATGGGGTAGACAGACTGAGCCTGTTTTCCGAGTGTTGTTATCCTCTTGCACCCTTTCAACTTGTTGAAGCTGCTCTCATGTACCTAGGGTAGTTGTTAAGGGTACTGTTTATCCTGAATATTTCTTGTTCATGTGCTTGGGTCACCACTTGCTTGAAGTCGCAAGCAGCGGACAATCCCTTTCTTTACATTGTAGAGGTAGTTGAAGTTAAGGTATTATCTGGCAAATGTTGGCTTGTGGTATACGAATGTCTTGAACCCATGCTCTGTTCAAGATATTAGCACATCAAGGAATCCTATTTTGTTGTGGTTTTCTTTCTCCGTTGTGAACTGTATCGATATTTCTCTTCCTTTTATGCCAAAATAGTCTTCAGTTATTGAAATTTTTTTAGATGAAGCATTGTTAATTACTATTTTTTCGGTAGCATTCCTTTCATTGAATGGTAATTTTAATTTAATTGAATGGTAATTGTTCTGATGAACTTTCCTCTTTAGACTTTATGAATTTATGTATCCCACTAGATTAACAGTTAGGTTTTTGTCGTTTTACAAATGTCCTAGGCTAAGAGTTCTTTCTCTCGCTTGTGGAACTCACTTCCGGCTTCTTGCTTTCCACTCAACTTTGATCTTCGAAAATTTAAATGCAATGTCAATCGTTATCATCTGTCTTCGTAATTCCTCTTCTTTTATTGTTCTCTCTCCTTAATTATGTTTTCTTCTTCTCATATTATTATAAGTCCTATGCTAACAGTTTCTTCTCTCGCTTGTGGAACTCACTTCCGGCATCTTGCTTTCCACTCAACTTTGATCTTCAAAAATTTCAATGCAATGTCAATCGTTATCCTCTGTCTTCTTAATTCCTGTTCTTTTATTGTTCTCTCTCCTTAATTATGTTTTCTTCCTCTCATATTAATATAAGTCCTATGCTAACAGTTTCTTCTCTAGCTTGTGGAACTCTCTTCTGGCTTCTTGCTTTCCACTCAACTTTGATTTTCAAAAATTTCAATGCAATATTATTTGTTATCGTTATTGTTGTCTTAATTTCTGTTCTTTTATTGTTCCCTCTCCTTAATTTTTTTTCATATTCTCTCTCATTAATGTTTTGTTGTACTTTTTCATAGTCATAACCTCCTCATGCATCTTAGTGGCTTTATTGCCTCCCCCGAAATGATGAAATAATTTAAAATGTTTCTTTTTGAAGTTTTTTTTTTTTTTTTTTTTTTTTTTTTCCATCCATTTTCAAATTTTCATTCCATGGCTCAATTTCCCTGCAAAAAATGGAATCTTAATTTGAATCACACAGGACGTTTTATTTCTTATTTCCAATCTGTGTTGCTTACAATTGTAGAATGATTGAGTAAGGAGTGGGGATTTAAAAACAAATGAGGAAAATAAAGAAATACTAACCAGAATGAATAATAATTTAATTTTTTTCTCAATGAGTATGATGCAGAGAATAACGCTTGTTAAGCATTTCTCTACCATGTTTTTTTGGCATTTGGGTGATCATGTCCCTCCACAGCTTTCTTGTTTTTGCTGTTACACTAATTTAAGCAAAAAATAATCATGATCATTTTTTGTATTTCAGGATGTGAAATCAAATTCTGCATTGATTATCATTGCAAGCAAATTACCACCCAAACTGGTGCCTTATCTCAAGTAAGTTTATTTGGTGGATTTTATGACATGCCAAATTTAAAATTTTTTTTAAATTTAAAAAAATTTTTTAATTTTTATTTTTTAATTTTTGATTAAATATGTGTTTTTGTGTACAGCTGGTTAGAGCTGTTTCTATAGGTAAACATGGGTCAGGTTTGTACTTGAGCTCTTCGCAGAACATTGATCAAGTTTATATATTGGTCTATTGCAGGTCATTGGTCAGCTTTGTGCTTGAGCCCCTGTAATATAATAATCTGGCCCCACCCAAGAAGGCGATGAAGCGTGGGTGTTTTCGGTCATTGAAAGCAGCGGATGTCATTTTGACCCTATTTCCGGCAGAGCGGAAATAGCTCAGAGCAAACAGATAGGGTCTCTGAGAATTTACGTAGGCGTCGCGTGATCAAGGCAAAACCGGAAGAAACGAGTCCCCGGTTTTGGAAGATATATAAAGACTGCGAAAAACACAGTCTTGCGAGTCAGTCTTGACAGACAGTCTCGGCAGAAGAGAGAAGTCGAAGAAACCACAGAGTCAGAGTCCCAGTCAGCCTCGACAGTCGGCCTCGACAAGTCGAAGAAGAAGCTAGACGAGCTAAGCAGAGAGGCTACACTCACGTCGAACCCCACGTCAACCCTTAGAAGAGCGCTCCCTCAACTCTTTGTTCCTAGGCGACACGGTCCATAGTTGTTAATAAAAAATATTATGATATATTTTTATATATATACGTGTTTGTTATTTATGGATATATAACACCCCTAGCAAAACATTGGTCAGGTTTTTAGCAAAACATTTTTTTCAAGTTAACTATCAGTTTCATGCTGCAAAAATCAAAGTCCCATTAACTATGAATAAGTGAACACAGACACAATTACTACACTAGTATTGTATCATCTGTTTTTTTTTTTTTGTTTTTTTTTTCACTCTATACAAGAGCCACTCAGGGTAGAGTATCTGCATAATAACTATACTATAAGCCTCAGTGTTGATTTTTGCCCAAGCTCCCTGTATCTTCATAATAAACAAAATGTTAATCTCTGAACAAGGGTGAGTGCCATTACTGATTGTGTGCAGAAATCAAGCTGGACATTCTAATAAACTGAACTGGAGAGACCATCAGAATTGATTATAGGTGTGAGAATTGGCCCCTACACAAGGTGATACTTATCTGAAACCATTATTTTAGAAGAAAGGTAGTGAAACACAAGTGTTTAATTTTTCACGACATTTCTTCTAAAATAATCGGTTATTATTGAATACTGATTATATAATAGTAAGTTAACAAGTTCCACAAATAACTTGTTAACTTACTAATATGTAATCATCATTCAATTTGTGTTAGTTTAAAAAAAAGGTATATATCTGGTACTTATTGGAAAAACAAATATCTTGTCTGCTTAATAGTTGTTGCTTTGTAATATACAGAACCTATAAATATGATGATTGCCAATTTGCAAAAGGTCCTCTCCTTGTATATTTATAGGCACATGAACACACATATGCACACTTGATACATTTATAGGTACATGCGCACAAATTCGCACTTGATACATTCATGGGTACATGCGCACAAATTCACACTTGATACATTCACGGGTACATGCGCACAAATTCGCACTTGATACATTCACGGGTACATGCGCACAAATTCGCACTTGATACATTCACGGGTACATGCGCACAAATTCACACTTGATACATTCACGGGTACATGCGCACAAATTCACACTTGATACATTCACGGGTACATGCGCACAAATTCACACTTGATACATTCACGGGTACATGCGCACAAATTCACACTTGATACATTCACGGGCACATGCGCACAAATTCACACTTGATACATTCACGGGTACATGCGCACAAATTCGCACTTGATACATTCACGGGTACATGCGCACAAATTCACACTTGATGCATTCACGGGCACATGCGCACAAATTCACACTTGATACATTCACGGGTACATGCGCACAAATTCGCACTTGATACATTCACGGGTACATGCGCACAAATTCGCACTTGATACATTCACGGGTACATGCGCACAAATTCGCACTTGATACATTCACGGGTACATGCGCACAAATTCGCACTTGATACATTCACGGGTACATTCGCACAAATTCGCACTTGATACATTCACGGGTACATTCGCACAAATTCACACTTGATACATTCACGGGTACATGCGCACAAATTCACTCTTGATACATTCACGGGTACATGCGCACAAATTCGCACTTGATACATTCACGGGTACATGCGCACAAATTCACACTTGATACATTCACGGGTACATGCGCACAAATTCACACTTGATACATTCACGGGTACATGCGCACAAATTCGCACTTGATACATTCACGGGTACATTCGCACTTGATACATTCACGGGTACATGCGCACAAATTCACACTTGATACATTCACGGGTACATGCGCACAAATTCACACTTGATACATTCACGGGCACATGCGCACAAATTCACACTTGATACATTCACGGGTACATGCGCACAAATTCGCACTTGATACATTCACGGGTACATGCGCACAAATTCGCACTTGATACATTCACGGGTACATGCGCACAAATTCGCACTTGATACATTCACGGGTACATGTGCACAAATTCACACTTGATACATTCACGGGTACATGCGCACAAATTCGCACTTGATACATTCACGGGTACATTCGCACTTGATACATTCACGGGTACATGCGCACAAATTCGCACTTGATACATTCACGGGTAGATGCGCACAAATTCACACTTGATACATTCACGGGCACATGCGCACAAATTCACACTTGATACATTCACGGGTACATGCGCACAAATTCGCACTTGATACATTCACGGGTACATTCGCACTTGATACATTCACGGGTACATGCGCACAAATTCGCACTTGATACATTCACGGGTACATGCGCACAAATTCTCACTTGATACATTCACGGGTACATGCGCACAAATTCTCACTTGATACATTCACGGGTACATGCGCACAAATTCTCACTTGATACATTCACGGGTACATGTGCACAAATTCACACTTGATACATTCACGGGTACATGCGCACAAATTCGCACTTGATACATTCACGGGTACATACGCGCACAAATTCACACTTGATACATTCACGGGTACATGCGCACAAATTCGCACTTGATACATTCACGGGTACATACGCGCACAAATTCACACTTGATACATTCACGGGTACATGCGCACAAATTCGCACTTGATACATTCACGGGTACATACGCGCACACACACATACATACACTTTAAAGTTTATATATTCAAATAGTTTTGTCTGTCAGTCATTATCCATTCCAAGTGATTTTGACAAATTCTTTTAATAAACGACCTGTTTCTTAGCGAATCTTTTAGGTGAGTAAGTTGCACAGGTCAAGACCCACCCCTTTTGACATTCCCCTAATGTATGAGGAGGTACTGAAAAGCTCTTGACCCAACCAAAACAGGATCTTTGCCTCCAGTCAGTTAAGCACCATATGTGATACACGCTTTGGGTAATCATGTCTTGAAAGCGACATGACTGACTTGGCAGAAGTTTATCCTGCAGTAGATTGCCATTGCTTTCTGTGGTTCATCTTTGGTATTACAAGGAGTTTTGTTGATCTCTCGGTCAGCTGTGCCCGACACATAATAAAGTAAGGGGTGATGTGATCACAGAAATTATTTGACAGCCTTAACTGGGTTCTGCTTGTGGTGCATGGTGCAGAGTTCTATTGCCAGATATAGTGTCTTCCAGTAACCACCTTCTTGAACCAGAGCAGTAGCACTATCTCCTCAAGGCAGTTGATGTAGACCTCCGGATTGAGTCTGAGGCACTGTGGAAAGATATGTAATGTTTCAGTCATCTGTGATCACTTTAAATACCTTCATAATCACCATTAGACTCCTTCAACTCTTTTTGCATCTTCTGTGCTGCCCTCAGGTTGACACCCAAACACTCTGAATATTCATATTGAAGTTTCTGGTGTGGATGCCAAACAGTACATCATGCCATTTCCAAATTATTGGCATGGTGCTCTTTCTCACAGGCAGTACCCAACTGACTCTACTATTTTGTGTGGTGGACACAAAAAACAAATAATGTGCATACATGAAATTAACATTGTAAAATGGCAACCATTTATCCATCACTCCCTCTGTGTGTGTGTGTGTGTGTATCAAATGTCTTCAAAATCTTCACTGCTGATTGTTTTATCTATGTTGAGCATATTTAATATCATAATGAACTACAGGAATTTACCTTTTTATATTAACTGTGATGAAAAAATGAGCTCAGCCAGCATATTTCCATGAGCCGCTTGTGGGCCTCAGTTTGACCGCCCCTGATAAGGCATTAAAATGTCACCTTTCAGAACCTGTTTATCCATCATGTGAATTTCAGTTGCGGGAACCAAAATCACATGTACAAACTCCACCTTTAAAAAATAAAAAGTAGGCCGTAAACTTCTGTTTCAATCTATGACATCAGTAAGCTGATCAGATTTAGTTGATGTATAATTTTAGATTATGTGCGTTTCGTTTTTTTTTTTTTAAATTTCTTTTTTCTTTCTTTTTTTCAAGCCACCAATGTTTGACTAAATTAAAGAAGTTGGATGAAGAGACCTGCTGTAAGGAGGATTATTCAGCTCTCATTGAGATGTCTTGTTCTTGGGGGAAGATGAATGGTTTGCTTGACCTTATCCTGGAATGGCTCACAGACGGAATGAAGAACAAACTTGATTCTTCATCATCATTCAAAGTAAGGCCAGTTTATTTTTACGTCTACATTATTTTAATATCGTGGGGAAATCTGAGTAATCTAATCTCTCAGACGCAGACTTAAGTGTTCTTGTTGTGAAGATACTATTTCACTAACCCTTAATTTTTATGCAACCGTTTAAAAGAAAAATGGCTGGATTATGATGAAAAATTCTACAATGATTCTTTTGTTTTGCAGCAATCAAAGAGGCAGACACAAGTCAGATTCACAGTGAACGAAGTGCCAAAGCCAAAACTTGCTCTTAAGTTTCTCTTTCATGTTGTTGAGCAGCCAAACTGTCGAGGCCTTCTGCTGAATAAACATCGGAAGAATATTCTTGATATCTTAGAGCAGCTGAAGAACGTTTTGGTTTGTATTAATCTTTTTCTTTTTTCTATCCTATCACCCAAAGCAAGGCAATAAAGCCACTAAGATGCAAGGAGTTACTGAGTGTAAAAGGATCTGAGAAAATAGGAAAACATTATTAAGGAGAGAGAACAATAAAAAAACAGGAATTAAGAAGACAGAGGATAACGATTGATATTGCATTTAAATTTGTGTAGATCAAAGTTGAGTGGAAAGCAAGAAGCCGGAAGAGAGTTCCACAAGCGAGAGAAGAAACTCTCAGCATAGGACTTAAGGTTATATTTAACAATGACATCTTACTACCAATCTAGTATTGAGCTTCAAAAAGTTGAGCTCTCCTACAAGAAATCTCATCAGAACAATTACCATGGAAGTATTCATAGAATAAACATGGTGGTGAGAAAATGATTGAAAATGAGATGTCAGGACTTATGAAATTTCACTTTCTTCTTTGGAGTTTATCAGGAAATTCTAAATATGTAGAAGAAACAGCAGACTAGATGTGACAGCCATATTCAATGCCTGGATGAATGGTTGACTTGTGAATGTGAAAGATAGATTTTGGCACGGCACAGTAAAACCAATTTTCCTTGCAACAGACCCAGCCATTTATTTAGTATACATTTCTAACAATTGGTTCTCTCTTTTTCTGTGCGCCACGTTCTTTCAGGACATGGGTAGCTACACTTTTCTACAGTTAACAATTTTCTTCTGTTTATTTAGCAGTGGATTTAGCTATGGATTCGATGTAGTGGTTCCATTTGAGATCAGAAGAGAGGGTAAGGCCGAGTAGGTGCAGTGTATTGCACTCAGGGAGAATCGCTTGGTCCATGCTTATGGGAGGCAGGAGAGGTTGCCTGTGATGGTTGACAGACAACAGCTTGGTCTTAGATGAATTGAAGTTGACAAGCCACTTCTTGCCCCAGTTCACCACAGAGTGTAGATCCCGTTCAAGGTCAGCAGCGAGATTATGTCTGTCCGCCACGACAGGTATCTTACTGGTGCAGGAGTATATTGTAGTGTCATCTGCGTAGATGCCTACTTGGGACTTGATCTCATCTGGGAGATCGTTGATGAAAATAAGGAAGAGCGTCAGGCCCAGGATAGAGCCCTGTGGGACACTAGCATTCATGCTGTAGGATGAAGAGGCACGCCCATTCAAAACGACCTTCATTTTGCAGTTATTTAGAAAAGATTGGATTAGGTCAAGCAGGCGACCGGTAATACCATAACCCCGTAGCTTACATAGGAGGCCAGAGTGCCAAACCCTGTCGAAAGCCTTGGAGATGTCCAGAGCAACCATGCGAGCCTCGTCAGACTCATCAAGGGCCTGTAGCATGTACTCCGTTACAGTTGTTAGCAGGTCGGCCGTGGACCTGGCAAAGCAGAAGCCATATTACCTGTCAGAGAAGAGTTTGTGGGCAGTGAGATGATGAACTATTTCAGCATTGATTATGGCCTTGAATACTTTCCCGAATATCGGTAGAAGACTGATAGGGCGATAGTTGGATGGGTCCGAGGGTTCACCACATTTCTTAAATACAGGAACGACTGAAGAGAACTTCCAGCCTGCAGGAAGCAGAAAGGCATAAGTTAAATAGTTTAGAGAGGACAGGGGAAAGTTCAGGAGCACACCTCTTAAGGACTATCACTGGGATTCCATCGTCTCCACACACCTTATGGGGGTCGAGTTTTGAAATTACTCGGGATACTACTGTCGGAGTAATATATACGTTGTGCAGTTTGGCCTCAGTTCTAATAGGGAAGTTGGGTGGGTGTGCTCCGGACGAGTCAAATGTGGAGTTGGATGAGAATCTGCGGGCAAAGCACTCAGCTTTGTCCGCAGATGACATGAGAACCTCAAATTCATGGATTAAAGGAGGTATTGAGGATTTTCTATTGTTGAGCACTCGTTTGCAAATCCTCCAATAGTCCTTGGAGCCGAACTTGCGGTCAGCTATGCGCTGTTGCATTCTCTCAGCAAACAACCGTTTGGCATCATTTAGGGTTCTCTTGCACTCATTGCGAGCAGATATGAACAGGCGCCTATTGTGATCAGATGACTGTCTCCGGAATAGACAGAAGCAATCGTTCCTGTGGGCAATGGCGGCTGAGCAGGCCGGAGAGAACCACGGAGAGGAATGAGGTTTTAAGCAATACTTCCTGGTGGGTATGAAGGCATCAATGCCAGCTTTCACCCATGACGAGACCTCAGAGGCATAGTCATCAACTGATAGGTCGAACACTTTTCCCCAAGGGACGTCGCAGAGGAAATCGCGAACTCTAAGTTTTCATTTGTCAAATATTCACTGCTATCCGATAGGAGGAATTTTTTTTTTTTAGTGTGGATAACTGTCCTAAATAGGGTTAAATTTGTTTTTTCTTTTTATTTTCCAGAAACTTCTTGAACATCGTTTCGATATGAATAGCCAAGAGCTTGAGTCAACTGATGACCAATTTCTGTTGGATGCTTATTTTCTCTATATTCGCCTTAATTTACTTGTTTACATGGAGGTAAGGCAGGACTTTGCTTAACAGTTAAATCCTATGTCTATCACCCAATTCGCTTCTTCCCCATTCGTATTTTCTATCACACACTTCATTTAACAAACATTTTAATAGTAACCCCTCTACCTCAAGTGGCTCTTAAGTCTTAAATTGGGTGAGTTTTACCTCTTATAAAAAACAAATAATGTATGTTTTTGCAAAAGAATAAATGGCAAGCGGAATATTAGAGGAGGATAATGCTTTTTTAAGGCAAGTGGAATATTAGAGGGGGATAATGCTTTTTTAAGGCAAGCGGAATATTAGAGGGGGATAATGCTTTTTTAAGGCAAGCGGGGGAATAATTAAGGAGGGGGATAATGCTTTTAAGGCAAGCGGAATATTAGAGGGGGATAATGCTTTTAAGGCAAGCGGAATATTAGAGGGGGTTAATGCTTTTTTAAGGCAAGCAGAATATTTGAGGGGGTTAATGCTTTTTTAAGGCAAGTGGAATATTTGAGGGGGTTAATGCTTTTTTAAGCAAGTGGAATATTTGAGGGGGTTAATGCTTTTTTAAGGCAAGTGGAATATTTGAGGGGGATAATGCTTTTTTAAGGCAAGTGGAATATTTGAGGGGGATAATGCTTTTTTAAGGCAAGTGGAATATTAGAGCAGAATTACTGACATATTCCAAATATTTTCATCTACCCCATTTCTTTCACTTAGCTTGGGTCAACCAGTAATATGGTTTTGATGCACTTTTTTAACTGTGCTGAATTTTGGGAACATCTCTCAGGTTGACATTAACAAAAAGTCACTTCCCTGACATCTTGGGGGCAGGGTACATTTTATTTTCATCATTACTCTTCAAAAATTGAGTTCTTTCGGTGACTGGCATGTGTGCATACACGACTTATATATGACACGTTAAAATTCCTCTTCTGATTCCATGCACCTATGGCTTAGTAAGTAGCAGCTCCAACCAACATCAAAGTGGTTTAGTTTTGATCTCAGCCAGAAGCAAATGGATGTGTCTGGCCACACTGATGAGCTGTGATACAGCAAAACAAGCTTGTATGTGGATGACTAATAAGTTATGCTCTCATTGCGATTGAACTTTCTAGAGAAGAAATATTTAAAAGCAGTTTCCACTTCTGCGATATATCCATTACTCTTCAGAAATTGAGTTCTTTTGGTGATTGGCATGTGTGTATACACTGCTTATATACGACATGTTAAAATTTCCCTTCTCTGATTCCATGCGCCTATGGCTTAGTGGGTAGCGGCTCCAACCGACATCAAATTGGTCTAGTTTTGATCTCAGCCAGATGCAACTGGATGTGTCTAACCACACTGATGAGCTGTGATACAACGAAACAGGTTTTTATGTGGGTGACTAATATATATCATGCTGAAGGCATGCCATGTGTCTTCTTTCTCAATCATTCATAAGCTAAAGAGTAACCTTTCCTGTCATAGAATCAATAACTTACATAAATCAGTCAAATTCTGTTTAAGTACCAACTCTAGGAATTTTTTAAAAATTCCAAAATTAAATACATTAATGCTTCAGAAAAAAAGGAAGCTCAACACCAATTTAGAATATGCCGTTAAAAACAAAATAGGCAGAAATCGTGTAAATGTAACATGATTTGGTTTAACCCACCCTTCAACCGCAATGTCCAAACAAACATTGGAAAATTCTCCCTAAATTTAATTCACAAACATTTCTACCATTCACCCGCACTAAAAGAAAAAAATTAAAACAAAATGTTTCACAATATAATAATATGATATCAAATAAATACTTGTCCCACCCAAATAATATTAGGTACTCTACTGCTAATAATACTGACCCTTCTAGAAATAAATGCAACCGGTTAAAAGAATAAGACCAGGCCATAGAATGGCCAGTCTATGTTTGAAAGTATTGTTTAGAGATTGCATTTATTCGGATGATGTTAAATTTTATTTTGAATCATGTTGTCTTTAAACAACAGTAAATAAAACAGAAGGACTGTTTTATCTATCTACTAGCAGGATAGCCCGGCATTGCTCGGTTGTAATGAAAGCTTTAAAACTAATCCATGGTCCTGGAGCTCAGACTCTTTGGACGTTGGCACGAATGACTAAAAAGCAATAGTTATTTCCAGTTAAAGCGAAACTGTAGACTGAAAGAAAAATGAATGGATGTAAATCAAATTTTGATTTCCTGCTATCAATATCAAATAATTTTTTTTGTTGTAATTTGAATTTTAAAGGCTAAATAAGTCATCTGAGTAAATGGTATCATGGCTGAGGCTAAGAACTACAATTATACATACTTAGAGCCAAACCTGAAGCAAAAACTAAAATAAAAGGGCTGAAAATAATACATACAGGCAGATAAACAGACACACACACACAAACATCTTGCCTTATATATATATATATATATATATATATATATATATATATTATCGATTTTCTGCACTATTGTAAGGACTGCAGCCTTGAAACTTCTGAATATCGTTTATGTCTTTGTCTATGAGTGTATGAAATTTGATTAAAATCGGACCACTCCTTCTATAACCCGATTTTTTCGATTATCGATTTTTGATATTTATTGGGAGTACCTTAACACAAAACCTAGCTAAGAATGCTTGCTGACGCTTATCGTACAACTGTGTAAATTTTCAAGAAAATCGGTTCAGCCATTTTGGAGTCTATAGGTAACGGATACACACACACACACAAAATTCCATTTATAAATAAGTTTAGATTATTGGAAATTAAAAAAGTTACAAGAACTATATTACTACCTAGAATATTGCTAAATCCAAATCTTAGAATGAAAAAAGAGACAGATAGAATTTATATTTATATGGTTTAAGCTTGTCATCTTAAACCATATAAATAGCCCTAATCTACTTAAGAAAATAAGTAATTTAATGACCACATGCTTCCATAGAAAAAAATACTTAAATTCTTAGACTGTAATTGATACAGATTCCTCTATATGTCTGCTCTTTCTTTCTCACTCCCTTACTGCCTCTTTTTTCTTTCTTTCTTTTCCCCACAAATATTACTATGAATTATGCCCCTTTGATTTCATCTACCAAAATTTTAATTTTTCATTGTAAAATTTAGATTTTTTTTTATCTTCATGTAATTTCAGTTTATTTAAATTTTACTCTTGATATGTTAAAAGAACAGTAAGTTAACTTTATAAGATTTAACTCCCATGACCATTAAGTGAACTGAAATCAAAATCTTTTACACGGTCAGTTTGTCATATGCACCTGATGATTGCCTCATGCATTAAACTCCGAGTTGTGTCTTCGGTGTAGGACAATATATATATATATATAAATAGCTCTGTTCTTACTACATTGAGCACTGTTTTATTAACATCTAAATATTATTATTTTATGTGTGTATTCCCCCCATATGTTTATTTATTAATTCACATATATATTACGCTCTCACACCCTGATTGAGCGCTCTGGAAGAATGGTAGACTTTGAAAAACAGTAGCTACTCTGGCATCTACGCATTGTTCATTCAGCAATGAATTAGAACTCTCTCAGCTATTGGGTGTGTATAATGATAATATACACACTAAAAAGTCTGCCTCCGTAGTTCAGAGGTTGAATCGCCGACTGATGCCAATTAAGTCGGGTTTCAATCTTGGGTAAAAAGCAATCGGCTGTCTAACCATACTGATGAGCTGTGAAACAAATCTGTCTGCGGATGACTATATATATATATATATATATATATATATATATATATATATATATATATATAGGATTGATGTGAAGATGGTTGTCACCTAACTGAGCAGTCATGCTGACTTCGAAGTTTCATGAATGCACCACTATGATGTTCTACCTTTTCAGCTTTTTTTTTTTTTTTTTTTTTTTTTAACTATCTGCTGATTGCAGATTTTAAAAAAAGCCCTGATTGTATTTGTAATATCCAAATAAATGCTATCATTTACTGCCCACCCACTTTTGGACCACCCTGTATGTGGATGATTTTATATATATATATATATATATATATATATATATAAATTTTCACTATCTGTGACCATTTATAGAAATAACTGAAATGTTTGACCAAAAGGTAAAAATCTAAAAAAAAAAAAGAATGGTTCCAGGAAGCATTCTATTCTTATCTGATTTCCAATTCCTTCCAGGCTAAATCCGAGGGCACTGACGACTCTGTGAATGTCCAAAAATTGATTTGCCAGTTTTTGTCTTGGGCAAAAAAAAAAGTTATGCCTGTTCTAGAAAATAATTATGACTCTTCAAAATCCACAAGAAAACGAAATTCATCGCAGAACAAAACGATGGCCATTGATTTGGCTTGTGATTTGTTACAAGTAAGTAAACCATATTTTGGAATTGCACTTTCTTGATTTCAGAACGATATTCTGTTTTTTTTTTTTGTTTTTTTTTTAATTTTATTTTATTTTATTTTTTTTTTAATAATCATTTCTTCCAAAGCAAGACAAAGCTACTCAGGCACAATGAGTTACTGAGTGTTGAAGAATATGAGAAAAAGACAAAACGTAATTTAGGAGAGAGAACAATAAAAGAAGAGGAATTAAGAAGACAGAAGATAACGATTGACATTGCATTTAAATTTTTGAAGATCAAAGTTGAATGGAAAGCAAGAAGTCGGAAGAGAGTTCCACAAGCGAGAGAAGAAACTGTTAGCATAGGACTTATAATAATATGAGAAGAAGAAAACATAATTAAGGAGAGAGAACAATAAAAGAGGAGGAATTAAGAAGACAGAAGATAACGATTGACATTGCATTTAAATTTTTGAAGATCAAAGTTGAATGGAAAGCAAGAAGTCGGAAGAGAGTTCCACAAGCGAGAGAAGAAACTGTTAGCATAGGACTTATAATAATATGAGAAGAAGAAAACATAAATAAGGAGAGAGAACAATAAAAGAAGAGGAATTAAGAAGACAGAAGATAACGATTGATATTGCATTTAAATTTTTGAAGATCAAAGTTGAGTGGAAAGCAAGAAGCCGGAAGAGAGTTCCACAGGCGAGAGAAGAAGCTGTTAGCATAGGACTTATAATAATATGAGAAGAAGAAAACATAAGTAAGGAAAGAGTACAATAAAAGAACAAGAATTAAGAAAATAGAATTTAACTTTTTGAAGCTCAAAGTTGACTGGAAAGTAAATTCTGATATTGAAATTTTAAAATTCTAATCTTTTATGCTAAACATAGATTACATTTTTTCATCTAGATGATTAGAAGTACGTGCCGTGCCTATCCACTCTCACTTTATCTATGGGTTTAGGCTTTCTTTCTTCAATTCCCAATATTTTCGGGAGAGGACTGTCTGATACTTTAACATAATGTTAGCAAAACTGTGCCTATGTGTATAAATCCCAGCCGAAATGTACTTCATAATAAACGTAATGAATTTATTAGCTTGTGTCGTCACCATAATAAATTTAAATTTCACTAGTTAACTCCTTCTTTCATTTATTCATAATATTTTACCTTTTACATAGGTTAGAATTTAAATTTTGTGAATCCAAAGCCTTTTCCTACCTACCACCCCAGATCTGATGGTCAAACTACCTGCTTACCACTACCAAAAGAAAATTACTGCAATGATTCCCCTCAGCTTGACCCTATCGTAACCAACCAACATTCCTCACCCCTTCTTTTACTAACCCTTGCTTCTGGTACGAGAATTTTTCTCCATTCTTTGGTTGACAAGTCATCTTGAAATGACATGTTAAAATTGCTATCCCCCACTGAATTTACAGATAAACAAATGCTCTGTAAATTAAATTTATATTGAACTCTGAAGTGGGGGAAAAGTTTTCATGTTAATTTGGTATTTTTATGTGTTCACGTACAAAGTGAAAAAAAGTTTTTTGTGCTAGTTGACATGAAAGCATATTTCCTATTTGTCATCCACTTTTTCCCCTAATATCATTTTTGATATATAAATTTTTTTTATAGTTATCTTATTCCCACGCGCACATGCGCGCACATACATACATATATATATATATATATATATATATATATATATATATATTTATAAAAATTGCATATTGAGTGCTGGTGTTAATAAAATAGTTTAACAGTTAGTCTCTATTCAGCATCTGAAGATTTGTTGTGCCTGAAACTGGATCATACTACTGGTTGGAGGAAAAAAAAATTGTGTATGTGTGTGTGTATGTATATATATATATAAATACTTAAAGAGAAAATAGATTGGATAATCTAGAACAATGAAATCCAGCCATGGCATAGAACACTAACAAAGTGATTTGTGAGTAAATTTTATCTAAGTTTAAAGTGTCTGGTGTTTTGTAACCTTCTGTAAAACTTCAAATGAGATCTTCAAAGTACCCATCTGCTGCTCAAAAGGGAGAAAAGCAAATAAATAAACAAATGAAAAATTTCAGAATCAAGGGCTACTTTGCTAGAAATTCCAAGGTTTCTGTTGTCGGCTTCCATAAGAAGTCATGGCTAGAATTAGTGAAGAACTCATTAACGTGGTTTATTTATGTCATCCAAAGGATTAAAATTTTTGGTAATGAGATTATTTTACAAGGACCTTAATATATGAAAATCCAAAGGAGCGATGTCTTGTGACTATGGTGGATGGGATAAGATATCCCAGCCAAGTTGCAACAATTTTGGCCTGGTCACCAAATAATGTGAGGCCTGGCATAATCTTTATGAGGAAAAAACACCTTTCCTATTTTCTGATTTTGGGCATTTTTCTTGAATTTAATTTGTCCAGTTGTGTGCAGTATTTTTTTTTTTTTTTTTTTAGAATCAATTCGCCGGTTACTTGGCAGAAGTTCATAGTACATGATTCCTTTCCAATCCCGATAGATGGCTTCCTTTAATTCGTCCAGTTGAGAGCAGTACTTTTAATAATCAGTTGACTGGTTACTTGGCAGAAGCTCATCGTATAGGATTTTTTTCTCATCCCAACAAATGCATGACATGACTTTAAGATGAAGACCTGCTTTTGAGGTGGCTAAAGTTGGCTCTTGTCACTAATCCTAGGATCTTTTATGCTGAACCTTGTAAACAATTCATTTCTCATCCCGCGTCACAACTTATTTCAAAGAGGGTGCTTTTTTATTGCGTTTATAAAGGAAATCACATATAGAAATGCGATCCAAAAGATTCTCTTCCTTCAGATCATGTGGTATCCAAACATCGTAGAATTACTTCAAAAGATAATGACAACCTACTGCAGGAAAATCTTCTACCTAGACAGTCATGGATTAAGAGACATGATCGCACAAGTCTCTATGACATGGCACTTAACGGACTGGCTGTTATTATGGTTGAATAGCAGGACAGATTGGGTTCTATAGCCTTGGCTGGCAGCCAGTCTACCACAGAAAGTAATGGCAACCTACTGCTGTAAAATCTTCTGCTCAGTCAGTCATGTTTCTTTTGAGACATGATTGCCCTAGCGTGTATCAAGTATAGCATTTAATGAACTGACCGAGTTGCTTCAATAAAGATATCTAGTTATTCCATGTGTAAAAAAAGCAAAATTTTCTTAAGCCAACTACATCAGTGAACTACTGCTGTAGTTGGTAGAATGATAAAATTCGAAATGTTCTGCATGAGAGATGCATCATGATTTAACCTTGTATTAACCACAAGATTTGCCAGATTGACGTAACATGTATCAGATTGAACCCCCATTTAAAAGCCCATCACTATTGAATTAGGAATTGACTTCCTTTCCATTTGTTCATTAACTTATCCCGGTTTCAATTCTTGTCTGTATATCTGAGATAAGGTATTTTAATGTATGTTATTTACATTGTTCGGACTGTTGTACCCATCTTTGTTGCCATATTCACAATATTTCAGCCGTTGTACTCTCCAGCCTTCTTCAGGTGGTTGGAATTTCAAACTGAATCCTTTATTTCATTCCCTGGGATAGATTGTTCTAGTTGCATGAGCCATGCCTCTGCCAGGTGTTTCAATAGAAGTTATCTCCCTTTAACTCAAATCTCAAAGTTTTTGTTTACCTCAAGGGATAAAAGCGGAAGTTGAGTCCAAAGAGTTGAGAGTTCAATACCTGGCTTTTTTTTTATTTATTTTTTTTTAATCATCTCACCCCAAGCAAGACATTCCACTGCCACTATTGCGCATGGGGCTACATAGGGGAAGGTAAAGAGAAGGAGTGGTTAGACATAGGGAATGTCAGGAGGAAGGTGACAGATGAGTAAGGATAGCGAGGATGAGGGTTGGGCAGATGGGAAGAGTGTTTAATAGAATGGGAGCAGGTTAGTGTGTTAGGAGGTGTCTATTGACCTTACATTTAAACTCCTGGAGATTGTATCCGTCGGGGAAGCAATCGTGTGGAAGGGAATTTCACAGTCGGGAAGTGCAAGGAAAGAAACTGTTGGAGTAGAAGTTGTGGTTGCATTTTATCGGTTTCACTGTAAAAGGGTGGGATCTAGTTGCTAATCTAGTATCTCGTGAAAATTCGTATTTAGGGGGCACCAGTGATCTAAGTTCATCGGAGCAGAAGTTCATGGCTGCAGCAGAGATGAACAAAAACTTTGAAGACTGGAGCGTACAATGGCTAAAGCATTGTGAATATGGCAACAAAGATAAGGACAGCAGTCGGAATAATGTAAATAATTATCCCAGCTTGATTTAAAAGTAACTCCAAATGTTGTAACTAAGAAAATACAGAATATAGTAGCATAAAGCTTCAAAAAGTACTCTCTTCTTTTTTGGTGGGGGAAGCTTGTTTATAATGAGTACGTTTTTTTGAGTAGTGACATGTATTGGAATCCGTTTTATTTTATTTTTTTATTTTTTTTTTATGTAAGTTGTGGTGCAGTAGATATTGACTGGAAACGAGAAATCAAGGAGCCGAGTTCAAATTCCAGTTGAATTCCTTGCATTCACTTATGCACAAATGCCCTTGCAAAAGGTATTAATCCGTCACTCTCCTCCAGTTATGGGTTAAATAACAGGGCAGATTGGGTTCTATAGCCTTGGTTAGCAACCAGTCTACCGCAGAAAGCAATGCCAGTCTACTGCGGAATAATCTTCTGCCTAGTCAGTTATATCTCTTTTGAGACATCGCCCAAGCGTGTATCACGTATGTCACTTAACTGACTGAGTCAAATACAGATGATCCTGAACAGTGTTCCTGAATGTCTTTTAAGCAACAACACACTTAGCAAAAATTTTCAAATGGTAAACATTTCACTGTTACAAGATGAAACTACAAATTAAAAACCAATAAATAAATAAGAACTTATTTTATTTCAATCTTTCTATTCAACTATTTGTGCAGCTTATTTAAGTTTGAAACTTGTGCCTGATGTTTTTTGTGATTTCTTCAATGTTTGGTTGAATGTGTGATAAGCAGATCCTCATTTCTTTTTCAGTTGACAATATTTTGCAGCGTTCTTAAGAGGATCATGTGGCACACTGATCTAGAAGTATTTTTGCCAAATTAGACTAAAAGTAGTAATTTGAATTGTATTTAATTACTTAGTACTTATTAAAGTTTGAATTGAATTCCTTTTAATTAGTCGTCCAAGTTAGCCTAGTTTATTTTACAAATAGATCCTTCCTCAAAAAAATATTACAAATAGCAAAATTAAAAATTTGGCTTTTACATATTGCCTAGTGTAGCAATTATTTTTACATAAAGCTGATTTTTTTTTTTTTTTTATATCCTTCCACAGGTATTTTTCTTTGGTTTTTTTTTTTTGTTTTTTTTTTTTTTAACTGTGTAACTTTAAAATTTTTCTTTTTGTCTTTGTAGAACCTGTTTACTTTGTTACACACTTACCTTCTAATGTATGAAATAGACGAACAATTTTGTGTCCAGTTGGGAACTTTATTTGAATCTTGTGTGGATTCAGGTTGGTTAATTTCTTTTGTTGTTTTACCTCATTTGTTAATTTGAAATAAAGACAAATGAATCCTAACTTTATTTAGGCCACACGTTTATTCTGGTTAGTTAATATTTGATTTCTCTTCCCTTAACCAAAATCACTCTGAATTACGAGTATCACTTCACTTTCCACTATATTCTTTATCAAGATAATTCAACTATACTTACCACCTTGATTTCATTCAAGTTTATTTACACTGTTGCCATAGTAGAGCATGATAACACAACCGTGAAATTCAATCACACTATTGTTTGCCAATCAACATTGCCTGAAATGAAATATGACAAATGATGTTGCCTACATAGCTCCAATGGTTTTTTCTTTTTCATTTCATAATCTGTACGTTCTTGGGTATGACAGTAAACTGCATCCGGCAGCAAGGCCTCTGATTAGGAGGTTGTGAAGAGCGTGGAACCACCTCTTCATTGCTGTTGTTCCCAGGTCCACCCTGATCCGGAGTGGTAGCACCTGTTAGGGTCCCAGCTGTGGGCAAATAGTTAACCCCTAAACTGGGGTCAAAACACTATGAAAGTATAAAAATACACTTTTGTAGAAATATATACATAAAAATAGATTTTTATAGAAAAATATGTATTTTTGAAAGAAAATTATTACCAGCAATACATTTTTAAATACAAAACTAAAAGGCATCTTCACTTTTCTAAAATAAAATAAAAAAATCAATCAAAATCTAAGTAAATCAACCTTCTCACCATAACCAAACTTAAAAAATACCTTAAAACCCCCCACCTTTTTGGCATTAAATAACCCACAGAGATTGATATGCCATAAAACAAAACTCACTCATAAACTGTAAATGTTAAATTATATTTTTTTTTATATTCTTGAGTTTTCTCTTTATTTTATCTTCAGTTAAGAGCGTCAGATTGCTTCCAATCGTCCTAAAGTGCTTGATTCAACTTATCAGCAATCAGTGTTCGGAAAGGAAGCTTGTTGTCCATCAAGTGCTCAACATTTTTGGCAATATAATCCAGAGTCTGGCAAGACAGTCACTTTCTGAAAATAATCTAGATTCATTCAGTCAGGTTTGTATACTTTTCTTTTCTCCATGTTTCTGTGTGTGTGTGTGTGTGTGTGTGTGTGTTCTCCATTTAAACTCGTCTTTTCAGCTTCAGTGAATCCCAACCTCCCAAAATGTTTATAAAACAATCAAAATAAATTAATTCCAGACATTTTCGCACCAGCACATCAGCTAAACTCGAAATAGCTAAATTAGCTTCTTTTAAAAATTTGCAGTAAATGACGATTCACTTCATTTTTTCTCTTGTTTGGATTTAATATTTGAGATGATAATTCTAGAATCCCAACAGTAATCAGAATTATTTTTAAAATAATTTTATTTTTTTTCTGTCAGCATCTGTTTATTTCCAAATTCTAAGAACCTCACCATTCATCCATGGCTGGCCCAGTCTACAAAAAGTTCCTATTGAAAGCTTTTATTGAACAGTATTTCAAAAGGTGTAAAACATAAAAGAAAAAAAAACCTTTAATAATAACAGCCAGTGTTAATAATTCAGTCAGTTAAGTGCCATATGTGATATACATTTGGGCGATCATGTCTCGAAAGGGACATGACTGACTGGGCAGAAGATTTTTCCCAAAATAGGTTACTATTATTTTCTGTTGTAGATTGGTTGCCAATCAAGGCTATAGAACCCAATCTGTCCTATTATTTGATTCATAACGAAAGGGAGAAACAACAAATTAACTTTTCCAAAGGGTATTTACTCGTATATGAATGCAATAAATTCAAAGTCAGCTCTCCAATTTCTTGCTTTGGGCTAATATCCACAGCACCACAACGCACATCCAGTTAATAATTATATTTTGAAAATATAAAAGATGATTAAATAATTATCCTTAAAAATCTAGCAAATTATAAAAAAAATAGTATTTTAACTTTGCTATATATAGTGAAATCAGTCAGTCAGTTAAGTGCCATACGTGATACACACTTTGGGCGATCATGCCTTGAAAGAGACATGACTGACTGGGCAGAAGATTATCCCGCAGTAGGTTGCCATTGCTTTCTGCGGTAGACTGGTTGCCAGCCAAGACAATAGAACCTAATCTGTCCTGTTATTTGACTCATAGCTAGAGGAGGAAGAGATGTATTATATTATTAAGTAGAAATTAGTGGGGGGTCAGATTATTATTTCATAACAATATAAAAATGATTCCCCACTTTATGTCCAGTAGAAACCTTTGTTTTCAACTTTTATATTCAGTCAGTCAGTTAAGTGCCATATGTGATACACGCTTCGGGTGATCATGTCTCGAAAGACACATAAGTGACTGGGCAGAAGATTATCCCGCAGTAAGTAGCTATTGCTTTCTGCGGTAGACTAGTTGCCAGCCAAGGCTATAGAACCCAATCTGTCCTATTATTTAACTCATAACTGGAGGGAAGAGATGGATTAATACCTTTCCCAAGGGTATTTATGTGTAAGTGAAGGCAAGGAATTCAACTGGAACTCGGCACCCCAATCTCTCGTTTCAAGTTGATATCCACTGCACCATAACACACATTGCATGGTTAAATCACTCGGCCAAGATCTAATCTAAACTTATTTATAAATGGAACTTTGTGTGTGTGACCATTATCTATAGACTCCGAAATGGCTGAACCAATTTTCTTGAAAATTTACAGAGTTGTACTATAAGCATCTGCAGGTGGTCTTAGCTAGGTTTTATGTTGAGGTACCCCTGATAAATATCGATAATCGAAAAAATCTGGTTATAGAAGGAGTGGTCCGATTTTAATCAAATTTGTTACACTCATAGACAAAGACATAAGAAACGATATTTAGAAGTTTCAAGGTTACAATTCTTACAATAGTGCAGAAAATTTGATATCGCTAGCAGGAAATCAAAATTTGACTTACATCCATTCATTTTTCTTTCAGTCTACGGTTTCGCTTTAACTGGAAACAACTATTGCTTTTTAGTCTTTTGTGCCAACGTCCAAAGAGTCTGAGCTCCAGGACCATGGATAATTTTTAAAGCTTTCATTACACCTGAGCAATGCCAGGCTATACTGCTGGTATGTTCAGTCAGTCAGTTAAGTGCCATACGTGAAACACGCTTGGGTGATCATGTCTCGAAAGAGACATGACTGACTGGGCAGAAGATTATCCCACAGTAGGTTGCCATTGCTTTCTGCGGTAGACTGGTTGCCTACCAAGGCTACAGAACCCAATCTGTCATGTTATTTAACCCATAGCTGGAAGAAATAGACGAATTAATACCTTTCCCAAGGGTATTTGCGCATAAGTGAATGCAATGAATTCAACTGGAATTTGAACTCGACTCCCCGATTTCTCGTTCCGAGCCAATATCCACTGCACCACAATGCACGTCCAACAATATAACAACGCTAGTATGTTATAGTGTGAATATTCAACTGTTGAGGATACCTAGTCATCCATTTAGTTTTTTATTTTTAAAATTTAATTAGCTCATTAAATATTTTTTAATGATTGATTCAGTGCCAATTTTATGTAGGAATTTTCTGGCTTTTTTTGTTTTTCGTTTTTTTTATTGCAAAAACAAGAAAGATTTCATTTTTAAAATTACTTTAATAGTAATGTTAGTCGTTTTCTCATAAGGCGACATTTAGCATTCTTCAACTGAGCAGCCAATCTTTATTTTGAAACTGATAAAATACATTTCTCATTTCTAGCAATTATTGTTGCTCTTTCCAGTATTGATGAACTACCTTCCTAGCCTTTCTAGGGTGTACAGCTTTATCATATTGAAACACCAGTTCCTGCATGATCACCAAAATTAAGCAACATAGAGCATGGTCAGTACCTAGATGGGTAACTGCTTGGATGAATGAGTGACATAATGGATAATGGCTTCAAATTTTTATTGAGAGCTGAGTTCCAAATCTAGTTGCGTTCGTTATATTTGCTTACTTGCACAGAGCTCTTGGGAAAGGTATGAAATCACCTTTTCTCCTAGCTATGGGTTAATTAGTAAACCTTGTATCTACCAAGCAGGAAACTTAAAAAGAACTTTTCCAAAATACTGATTCATTTTACATATTCCACTTTCTAAGAGAAATTAAACTGACTTCAAAACTATAATTAAAAAGAAATATAACAGCAGTCTTACTGTTGAAAATAAAAAAAACAAAAAAAAACATTACATGACCCAATTATAAAATTAAATAAAATTGATAAAACAGATCAAACCAGTTCCTAGCTTTTGTTTGAAGTAATGGATCATGTCATTACTTTCTTTATTTTATATTTGCTATCCATTTTAGTCATTGCTGCTGTTGGTAGTCCTCAAGTGATGTGGTTTCTATTATGATATATTTCAATGTGAATCTGTAGTGCTGGTCCACAAGGTTCAAAGAAGGATGATTCCCACTTAGACCTACAGTTCCTATTCATTCAAGTGAAAGAAACTCGGGGAAAAAAAATTTTGCCAACCAAATTTTGGCTCAGAATACAAAGTTTTTTTTTTTTTTTTTTTTCTTGTTAAGCTTCAATAAAATGAAATATGAAATTGTTAGCTAATCTATGTTCTGTTGTGAACTGGGGCAAAGTGAAGCCTGTTAATTTTAACACCCCTAAAACAAAACTGCTCTCTAATAGTCAGTGTAAAGAACTTTTTTCTACCTTTTATCAGCATGGCTGATGCTCACCTCCACATGTGAAACTCTCTGCACCTTTTCGGCTCTTATGTTTACTACTGATATGAAGTGGAAAGATTATATTGAATTAGTTTTTCTTGGCAGAAGCTATTTTGCACATTTATTAATCTACCATTTGTCCATTTGGTCTGGTGCTTCAGTTATGTGTCTAGAGATTCTTGACAAAATCTAAACAAGAATCTGCAATGTTATCAATCCTGACCTGCCATCTCAGGATCAGTCACTTTCTCTTTACTGGAGCATACTTTGCCTTTACCTCTTCCATAAATATTTTCTCGGTAATCGTTCTGATGAGCTTTCCTTGTTGGTCTTTCAACTTCATAAATTTAAGCGCAGAACTAAATTGTTGAAATTACTAGTTGTAACCATAAGTTTTGTTGTAATTGTTAATAAAAGAATAGACCAGGTTCTATAACTTTGGTTGGCAACCAGTCGAGGAGAAAGAATCTTTGAATTTAAAACCACTTTGGAGAGGGTCAATAGCAGGACAGACTGGGTTATATAACTTTGGTTTGCAACCAGTCTACTGCAGAAAAAAACTGGCAATCTACTGTGGAAAAATCTACAAGCACTCTCTTCCAACATGCCTTGAGCCAGCATGGAAGAGTAGGATAAAAAAAAATATTTCATGTTGATGCACAATCTGTAACAATGCAGGGTAAACAAGTGATGATGTATTGTTTCTTTTCTTGTACTTCTCATTTGTGGAAATCTCCTAGCTTTTTCTTTAAAGCAATGTCAATTGTCACTTTCTGTCTCCTAAAAATCTCTCTTGTTTTCCTGTTTATTTCACTCTCAGTAACTCTCAGCATCCGTGTGAATTTTCCTGCCTTGCTTGGGGTGCAACAATTAAAAAAATAAAAAAAAATTGTAAAATTCATTATTGAAGGAAGATGGTTCTGGTCATGATATTAAACTGCATCTGGCAGCAAGGCCTCTGATTCGGAGGTTGTGAGTAGCATGGAACCACCTCTTAATTGCTGTTGTTCCCAGATCCACCCTGACCTGGAGTGATAGGTCCTGTTAGGGTCCCAGCTATGGATAAATCGTTAACCTCCAAACTGGGGTCAAAACACAATGAAAAAAAATCCATTTATATGTATATATTTCTATAAAAGTGTATTTTTAAATACACTTTTATAAAAATATATACATAAAAATGAATTTTATAGAAAAATATACATTTTTGAAGAAAAAATTATTACCATAACATGTTTGAAGGAAAAAAAATAAACTCAGCAAAACATTTTTGAATATAAAACTGAAAGACATTTTCAGTTTTCTAAAACGAAAAGATTAAGAACAAAAGAAATTCATTAAAATCTGACTAAATCAACCTTCTTGATATAAGCAAACATTAAAATAAAAAATACCTTAAGACCCCACTTTTTTGGCATTAAATAACTCACAAAGGTTGATATGCTGTTAAACAAAACTTTAAACTTGAAGGAAGAGGTAATTTCCCCACATGGACATACTCTAATAGCTTACTTTTATGAGCACCATCTCGTATATAGGTATTTGTTTTTTATTTTTTTGTTCTTCGGTTGTTGATGAGACTCACCTATCCTACTGTTGTTTTTAACCCTTTGTTGCATATTGGTTACAGTTGTAACCAATATGCAACAAGGGTTAGAGAAAGGTTGCGACTGTAACCGGTGTGCAAGCAAGGGTTAGGGAAAGGTTGCGACTGTAACCGGTGTGCAAGCAAGGGTTAGGGAAGGGTTGCAACTGTAACCGGTGTGCAAGCAAGGGTTAGGGAAAGGTTGCAACTGTAACCGGTGTGTAAGCAAGGGTTAGGGAAAGGTTGCGACTGTAACCGGTGTGCAAGCAAGGGTTAGGGAAAGGTTGCGACTGTAACCGGTGTGCAAGCAAGGGTTAGGGAAAGGTTGCGACTGTAACCGGTGTGCAAGCAAGGGTTAGGGAAAGGTTGCAACTGTAACCGGTGTGCGAGCAAGGGTTAGGGAAAGGTTGCGACTGTAACCGGTGTGCGAGCAAGGGTTAGGGAAAGGTTGCGACTGTAACCGGTGTGCGAGCAAGGGTTAGGGAAAGGTTGCGACTGTAACCGGTGTGCGAGCAAGGGTTAGGGAAGGGTTGCGACTGTAACCGGTGTGCGAGCAAGGGTTAGGGAAGGGTTGCGACTGTAACCGGTGTGCGAGCAAGGGTTAGGGAAAGGTTGCGACTGTAACCGGTGTGCGAGCAAGGGTTAGGGAAAGGTTGCGACTGTAACCGGTGTGCGAGCAAGGGTTAGGGAAAGGTTGCGACTGTAACCGGTGTGCGAGCAAGGGTTAGGGAAGGGTTGCGACTGTAACCGGTGTGCGAGCAAGGGTTAGGGAAAGGTTGCGACTGTAACCGGTGTGCGAGCAAGGGTTAGGGAAGGGTTGCGACTGTAACCGGTGTGCAACAAAGCGTTTAGTCAATGTTATTTGTTTGTCCAACCAAAACATTCAAATGAGTCAGTTTTTTTATGACTTGAGAATCGTTTATTTTTCTGCAGAGAGTGGCATAAATACTGCTCACATAATACCACCCACATAATGGCAAAACATTAGCTAGATGGTGACATCATTGCCATTAATGTTTTATCATTATGTGGAGGCTTACAGGCCACATCACATTGAAACACAGGTTCTTGTATGATCACTAAAGTTTGTTGTTGTCCTGCGGCCTTGACCGAGATAGAACTCGCTACACCCCTCCAGTATTCCCTGTGCATTTGGAACCCTGGTGCAGTTTATAGTGAAATTCATAATCTTGTCAAATAGCTGAATACTTGATGCTTCGCCAGGGCTACCAAGAGTGTTTTATTGAATTTTTATTAGTCGTTAAAAAAAGAATATATTTTGATGATTTTTTTTTTTTTTTTTTCAATTGCAGATAATGGCGTCATCACGAATGCACATGTCTAATTTCCTTGCTGCAGTTTTTGACCTGAGGATGCTTTCCTCACCTCTCTTGACAGAATTCTACAAAAAGATGGTTGTGGCGGTGCTTTATGAACTCACGGAAGCAAGTAAAAGGGTCAGTGTCCCCCACTTTTTTTTTTCTTTTTTTTCTCTTTTTAGGCTCCGTTTTTACTGCAGGAGGTGGGGGTAAAAGCAAGCTCCCTTTATATAGGGAGGAAATGTTAAAAACTTATTTACGCATCATTATTGTTTTAGATTCAAAGTGACATTTGATCGTAAATTCATGATTGTGTAATTAACAAGGCTTTTATCAAGAAACAAGATTTTTGTAACTCACAAAATTGTGTGGGTGAGAAAAAGAGTTCCTACTGCAGTGTAATATTAGTGGCTTGATCTTTCAGACTATTATTATTAATTTTTCACTAGCATCTACCGTTGTCTTTGTTATTCACTAGCATCTGCCGTCGTCATATTTTTCACTAGCATCTGCCGTCGTCATATTTTTCACTAGCATCTGCCGTCGTCATATTTTTCACTAGCATCTGCCGTCGTCATATTTTTCACTCGCATCTGCCGTCGTCTTTGTTGTTCACTTGCATCTGCCGTCGTCTTTGTTGTTCACTTGCATCTGCCGTCGTCTTTGTTGTTCACTTGCATCTGCCGTCGTCTTTGTTGTTCACTTGCATCTGCCGCCGTCTTTGTTGTTCACTTGCATCTGCCGCCGTCTTTGTTGTTCACTAGCATCTGCCGTCGTCTTTGTTGTTCACCAGCATCTGCCGTCGTCTTTGTTGTTCACCAGCATCTGCCGTCGTCTTTGTTGTTCACCAGCATCTGCCGTCGTCTTTGTTGTTCACCAGCATCTGCCGTCGTCTTTGTTGTTCACCAGCATCTGCCGCAGTCTTTGTTGTTCACCAGCATCTGCCGTCGTCTTTGTTGTTCACCAGCATCTGCCGTCGTCTTTGTTGTTCACCAGCATCTGCCGTCGTCTTTGTTGTTCACCAGCATCTGCCGTCGTCTTTGTTGTTCACCAGCATCTGCCGTCGTCTTTGTTGTTCACCAGCATCTGCCGTCGTCTTTGTTGTTCACCAGCATCTGCCGTCGTCTTTGTTGTTCACCAGCATCTGCCGTCGTCTTTGTTGTTCACCAGCATCTGCCGTCGTCTTTGTTGTTCACTAGCATCTGCCGTCGTCTTTGTTGTTCACTTGTATCTGCCGTCGTCTTTGTTGTTCACTAGCATCTGCCGTCGTCTTTGTTGTTCACTAGCATCTGCCGTCGTCTTTGTTGTTCACTTGCATCTGCCGCCGTCTTTGTTGTTCACTTGCATCTGCCGCCGTCTTTGTTGTTCACTTGCATCTGCCGCCGTCTTTTTTGTTTTTATATAGTTACTTTTGTATCACAACTTATACAAGCTTTCTATAAATACTAGTGAGAATTGTAATTATTCTCTGCTATGCAAGGGTTTTGAAGCACTTAAATCTGTGCCTTCCTCAAGGTAAAATTCAGTGAAGTGCACTGACAATTCTTATTTATGTTTTCATTGGAACGATGAGGGAAGTAAATAAAAAGTTAAATTTAGGCACATTTCCTGGCTTAGCATCCATCTGACTATGCGAGAGAAAGACAGACCTGAAACGTCATATTCAAAACAACGTGATTTTAGATACAACTCATCTACATATATAAAATCTTGTCTTTTTGTACTGGCTGTCTATTCATAACCGTAAATTGATGGCCTGAGTAATGTTGGGATAATAAGTAAGTATATAATTAAAAAAAAAAAATAATGGAGAAGAAAATAAAACTTTGTAATAAGGATAAATACCTCTATCTAAAAGTAAATCTAATTTTGGTTCCAATTATTGTTGAATAAATAGCAACCTGATATTTCCAAAGGGTTTTAGTTCCTCCCTCTGTAATGTTATGAACTAAGTTTTAAATGTCATTTTTATGTTTTCTATACAATATTCTTTATTTTGCCGACTTCAGCTTTTGCAAAATTTTTGATATTTCAAAAGACATTTAGAAATCTCTGCAAGTAAAATGTTATTTAAGGGGACGAATAAAAAATCTGGAATTAAAACTGAGGTCAGAGGTGAATAAAAACCCAATCTTTGCAGGTCATGCTTAAAGATTATAGCCAGGGCTTACAAAGGGTAAACTCATTTTACAATATATGCTTTTGGAGTGTTACATTTGAAAACTGTTGTCTCCAGCCACACACATGTACCATAGATTTCAGTAGGTAATATTATCAGGGTTTGTATAGGCCCTAGAAACCTTGAAAAACCCAGGAACATTGACAGAGCTTTTTCCAGGTCTGGGAAGGTCCTGGAAATTTTTTTACACAAATCTCCAGAAATCCTGTATTATGCACATTCACTCACTTGTGGTACCAAATACACACCTGTAATTAATTCTGCCAAATTTGACCTCTTACTGACCGAGGTGCAATGTTTTCTGGGAGTGTTTTTTGTCTCTGATATTTTTAGGTCCTGGGCTTGACGGTAAACTGCATCCGGCAGCAAGACCTCTGATTGGGAGGTTGTGAGGAGCATGGAACCATCTCTTAATTGCTGTTCTCAGGTTCACCCTGACCCAGAGTGGTAGCACCTGTTAGGTTCCTAGCTATGGGCAAATAGTTAACCCCCAAACTGGTGTCAAAACACGATGAAAGTATAAAAATACACTTTTATAGAAATATATATGTAAAAATACACTTTTATAGAAAAATATACATTTTTTAAGAAAAAATATTACCAACAATACATTTTTGAAAGAAAAAATTATTACCAACAATACATTTTTGAAAGAAAAAATTATTACCGTAACACACTTTTGAAAGAAGAGACTATTACTGTAACACACTTTTGAAAGAAGAAACTATTACCGTAACACACTTTTGAAAGAAGAAACTATTGCCGTAACACACTTTTGAAAGAAGAAACTATTACCGTAACACACTTTTGAAAGAAGAAACTATTACCGTAACACACTTTTGAAAGAAGAAACTATTACCGTAACACACTTTTGAAAGAAGAAACTATTACCGTAACACACTTTTGAAAGAAGAAACTATTACCGTAACACACTTTTGAAAGAAGAAACTATTACCGTAACACACTTTTGAAAGAAGAAACTATTACCGTAACACACTTTTGAAAGAAGAAACTATTACCGTAACACACTTTTGAAAGAAGAAACTATTACCGTAACACACTTTTGAAAGAAGAAACTATTACCGTAACACACTTTTGAAAGAAGAAACTATTACCGTAACACACTTTTGAAAGAAGAAACTATTACCGTAACACACTTTTGAAAGAAGAAACTATTACCGTAACACACTTTTGAAAGAAGAAACTATTACCGTAACACACTTTTGAAAGAAGAAACTATTACCGTAACACACTTTTGAAAGAAGAAACTATTACCGTAACACACTTTTGAAAGAAGAAACTATTACCGTAACACACTTTTGAAAGAAGAAACTATTACCGTAACACACTTTTGAAAGAAGAAACTATTACCGTAACACACTTTTGAAAGAAGAAACTATTACCGTAACACACTTTTGAAAGAAAAAAATTATTCCCAGCAAAATAGTTTTGAATACAAAACTAGAAGACAATTTCAGTTTTCTAAAATAAAAAAGAATAAAAACAAAAAAATTTAATCAAAATCTGACTAAATCAAGCTTCTCAGTATAACTGAGCATTAAAAAAATACCTTATAACCCCATCTTTTTGGCATTAAGTAACCCACTGGAGTTGATATGCTGTTAAACAAAACTCAAACGCAAATTGATATTTTTAACTGCCGCTGGTCTGAATATAGTCGTTTAGTGTCCTTTAATTGTGTACTCTCTGGGATGTGATATTTTTAAGCTGTCCCCTGTATACTTCAGTGAACCATAATTTTCTTTTAACTGGAGACTTTTTTTGAGAAGCAAAAAAGATCATAAGTCAAGGGCAGAAATAAAGGTCAGTCACTAACAATTTAATACCAAAGGCCAAAAATGGTTCCAATGGCTCTTGGTTGATTTTCTACTAAGATCTTATGATTTCAAGAAAGTTATAACTGCTGGGTTAGACGTTTGCATCTGAGTTTGGTTTTCTTTCACTCTGCCTAGGAGAACCCAGGATTTAAATGTATTTCTTTAAAAAGAACATTCAGGCTGGTAGATGAAAATAAATAAATATACTGTTTAATAAATAAACAGGAACATCTATTTAAATATGAATATCCATTAGAAATAACGTTTTAAGCTTTAAAATCTGTCAAATTAATAAATAAAAAAATCCATTCATCATCATCATTTAACGTCTGTTTCTATGCTAGCATGGGTTGGACGGGGTTTTCTTGACGGTTCTGTAATTGGAACATCATGAAATATTAAAGCTAGTTTTACAGCTGTATGCCCTTACTAACACCATTCAGTTTAGGAGACTGGAAACTTAATGTTTTTATCGAGGCACCATCTCTAGGAAGATAACCTACCAAGGTTAGAGAGTTCAGTCTACCCTATTCTACACAGAGTAGGTGTAGAGGTTTTTATATCAAGGACTTTCTTCTCATATACAAATTGCTATCCAAAGCTAAAATGTTTTTCTCGAGACACCATCTCTAGGAAGATTACCTACCAAGGTTAGAGTGTTCAGTCTACCCTTTTCTACACAGATTAGGTGTAGAGGTTTTTATATCAAGGACTTTCTTCTCATATACAAATTGCTATCCAAAGCTAAAATGTTTTTATCGAGACCCCCATCTCTAGGAAGATTACCCATCAAGGTTAGAGAGTTCAGTCTACCCTGTCTACACAGATTAGGTGTAGAGGTTTTTATATCAGATTTCCTTCTTTTACATAAGCTACTATTCTAATCTAAACACTCTTACCCATCTGAACTTTTTCTTTTTCTCAAAAATGACCCCCACTTTGGGGATTAACTATTTACCCATAGCTGGGATCCTATCAGGTGCTACTACCCCAAGTCAGTCGACCTGGAATAACAAGAATTAAGAGGCGGTTCCATACTCCTCAAAATCTTCAATCTCCTGATCAGAGGCCTTGCTGCTGGATGTAGTTTATCATCATACCCAGGACTAATATAGATTTTCCTATATAGACCTTTTAATTATTATTATTAGTTTTTTCTTTCTTCTAAGCTAAAAACATGTAATCGCCCTTGTTATTTACATTTTCTCTATTAGAACAGCATTTTAGGTTTTGCTTTTTAATTTTAAATTAAGTTTAAATTAAATTATAAAATTAGAAAGTATAATTTCAGTATTATAACATATAACTACACTAACATCACAAGAACCGGAAATTCAAATCCCAGAAAGGTCAGTTTATGATATGCCCCTGATAATGGTAAAATGCATGAGATTCCAAGTTAAGCTATAGTTTTATTTATATATATATATATATATATATATATATTAAAAAAGGATTAATTCAATGATGTTGAATGACCATTTTGATATGAAGATCCCCACACATCACCTCAGCAACAGAAAAATCCTTTCAGAAACTGGAGAAAAATCAGTCTACTTTTCCTTCTTAAATAGATTTGCAAAGAAATTAAAAAAGAAAATGAAAAAGATAAAATAAAATCAAATAAACAAGAAAAGAAAAAATTGACATCGTCTGGGTTTGCAAAAGAAGGAAAGAGAATTGTAACTTAAAAATTAACAGACGGCCGTGTTGAATTGATGTAAGGTTAAGCAACACGGAAAAAAGGTGGGAGATAAGAGAGATAAAGGAAGGAAGGGAGGGAAAAAGAAAAAAAAATTTTTTTTTTGAATATGTCCAGCGTCTGTAATATATAAAATTTTTTTTCTTTCTTTTCTTATTTGATATTGATACCAGGAAATCAAAATTTGACTTACATCCATTCATTTTTCAGTCTACAGTTTCGCTTTAACTGAAAACAACTATTGGTTTTTAGTCTTTCGTGCCAAAGTCCAAAGAGTCTGAGCTCCAGGGCCATGGATTAGTTTTAAAGCTTTCATTACACCTGAGCAACGCCGGGCTATACTGCTAGTTAATATATAAATATATATATTAAAGGGAAGATGTTTGTGTGTGTGTCTACTTATTTGCCTGTATGTCTGTATGTTTTTCAGCCCTTTTATTTTAGTTTTTGCTTCGGGTTTGGCTCTGAGTAGGTATGATTGTAGTTCTTAGTCTCAGCTATGATACCATTTACTCAGAGGATTTATTTGGCTTTTAAAATTCAGTTTACGATGAAAAAAACCTATTTGATATCAATACCAGGAAATCAAAATTGGACTTACATCCATTCATTTTTCTTTCAGTTTACAGTTTCACTTTAACTGGAAACATCTATTACTTTTTAGTCTTTCGTGCCAACGTCCAAAGAATCTGAGCTTCATGACCCTGGATTAGTTTTTAAAGCTTTCATTACACCCAAGCAATGCCGGACTATACTGCTAGTATATATATATATATATATATATATATATATATTGTTTAAACATTATCTTTTAATGGATACTCATATTTGAGTAGATTCCCTGTTTTTTATAATTATAGACTGGCATATATAAATATTATCCCAATCAGACGCCTTGCCATTTAGAAAATTATATATATATCTATCTGGATGAATGGCATTAATGGATATCATCTCCAGACAATGAACTTCCTATTATCAATGATATCTATAACCAGACATGTTTAAAGTATCTTGGATCAGATTACGATTCTGAAATTTTGGTATGGGATTTTGATGCGGGTAGTGTGTGAAATAAACATTTCCCAAATTTGTTCATTTTGCAGAACTTTGGTAAACTTTAAATTTGTTGCTGTATCTTCCCTGGCTATGAAGGGCTTGGGGTAGGGAAAATTCAATTTTACTAAATTTGATAAATCTAACTAGGTTTATTTTGGGTTCAATTCCTCCGATTGCCATTCTTCTAAACATTTTATAGATTCTGGTTAATATTTTAATCTAGGTACCTCCATTACATCACAAAAAAACACCATAGTATGAATTAAAAAGGTCCAAGACTTAAGAAAACGAACTTTTTCCATCAAAATGTTTGTAATATTATTAAGAGGAAAAATCAAAGTAATTTTTATTTATTTTATAAAATTTTTTAATCCCTTTTAACATGTTCGAAATTTTGGCAGAAAATTTTGTTTTGATTTGAGTTAGCGTTGCAGAAAATGTTACGACTGTTTTACAATCGATCACATAATTTTTACGTAACTCACTTTTTCGGTGACAAAAACATTAATTTGGAAATTCTCACAAAAATCAAATAATTGTCGGATTTTAATGAAACTTTTGGTACTCATTCACAAATAAATAAAATTATTTTTGAAATTATTATTTTTTTTTAAAAATATTGATGAAAAACATTTTTTTTAAACTCTGTTACACCCTCCTCCTCCACATAAATTCATGAAATTTAATTTCTGCAAATTATTTTTTTTTACTAGTTAAACGCAGAACTCATTGGGGAATATAAATCATCTAATTTTTTTATTTAAAATTATTCGGCACTATCCAAAAATCTGCTTTGAAGAGTAAAATAAAAAATGCAATAAAACTCTGATATAATTTAATTTGATAAGCTTTTAATTTCTGGAATAAATAATAATAATAAAGTACATTATAGTCTGAAGAAAAAAATTTTTTTTCGATTACGAATTTTAAAAGAATTGTTTTCATTTTTTTTTTTTATTATAATTATTATAATAATTCATAAAATTTTTAACATATTTTAAAAATCTTGTAAGGAACTGTTGTCCTTTTTTTCTTTTTAGTTAAGAATTGATGATTATATTGCCTATCAAAAAATAAAAAATTTAATAAAATTTTTCACTCATATTTTTAAAATAAGGAAAAAAAATTTTTTTGTGTGTAAATAAATATGTTCATTTAAATACGATGTTCCATCGGAGTCATAACAAGTTTCCATAGGAGTCATATTTATTTTAGTAGTTAACAAGTGTTTTGGATTATTCCCCTTACATGGAAAACGACAGAAACCACACTTTGATTCTGATTCAAGTCTCTTCAAGACGTTTATAAAATTCAACAGCCTGTTTTGCAAGTCATTCCTTAAACATTTAAAGCAACTTTTACATTTTAATTCTTAATTTTCTAATTTTGTTAAAATAAAAAATATAATAATTGTGAAATTCACAATTTGTGGAAGTATCTAAAAATAATATGAAAAATAGATATTAAAAATGAAAAATTAATAAATGCCATAACATTTCATAGAGTTACCTCTGCCGTTATTTTCAATCTGTTTAAATTGTAAATTTTTTTAAAAGAAAGTTTTATATTATTTTAATTTTTATTTTTCATAAAACATCTTCAAACATAAGCCTACAAAGCTAAACTAACTAAAATTCCATCAAATATTGGATAATTGCTGAAAACTGTTAAATGTTTAATTTTAACACAGTTAAAAATTTAAAAAGAAATGATTTGTATGAATAAGATTTATACCAAATCTGTCTTCCATACTTTTGGCCGGATACTGTAAATCATCAGTTGTCGGCTGCTGATAAGATGCTGACAGCTGTGATAACAAGGCTACTGTAATTGAGAAATGCTTTTTGAAACATTTTTCAAGCAGCAAGCAAGTAATTCTTGTTTCAAGTCGACTTAAAGTAAGTTTAAATTCGTTAAAATGTGTCAGTGAGGTGTATTTTATTTTTGAAAGATTTTTTTTAAAACTGAGAATTGGCTTCTATTTACAGTCAATGAAAAATGACAAAAAAAATTTAAATTTTTAAAACTGTTTTTTAAATTTAGAAAATGTTTGATTCTGATCAATATAATTTCAGTTTAAAATACACCAGGGTATTTTGCTTACTGGAATTACAGAATTTAATCCCTTGGCTTTCAATTAGAGCTAATTTTAAAGCTGGAAGATAACTTATTTATTTTAAAAATTTCAATTTAACTATAGGTATAGAAAAATGAGTGGAGGCACCTATTTTAAAACTCAACCATGTTTGGGTTACGGCCACATCACATTAAAACACCAGTTCTCGTATGATTACTGAAATTGAGTATCATCAAGCCTGGTCAGTACCTAGATGTGTAATTACTTGCAAATACCAGGTCCTTTTACATAACCTGAAAATCCAAGCTTGGATTTTCAGGTGGTGTAAAGGGTAAAAACTCAAAATTATTAGTCAGAGAGACAAGTTCCAATTCCAGTTTGGTTCATTATAGTCACTTACATGTAAATGCCCTTGGGAAAGATATGAATCCATCTCTTCTCTCCCAACTATGGGTTATATAGTAAGACTTGTATAACTAAAACCATTCTCAAAAAAAAAAAAAAAAAAACTTCTACAAAATATATTCAAATTTCAGCATTAAATAATCTATGGAGGTGTTGATATGCTACTAAGCAACCACCCAACCAAACTTTCTCAGGTTCCAATCTGATTGACTAGTTTTCTGTCATTTTTTTTTTTTTTCTGCACTTGATATTTTTAATCTTTCATCTAGAATTCTTGACTTTCTCAATACGTCAAGCCACTGAACGACGTTTCGGGTATTATTATGACCTCATCAGAGTCACTGCCCTGTTACATGTTAAAACATTTCTGTTGTATATACAATTATGCATTTAATATTATTGAAATAATCACGTTAAAAAAGAAAACGAATTTGCACTCAGCATGCAACTGTGCTAGGAATAAATATCTTTTTGATATATAATATCTGGATAATCATTAGCTTATGGGGATACCTCAACTTTGCAGGTAAGGACTTAGGGGTGTTTCTGAATTGCAATTGTGGGTTGGTGGTGGGCTTTGTACCGCATCAAATATAATCCTATTTTGTCAGATTAAAAAAAATTTGACTAATCCTAATTTTTTTTGCTTTTCTGTTAGGGTGAACTTAATGGAGTTCCAAATGCTTATCAAGATTTAAAACCTTTCACCCTTTGGTTTTTGGATATTATCTTCAAGAAGATTTCTTCAGTAAGGTAAGAAGAAAGAAAACAACAATTACTTGTTAGTACAGAACTTTTTCTTCTTTCATTGATAACTAATGACTGTCAGTTTTTATTATGACAAACTATGAAGGCTTGGCATTATCTGTGAGCACCAATAACAAATTTATTCACAGTGATGCTTTTAGTGTTAAGATTTCCGTTAAAGCTATTAACTTAGAAAATGTTTTTTATTTCCTAAGTTTGGCGTTAATTATGCCTATTGTTATTGTCACATACATACATACATACATATATATATATATATATATATATATATTTTTTTTTTTTTTTTTTTTTTTTCAGTATTTTGCAAATATTGAATAATTTTAAAATATTGATTTTATAGTTAAAATAAACATTTGTTCTGTAAATTAAATTTACATCAACCTCTCTGTTGGATCAGTTTTAATATTTAATCTAAGGATCCATTTTGATTATGTACCAATTCTTTTCCTGGATGTATTACTAATATGTGTATGTACATACATATATAAGAAAAAATTTAGCCAGACATGTTATTTCATGGTAAATCAGAGGTATAGGCCTATTTCAGGCAAACCATCATCAGCTTCCATCTTTATTGTACAGAAGATTTTACACAAATGAAATTCACAAAGACCTCCCAAAAAACAGAATAGATTTTTCTTATCTAAACAGTGTGTATATTAACAGAAATTTTTGGTGAAAAGGATTCACTTTTTTATACACATTGGCAGTGCATGAACCTTACTAAAGATGAAGATTTTTTCACATTTTCCAGTAAAGTCAGCCGTGAGTGTGAGAAATTTAAACTGGATGAACTATCCCCAGATTTAAATGTCTGATCTTCATTAAAGGTCTAATCAATTAATGATGTGGAAATACACACTTGAATCATTACAAAACTTGAACAGGATTCAAAGTTAACAATACAGGCTTGTGAAAGAGTGCCAAAAAATTGTCAAGTTAAGGCACGATACAGTGAGAATCAAAAAAAATGCCAGGTCAGGAGTAAAAGTAGTTCAAAAAAGATATCAGAAGTAAAAAATACTGCCAAACTTTACCTATGCTATAGCTGTGGCATATTCATTTAAATCTAAAAATGGTTTTAATAGTTGGAAAACATCTCACCAACAAAGCTACTTCAAGTTGAAAAGCAAAAGAAATACAGAAATTAACTTGATGAAAGTAGTGCTACCATCTAAAAAAAAAATGGAAATTTCAAATAACATAACATTTGTGACATTAAAAATGAATAACATGGTGATATTGGACACTGATAGAAATATTGCAATTAATGGTAAACATTTTGGAACAGAATTGTTGAGCTAAACTTGAACAAAAGTGACAAAGTTGCAAGAGGAATATCAGACAAGAAATTTAACATTGTATAACATTGCTCTTGTGGGTAAAACTAAAAAAAGATTAAAAGTTCTTTCTTTAATTTACTAGGCATCAATCGGCTATATTATTTGAACCATGAAATTGGCTGATTAATTCATTCTGTGGAAAAATTGTTCATTAGAGAAAAAGATTACAACTAAAGAAACACCGAGTAAACTAAAACAAATAAATTCAGTAATATTTTCTCATAGGAGTTGAGAAAATGTATAAAGTCAAAGGCATTTTTCAAATGAAAAAAAATGTGATACCAGTTTTTAAGCCTAAAAGAAAGATATCCTCTGCTGTGTTGTAACACCATTTTGGTTGCTGGCAATTAATAATAATGACTTTTGGATATAAAAATACAATATACTGATAAACTTATGAAAAGGGTTAAATATATAAAAAACGAGACAATTTGTTTCCAGGGAATTTAAAATTTTAAAATAAATTAGGTGGCCAGCTAAGAACAGTACTTAATTTGTGCAAAGGGTGAGATGTTAACAGTTGGTTGATAAAACCGGTAAAAATTCTGAATGCCAGCCAAGAGGCGAAAAGGTTACTTAAAGAATGTTTTGACCATAAAACGAAAAGCCAGATGTCGCATGTCTGATTCCAGATAAAAAGGAAATATAAAACTGACTTAGCAAATCTCCCTGCACTGGTGTTAGAATTGAAAACAATAAATAGCAACTAATTCATTTTGATAAAAACTCCTGGCAAATTTCAACATTTCTGTTGAATGACTATCGCCATAATGTAAGCTACAAGATTTTACCTGAGAATATTTTGACCCTGGATCAGGAAAAGGGAAAAGGCCAATAGTTTATTCAACTATCAGACCAGAAAGAAGAAGAAAGAAAAGTGCATTTGAAACGGTAACTTTTTTTTTATTTAGAAAAGAGATTAACAAAGGAGGTGGAGCTGCCTGCACCCACTGAAGAGCAGCGGACACAGACAACTCACCAAGGTAGAAGGAGCTGTGGGTGGAGTAATGCCTATGACTGTCTCCTGAGAAAAGGAGGGAACTTCCAAATTGGGAAATAATTTCTCAGGACCCAAAACAATGAAAATGACAGGTGGGGGGAATTGGTATTTCCCCAACTGCATCATATTCCCACACCATTTTTTGGCAGACACTAATAAATATGAATGCACAAAGTGTATTAAACAGAAGACGAGAGATGACAATGCAAGTGACTAACTGCCAAAGAGAAATTCCAACATCAGCCTTGAGCCAAATTTACCAAATCAACTAAACAAAATTCACTAAATCTGCAAGCCAAATTTTACAATTTGAACCAAGTGTTGCCTTTGATTTAGGAATGAATTAGCTTGACAAACACCTGCATGCTAACAGCTATTAACAGACCATTGTACACAGTACTTAACATATAAATAGTTATGTATTATTTTTATTTTAAAATTTAAAGTTTTTTTTTTTTTTTTTTTTTTTTACTGTATATCTTTGATCTGCCCAATATGAGAATATCTTGACAAATCAATCTAGGCCTTCTTACAATCAACCGAATCACAATGTGGGGTAAGGCAGGTCAGGGTCGAAGAGATCACCTTCAAAAGCACATTAAAAGCTAAAACCTTGGAAGCTGAAAAAATGGCATCACAAGAATCTTTGAGTGTATATCAAATGACATCGAATGCGAACGTCACTGAAAATGTCACGAGCAGAGCTCATGTTTCTAGGAAACTTAGATCCATTTTTGACAAATTACTACAAGGAAATAAAAAGAAAATTTGACAATTTGGAACTACCAGATCATTTAAGATCAGCAATAGTCTTGTTTAAAAGCTTTTAGGCTGGAACTGAAAATTGGTAGGAAGGAAAAATGACTCAACATCTTAGTATTTTGATGTACTTTGTTAAAGGTCGATGATTTCAATATAGAAAGCATATAAACCAATTTAGGTCTAGATATGCACAGAATAAGCCACCTGTACAATTTAACTTATTGATGTGAATATATGTTATGATACCTTTGAATATGATATGAATATCATATACCTATTCTTAAAATTAGCATTACAATACAACACTAGGGTAAGCGGAAACGTAATCCAACAGAAACATTGGAAATGGATCCACGTCAGAAAAAGTATTGACTAAAGAAAGTGCATATCTAAAAAAGGCTTTATTGTGGAGATGAACACACCTCTTCAGAATATACCTTGTACTCATCCAAATAACATATATACTGACGCCAAGAATCAAGCTAACTGGGAACAAGCCTTATATCGCTACTACAGAATTTGGTAGGACTATGTTTACTCTGAGTGACTTTATATTTCATGATTTTTATCTTCATTTAATGGAATCAAACCCTTTTTCTTTTCTGGTTTCCTTTTTCTATTTCCCCCAGCTTTCAGGAGGTTTCTTTTTTTGTTTGTTTGTTTGTTTTTTGTTTTTTTGTTTTTTACCTTCAAACAAAGAAAAGTGGAAATTACCTTCAAAACTTTCAGATTATTTCCATTTGATATTCTTAATTTTCCTTTCTTTTCAGCTATTTCTTTCAAGAGCTGCAGAAATTGATCAAAAAAGATTGTTTAAATGAAGAACATCAAATCAATGGTTTATTGTTCATGTTAAATGCGTTGCTTCTCAGTAAGTATTTAATTATTTTTCAAATGCCTCTACTTGGGAGAGGTAGAATTGAACGCTAATTTTGCAGTTAGTTTCTTAAGGTAAATGTATTTAAACTTTACTTTTGCAATTATTTACATTGTTCAGACTATTGTCCTCATCTTTATTGCCATATTCACCTTCAATATCTGTCTACATTTCTGAGATGAGGTATTGTAATTATTTACACTATTTACATTGTTCGGACTGTTGTCCTCATCTTTGTTGCCATATTCACCTTCAACATCTGTCTATATTTCTGAGATGAGGCATTGTAATTATTTACACTATTTACATTGTTTGGACTGTTGTCCTCATCTTTATTGCCATATTCACCTTCAATATCTGTCTACATTTCTGAGATGAGGTATTGTAATTATTTACACTATTTACATTGTTCAGAGTGTTGTCCTCATCTTTGTTTCCATATTCAACTTCGACATCTGTCTATATTTCTGAGATGAGGTATTGTAATTATTTACACTATTTACATTGTTTGGACTGTTGTCCTCATCTTTATTGCCATATTCACCTTCAATATCTGTCTACATTTCTGAGATGAGGTATTGTAATTATTTACCCTATTTACATTGTTCGGACTGTTGTCCTCATCAGTGTTGACATATTCACCTTCAACATCTGTCATTTCTGAGATTAGGTGTTGTAATTATTTACACTATTTACATTGTTCGGACTGTTGTCCTCATCTTTGTTGACATATTCACCTTCAACATCTGTCTATATTTCTGAGATGTGGTATTGTAATTATTTACACTGTTTATTCGTGATGGCTTTGTTCGAGGTTATCACATGGTATCACTATTCTTCGATTTTGAAAAAACGTATGGCACCACATGGAAGTATGGCATCCTTAAAGTCTTGCACAAGACGAAAATAAAAGGAAGAATCCCAAACTTTCTATCAAACCGAACATTCAAACTATGAAATGGAAACACGTCATCAGACACACACAAGCAGAAGTACATTGAGGTAGCATTTTACCAGTTACATTATTTATTCTCAAAATAAATGGGATTATTGAAACCGTTAATACAGGAATTGAAAAATCTCTATATGTAGATAATCTTTCAATATCATAGTCATCGCCAAACGTGTCTTCCCTTAAAAGATATCTACAAATATGTTTGAACAAGATAGAAAAATGGACAAATGAAAACAGTTTCCGTTTCTTCAAAACAAAAAAATGTGTTGACTTCCATTAGCAAAGGAAAGTACAAGCATTTAGGATATAGAACTGAAACTGACTTTAGAAGGAACCAGAAACCCAACCTTAAACAGGAAACAAGAGATACAACCTCTACTTTCGTTCAAAAAAATCAGGGTGGAATGTCAACTGAATGACAGCCAACCTATCTACTCCTAGTGAGGATGAAAGAGTATAGAGTTAAAGTAGACTTTAGAAGGAACTGGAACCCCAATCCTAAGCCGGAAACAAAGGATTAACTGCTACTCCTGTTCAAAAGAATGGTTCATGAAAGTGTAATAAATTTTCAGACTTTACTCTCCCACCACTATGACAAACCTAGCAGGAATTTTGTTTGTACAGTAGGCATGTGCTTTTCTTTCAAGTTTTAGATAAAAGAAACAAAAAAAGACAGGTGCTTAAAGGGTAAAGAAGGAAGTGGGTAAGAGAAGGATGAGAATACTAATGAGAGTGAAGTGGACAGAGAAAGAAAGAAAAGGAAAGAGAGAAAGAAAAAAAGAAAGAATCCTAGGATTTCTATTTTATAATCATATCGCCCCAAGCAAGGCATTTTACTGCCACTGTTTTGCAGGGGGTTACATAGGAGGAAAGTTATGAGAAAGAGTGACAAGTTATAGGGGATGTCAGGAAGTGGGTAAGAGAAGGATGAGAATACTGATGAGAGTGGAGTGGACAGAGAAAGAAGCATGAGAAAGAGGATGAAGAAAAAAAGAGAAAAAAAAGAATCCTAGGATTTTTATTTTATAATCATATTGCCCCAAGCAAGGCATTTTACTGCCACTGTTTTGTATACATAGGAGGAAAGTTATGAGAAAGAGTGACAGGTTATAGGGGATGTCAGGAAGTGGGTAAGAGAAGGTTGAGAATACTGATGAGAGTGGAGTGGGCGGAGAAAGGAGCATCAGAGACAGGATGCAGGTTAGTGAGATAGGAGATGACTATTGACTTTACATTTAAATTCTTGGCGATTGTAGCTGTCAGGAAAGCAAGTAAATGGAAGGGAATTCCACAGGCGGGAAGTGCGAGAAAAGAAGCTGCTGGAGTAGAATTTGCGTTTACAATTTATTGGTTTCACAGTAAAAGGGTGGGACCTAGTTGCTAATCTTGTTGCTCGAGTAAATTTATATATAGGGGGTACCAGTTCATCGGAGCAGAAACCTTGAAAGTACTTGAACTGATAAAATAATCATCCCAACTCAAATTATTATCACGGTGAGAACTGATTTCTTTTGTATTCAAAATTCAACATTTTTCTAAAATCTGTCCTGCTAAGCTAAAATGCAACGTATAGTTTTAATATATGTAATGAATGCTAAATCTGCCCCACAATACATGTATGAGATGAGTGTACAAATGTATCGTTTATTGAATGGAGGTTAGATGTCATTTAAGAATCTTTTAATTTTTAGTCTTAATTTTCCAATAATAATTGTTATATTTAGCACATAAAATGTGTATGCAAATGTATCAACTCTTGTGGAACAAAGGCTGGATGTCTTTCAAAAATCTTCTAGTTATATATAATTCCTATAATAATTGTGACAGTAAGCGCATTAAATGTGTATGCAAATATATCAACTCTTCTGGGACAGAGGTAAGATTTTTTTCTATATTCAATCTTACCTAAATTTCCTTGATTTCAAATGTGGATTTTTATTTTTTTTTATTTTGGGTTCAAATGTAACTGACTGCACAAAATTTATAAATATGCCTTCCACATTCCTACTTTAACATTAGCTGAATATTTTGATGAAACAATATCTTTCAGCTGTTGCCAAATAATAGCATAATTGTAAAGTCATAGAAAGTTGTGTGCGTATACGTGTGTCTTTATTCCAGAGCAAAACGTGCGGCAGTTCCTGTGTGCCTGGAATGGGGATTTTACTTTGTAATTATCCAGTTCTCAAACAAAAAAGAAAAATGTACAGATGATAAGTAAAGCTTGTATTCGCCATTTATTGATTCAATTTCAGAAAACATATTTGCTTGCCTGCCGTTGTCACAGCAAAAATCAATAATTCCCAAAGATGCTTGCTTTTCATTCATTCTTAGCTAGAATTGTGATTTTTCTCGTTGCCTCATCTTTCTTTCGTCTTCGGTATCACCCACCCACCCACACACGTCTTTTATCTCTATTCTTTCTATACTTTTGCTCTCTGTGTTTTTCTCTCTATTCCCACACTCTCCCTTTCTCTCTATTCTCCTCTCCCCCTTTCTCTCTATTCTCACTCTCCCCCTTTCTCTCTGTTCTCGCTCTCCCCCTTTCTCTCTGTTCTCGCTCTCCCCCTTTCTCTCTGTTTCTCCCCCTTTCTCTCGCTCGCTCTCCCCCTTTCTCTCTGTTCCCTCTCCCCCTTTCTCTCTGTTCCCGCTCTCCCTTTCTCTCTGTTCCCGTCTCCCCCTTTCTCTGTTTCCCGCTCTCCCCCTTTCTCTCTGTTCCCGCTCTCCCCCTTTCTCTCTGTTCCCGCTCCCTTTCTCTCTGCCTGTTCCCGCTCTCCCCCTTTCTCTCTGTTCCCGCTCTCCCCCTTTCTCTCTGTTCCCGCTCTCCCCCTTTCTCTCTGTTCCCGCTCTCCCCCTTTCTCTCTCTGTTCCCCGCTCTCCCCCTTTCTCTCTGTTCCCGCTCTCCCCCTTTCTCTCTGTTCCCCGCTCTCCCCCTTTCTCTCTGTTCCCGCTCTCCCTTTCTCTCTGTTCCCGCTCTCCCCCTTTCTCTCTGTTCCTTTCTCCCCCTTTCTCTCTGTTCCCGCTCTCCCCCTTTCTCTCTGTTCCCGCTCTCCCCCTTTCTCTCTGTTCCCGCTCTCCCTTTCTCTCTGTTCCCGCTCTCCCCCTTTCCTCTCTGTTCCCGCTCTCCCCCTTTCTCTCTGTTCCCGCTCTCCCCCTTTCTCTCTGTCTCGCTCCCCCTTTCTCTCTGTTCTCGCTCTCCCCCTTTCTCTCTGTTCTCGCTCTCCCCCTTTCTCTCTGTTCTCGCTCTCCCCCTTTCTCTCTGTTCTCGCTCTCCCTTTCTCTCTGTTCTCGCTCTCCCCCTTTCTCTCTGTTCTCGCTCTCCCCCTTTCTCTCTGTTCTCGCTCTCCCCCTTTCTCCTTCTCTCTCTCTCTCTTCCTTTCTCTCTCTCCCTTTCTCTCTCTCTCTTTCTCCTTTTCTTTCTCTCCCTTTGTCTCTCTCCTTCTCTCTCTCTTTGTCTCTCTCTCTCTCTCTCTCCCTTTGTTTCTCTCCTTCTCTCTCTCCCTTTGTTTCTCTCCTTCTCTCTCTCCCTTTGTTTCTCTCCTTCTCTCTCTCCCTTTGTTTCTCTCCTTCTCTCTCTCCCTTTGTCTCTCTCCTTCTCTCCCTCTCTTTGTCTCTCTCTCTCTCTCTCTCCTTTGTTTCTCTCCTTCTCTCTCTCCCTTTGTTTCTCTCCTTCTCTCTCTCCCTTTGTCTCTCTCCTTGTCTCTCTCCCTTTGTCTCTCTCCTGTCTCTCTCTCCTTGTCTCTCTCCTTGTCTCTCTCCACGCCTCTCCTTGTCTCTCTCTCTGTCTCTCTCCTTGTCTCTCCCTTTCTCTGTCTCTCTCTTTGTCTCTCTCTGTCTCTCTCTCCCTTTGTCTCTCCCTTTGTCTCTCTCTGTCTTACTCTCCCTTTGTCTCTCTCTCTGTCTCTCCCTCCCTTTGTCTCTCCTTGTCTCTCTCCCTTTGTCTCTCTCTGTCTCTCTCTCTCTCTCTCCTTGTCTCTCTCCCTTTGTCTCTCTCCTTGTCTCTCTCCCTTTGTCTCTCTCCTTGTCTCTCTCCCTTTGTCTCTCTACTTCTCTCTCTCCCTTTGTCTCTCTACTTCTCTCTCTCCCTTTGTCTCTCTACTTCTCTCTCTTTCTCTCCCTTTGACTCTTTCTCTCCTTCTCTCTCTCTCCCTTTGTCTCTCTCTCTCTATTCTCACTCTTTTCTGTTCTTTTGTATTTTTTCCAAACATTTTTCTTATCTTTTCTTTTCTCTCTCATCCCTTGTTCTTGGCTTGTATCATTGAGCTCAAGATGATGATAAAAATATTTTACCCTTCCAACCCACCCCCGTCTCTCTCTATTTGTTCCTGTTTGCAGCTAACATTAAAGACTACACTCCCCCTGTCTGTCCCTCCTTTCTCTCTCTCTCTCTCTCTCTCTCCCACCTGAAGGCACTTCACTGTCTCTGCACTCTTCTCCTATTTGGGTGGAATCTCTATCCTCTATTCATGTGAGAGGTTCCCTGTCCTTGGGAGGGGGAACTGTTTCCTGCAGATACATATATCTTTTTGTAAAACTGTTACATTAAGTACCAACACTTAATGAGAATGAGGTTTTAAATTTTCTTATATATTTTTTTTTCTTTTTAAAAAAAATTCTGTTTTAAATGATTTTATATTTACAGAAGGTTAGTATGATATTTCTGCAGTAGCTTTAGGAGTTTAAACATTTTTCAACCTTCTTTTCTGATATCTACAGTAAAATGCTAGCTGTTCTGTCTGTAAGCAATAATGGCAACATTTTGAATGTATCTAAATTTGAGCTGCTTCCTCTCCTGTTGTTATTAACAGGCTTTAACAGCGGCCCAAATTTTATTTTCATAATTTTGTTCAGTGTTTTGCAAGGCAAAATGAGTAGAGAAACTTAACACAATATATGAATAGGAATTTAATAAGTTTTTCCTTTCCTATTATAAAGAATAGAGGTCGTGGAGAGCCATGATTATCTACGTCCTGAAGCTACACAACCACAAAAATCTTTTGGATATTACATGTAAATCAACAAGATGTTGACATTCCACAATTCTTTAAAAAGATTAGCAAGGTAACCCCCATCAATACTGGAAAGAGTGATATAGCTACTGGACTTGAGAAACCTATTTTCTTGTCAAGGTTAGGAAGGTTGCCTTTATCTATACTGGAAAGAGCTATAACAGCTACTGGACTTGAGAAACTTATTTTCTCTCCTTTTTTTCTTTTTTAAACAAAAATTTTACAAGTTGATGATAATTTTAGTGGTATTTTGATATAACAACACAGGTAGTCCTGCTGGTAAGGCAGTAAATGTCAGTATGGATTTTTTTGTAAAAGATTAAATAAATGTATTTACATTTGGAAATGAGTTATTTTCAAAAGTTCTATAATATAATTGTATTGAACAGTTGTTAATACAACTGTGTACTGGTCTAATTTAATTCTGACCAAAAGCTATATATATATATATATATTCTCTAAACATATACTGTTAAATATAAGAGACAATGAATGTCTATTATGTTTAATCATGAGCCGTTCTAAACGTTGTATTTTGGCTTTAATTTCAGTTGAAAATAAAGACAAAAATTCTCCAACTGAAATTAAAGCCAAAATATGACGTTTAGAAAAAGCTCATGATTAAACATAATAGACATTCATTGTCTCTTATATTTAACAGTATATGTTTAGAAAATTATTTACTGCCTTGATACACACACACACTAAATTTTAAGACAGCAAACTGGATGAAAAATTTACTTAGTTAAATTTTTTTTTCATTTCAATTATAGAATTATCTTATTGCTTTCATATAATTTTTTTTTTTTCCAGAACCAAAAAATCCCAAATTGGAAATCCAGCAATGTTGGACAGCATTACAGGATTGTAGCCTATTTCCAAAGCAATCCGATCTTGATGATACATCTGACAACGTGTGAGTAAAACTGAGATTTACTTTTTTTAGCAAATCTGCATGAAAGGTGTAGTGGAGGAATTATTATTATAATAATAATAATAGAATTAAAATAAAACACAACGAAAGATCAGAGTTGTTTTGACTTGAAAATGCAGCTGACATCTCTCTCGCCAGAAGGAATTAGTATTGGCTTGTTAATTTTTTTTTCTTTGTTATTCATTTTACTACTCAGTGCAATTTACTTAGGCACGTATTGGAGATGAATTAAAAAAAAAATTCCAATTGCAGCTGAAAGTTCAGTAGACAAAATGAAAATACTGTTTAAAAAATAGATGGAGTGTTTACTCAAACATAAAAAACTTTTCCGTTACACCTAATGGTGTGTAGGGCAGCATTTTTGCTGTTTCCATAACAAAACTGTTTTTTTATGGGTCAGGGTTGTTAGCCTGGAGGAAGGTGGTTTTCTAAGCGTAGCTTAGATGTGACACACGGCCAGAAGTAGGGGGTACCCAGTGAGGATCGAACCTACTGCTCAGTTATCATGATCCTAGCGAGATGAGCTTGTTACACCACGCCAAGGTGTCCTTACTCAAATATGGGTATCTGCTAAAAGAAATGTTTAAATTTAAAAAAAAAACAAAAAAACCCTTATTCCAAATTTCAGTTTTGAAATTGAGCTGTAATCTTGCCCCTTGCAAGTGACCCTAATTTCATTTCTAGGTCACACCCATGTGTCATAACGCATGCTTTAGGAAACACTGTAATTTAGACATTGCTTATTTAGTTGGATCTTTTATCTAGGACAGTGTAAGATATGCTACTCACACTCATATGAATTCATATACTTATATAAAATCACTTGGTTTATATATATATATATATATATATATATGCATATATATTCTTTTCTCACCTACCACCAACAATCTACAAAAATTAAATGAATACATCATTTATCATTTTTTGCTTCTCTGTCCCTTTGTAGGTTTTTTCTCACCCAATAATAGACTTTGAAAAGCAGTAGCTACTCTAGCATTTATGCATCGTCCATTCAGCAATGAATTAGAACGCTCTCAGCTATTGGGCGTGTATAATGATAATATACATGCTAAAAAGTCTGCCTTCTACCAAGTGCCCATAGCTCATTGGTAGAATCGATGACTGATGCCAATTCGTTCGGGTTTCAATCCTGGTTTAAAAGCAATCGGAGTCTAACCGTACTGATGAGCTGTGATACAGCAAAACAGATCTGTCTGCGGATGACTATATATATATATATATATATATATATATACACACACACACACAAGTGAAGAAAAACAAAGAAAGTATTAACATTTTCTTTTTTTTAACTACATTGTTAACAACATTGTTTTTTAATGTCGAAACAAAATGTCCAGTTTTGTAGTAAATTATAATTTGTACATGTTCTAAACTATAACTTATATATATATACACTACTCATCAATGCACTATCTCCATCTCAATATTGAGCACTTTGCAATAAAAAAAAAAGAACTTGCTTGCCAAATGACAATTTATTTACAAAACCACTGAAAAAACAACCTTTGTGCTAAATATTATCACAATTAAACACTATTCATTCTGAAGTAAAGTTAAATTCAAATTCATCCTTGATAATGGCTAAAAGTATATCTGAAACCTCTTAGGTAAATAAAGCATTTGCACAATTTTTATATATGTTATATACTGAAAAGAAAACAAATAAGAACACATGAAAAATATAGAAAAAAACTTGATCACAGCACCTTGTCTGTCATTTTTAATTCAAGTTACATAAAAGAAAAACTACTGCCTAAATACAATATATATATATATATATATATATATATATATATAAGCATGTTTCACTGTGTCACAGCTTATCAGTGCAGCTAGATTAACCGTTTGCTTCAAGTCGGGATTAAAATCCGACTGATTTCTCATCAGATATCTTTCCACTGAGCTATCGGCGCACGCCAGAAAAAAAGCAGCTTTCGCAGCAGGTTATTTGCAGGATGTAAACAAACAGCCAGTAACCGAGAGCGCACACTAAGCAGTTATAGGTTAGATGTAAATTAGACCAGTAAACAGTTGTATTAGAAATATAAATTGCCTGACAAAACCAAAAAGGTTGAAACAATGGCAATCTTCACGCACACACACACACACACACACACACACGTAACCCTATAATCAGTTCAATTAGCAGATAATACAAGGATGTTTCATTGTAAGCCATACAAGTTCCTGAAATAAAGCCTGTCCTTTCTAACGTTGGGTTGATAGTTTGGCAAAACAAATAAACAAATTTCAGCCGATCATATCAAAGATAGTTGATTGAGTTTTTGTTTGACTTGTGAATACTCTTAATCAACCACTTTGGTGCGATGCATGAGTTCCAGATCAACACTTCAATGTTTGGGTAATGGTAGAAATATTTATACTCATTCGGTGATCACTGGGGGGATGAGTGGGATCAGATTAGATTGAATCCTCTAAGCTCGGTTCTTGATGGTGGGCAAGAAGTTGTGGACTTTTCTTACCACGTAATCAAACCAATTCTTGGTGGCCAGCTGAATTACCCAAACCCTGCCCACGCAGTAACTGGGCACAAAGCTTGTCAGACGAATTTTACTACTTTCATTGCCGAACAGGTTTTTGTATAAAACCACCCAGTATGAAGGGGTGGGGTTTATCTTTTTCACCCATTACCAAGACTGTCACTAATACCTTCCAGTTAACAAAGCATTTCTTTATGCATGGTTTACATGGCATGAAGGTCAAATTTGAAAATTCAGGTCAGCTCACTCTTGCTTAATTTGGTTTATTTTACAAATCTGTGGTATTTTTATGAATTCTCAGATTTCTCTTTTGCCATTTAAAAAAAACGATACTCGAAATTTCACCAAGCCAGGGTTTTATACATTTGCTCGCCAGCTCATCTTTAGACTGTTTACAGATCATTATTTGTTTATAAATTTTTCTCCTTAACTCCCATTGTTCTCCTGTCCAAATAAAAATTCATTTTAATCAAAAAAACAAGAAAATCTCCTCCATAATCTATAATCATAAAGTCAATTGCAAAATGTAATTGCTCTCTCAAGTTTTAACCAGAACACTCCATTGTGTTAAACACACACACACACACACACACACACACACATATCTATATATATATATATATATATATATATATATATATATTGTATTGAGTGCTTTACGTGTTAGGTTTTTCGTCTTGGGGCTTTTTTCTTTCGACTAGTACTTTATCTAATGTTCAAATGCTTAGTTCTTCTCTTTTTTTGTTTTCATTTTTTTTCCTCTCTGTGTTTATACTCGGTGGGTTTTTCAAGACGTGTTCAAAGATAAATTCAGTTTTTTATATATATATATATATAGGAAAACCATGATGCTGATAGATTTTTACTCCTTGTGGAACTTTGTCAAAGCAAATGTAGAAATTCTATTTAGGAATATGTATTTATATACACAGAAAAGTCATGTGGAGTAAAACATAACATCTGTTGTAAACTGAATTAGAGAATGCTAATGCTGAGGGAATATTTTAGATTTTTTTTTTTCATATCTGAATGTATAAGGTCTTTTGTTCCCCCCCACTTTACTTTTTTGTGTTTATATATAAACACAAAAAAGGTTCCTTAATAAAATTTCTACGCTTACCTTGATAAAATCTTTATGTTGGCATAAAAGGTTTTTATCTTATTTATCGTCTTTGTAGATAAACTTATTTATATCTGAATTTTTACACACACACACACGTGGATATGTAAAAATATATATATATATATATATATATATATATACACACACACACACACATATATAATTACACATTTCTTGATCTTATTTTTATAATTCTCCAATGAATCAATACACATCAGAACGACCTGCTTCTCTCAAGTTGATTTCATGGTATTTATTCTGGTTGCTGTATTGACTGAATTGGTAAAATCCCAGTTGTACTGAGGAGGGTGAATTCAGAAGGTTTATTTGCAGCTTACTTTGTATCTTTGAGTTCCAAGCTGAAAATCTTAGGAACGGAAGTTCTTGCAATTTCTGTATAAATTTAATATTCTACAAACTGCAAGAATTTTGCTTCCAACCAGATATTTTGTATGGTTATGGTGTTGGCGTTGTTTGAAATTAATTTATAAATTTGTTTTTATTTTTATTCAGTCAACTAAATTAAGTTCCTCCCCCTCCACTTACTCCTTATCTTAACTTCATCTAACACCGTGGTTATTAACTTCTACAGCACCTCTTTTCAGATATTTGTTGTTGCTCTCCTCGTATTAAAATTACACTGGCAAATGAAGCAGTTAATGTCATGGGTTCCTGTTTTGTTGCCCTATTGCACGGCCAAATGATTTGAAACAGGTATGGAATATGATAAAAATAAGCGGAAGCACCAAGTTCAGATTTCATAAGAGCTTGGTCATCTCCATCGTGTTATATGGCTGTTGGATCTAGGGTAATGAATTGGGGAAGATGGCTAGATTATTGACATATTTCATAAGTTCAAAGTGAGATTTTAAGATCATGCGAAGAGAATGGAACTGCTTCTATGTGCCGCTATAGAAGCCCTTAGCTTCAAGGCATGGTGAAAAAGATACAGGTTCATCGGTCAGGTTTTAAGGCAAAACTCAAAGGACAACTGCAAAATGAGGCGTTGACCTTGATCCCTGAAGAGAGAAGTGAAAGGCCTAGGACATGACAAAGAGTTATGGAGAAATAGACGGAAACAATAGACTGGCAATCTTGCAGACAGGGCAGAATGAAGAAATTCTGTGGAGCCCTTATGTGCTGCAGGCCACCAGGCTGATTGAGAACCGTGCCCAATCATTGAAAGTAAACTAGGATGGAAACGGTTAAATGGCAGTCTCTTGGTTGGACAATAGTGTTAGCCAAACTTGATTTTTTTTTCAATCCATTGCAGTTAAATGTTTGAAATGTACCTACAAATGTAAATATATAGGCTAAAAGATAAATTCATATACAAAAATATTTGTCTCAATTGAAGTTGAAAGGATCACCTTCAAAGATTTTCAGCGGATGTCATGCATAGAACCATATTCGTTCCTAAACATCGAAACTGTCAGTTGTATACAACTACTTTCTTAGACAAGAGGATAGGAGGTAAGAGTATGGCCGAGAGGGTAGGGTAGGGGGTAAGAGTATGGCCGAGAGGGTAGGGTAGGGGGTAAGAGTATGGCCGAGAGGGTAGGGTAGGGGGTAAGAGTATGGCCGAGAGGGTAGGGTTAGCGGGTAAGAGTATGGCCGAGAGGGTAGGGTAGCGGGTAAGAGTATGGCCGAGAGGGTAGGGTAGCGGGTAAGAGTATGGCCGAGAGGGTAGGGTAGGGGGTAAGAGTATGGCCGAGAGGGTAGGGTAGGGGGTAAGAGTCAGTGAATTGCCTTTCAGGTGGGAGAGGTAGGGCCAGACAGGAGGATTGTAAAGTTTTTATGTTAACTGCAAACAGGAACAGGAATATTTTTATTATCAGTGTTGGCCCAATGATACAAGCAATGAACAAGGGATGAGAGAGAACAGAAATAAGGTTTAAGGAAAATGGCTTTGAGTGTATGAAGCCTTCAGGTCTTAACAAAGACCTCCCTTCCTTCCTTTAAATTTTGTCAACTGATACTACAGAATCATAAAGAATTATGCCAAATCACATCAGCTGAATCCTTTCAACAGCCGTAACAACTAAAATGGGAAGCATATGTAACTCAGAGAGAAAATAATGACATAACACGTTGATGTTCAACATTACTTCAAACAAAAGTTTAGGAAGGAAACCCTCCTCCGTACTGAAAAGAGTGATAACAATGAACTTGGGAAAATTGTTTTAATAGATAGATTTTATAAATTTCAATTGAAAGTCAAGTGTTTTCTTATATTTCTACTCTCCCCACCACCCCAAAATAAATCCTGCATTTGAAACTGGCAATAGATTCTTTGATTAATCCTCAATAGCCATTTAACACTGATGTCAAGTTAAATCAGGTGGTTAAAAATAACTATCAAAATGGCCATCCAAATCAAGAAAATTTGAATTTTTATATATATATATATATATATATATATATATATATCAATTAGAGAAAATTTTCAAAATTCAAAGGTGTCGGATGTACATTTCGATATAGGATCTCTAATAGAGACTCTACGTCACATCAGTGACATTGTTTTTTCCAAATGGCGAAGGCCCTGGGGGAGAGTGTGGAGAGGTTTTAGGTTAACAATGGTCACAAAGTGGAAAAGGACAGCTGGTAGTCACGGGGTTACAGAGTGTTGAAACGGTATATTTAGGAAGGGGAAGAATAGGAGTTCATATTTTATAAAGATAGACAACTAAATGAGTTAAATTACTTTTTAAAGTTAAGATTTTGGACTGTTTGAAGAGGTGTATTTAGGCGAGAAGGAATGGGTTTCAATATAAGATTTAAAAAATGTTTTTTTAAAAATTTTTATTTAAGTTTATTTGATTAAACCTTTTAGGTAGAAGTGAGTTAAATGCCAATTACAGGAAGTTATCAGTTTAAAAATTATTAGAGAGAAAAAAAATATATATATATGTTATATTAGTCATCCACATACAAGCCCGTTTCGCTGTATCACAGCTCATCAGTATGGCTAGACATATCCACTTGCTTCTGGCCGGGATCGAAAACTCGACCAATTTGGTGTCAGTCGGAGTCTCTACTCCCTAAGCCATCGGCGCATGGGGTTAGAGAAGGGAAATTTTAACGTCTTGTATGTAAGCAGTGTATACGGATGCCAGTCACCAAGATAACTCAATTCATTTCTGAAGAGTCATGCATACATACATATATATGTGTGTGTGTGTGTGTGTGTGTGTGTGTGTGTGTTAACCAAGGAAAAAGGGGTTTAGTAAAAGAATCCTTATTTTCTAAAGATAGGCAATTAAAGGAGCTTGGGATAGGAAGGGGGGGTAATTTAATTATTTTTTTTTTTTTCTTTAATCACATCACCCTGAGCAAAGCGGTAACGCCACTGATGTGCAAGGGGCTACATAAAAGTGAAAAGATTGGAAAAAAAGAAAGCTGGAAACCACATCCTAAACAGGGAACAAGGGATGAGCCTCTAAACCTGTTCAATAGACATGGGTGGAGTGTGAACTGGGCGATAGTTTAGTCTATCTACTCCAATTGAATAAATAAATAAAAGAGAAAGAAAACAGTGAAAAGATTGGAAAAAAGAAAGCCGGAAACCACATCCTAAACAGGGAACAAGGGATGAAGCTCTACACCTGTTCAATAGACATGGGTGGAGTGTGAACCGGAATTATTTAACTATAAAGATAATAATAATGATCGAAACATTGCTACTAAAAAAAAAGAACTTCTGCACTTAATGACATCAATTATAAACACAGTAACAACGTGTTTACCGTGTTTGTAATTTAACATACGCAAGACTCTATAGGCATAAACTTTACACATGTTTCTTTACAAGTAAAACAAAATTAATCCTTGATAATGGCTAAAAGTATAGCCAAAAGTGCTTGAAAATACAAAACTTTTGAACAATTCTTATATAATTTGAGTTCTAAAAAATACAGAAAATCATAAAAACACATGGAAAATTATATAAAAAAACTTAATTAAACTTGTCTATCATATTTAATGAAACTTGTATAAGAGATTGTTGGCTAAATACACTATATATATGGCTTCGAAACATGAAAAATTTTTGTTTGTAGTGATACTATGAATTTAAAAACATTGTAACAACCATTACACTATATATATATAATATATATATATATATATATATATATATATGTATATGTATATATATATATATATATATATATATATATATATAGTGTATAGTGTATATATATATATATATATATATATAGTGTAATGGTTGTTACAACCATTACACTATATATATATATATATATATATATATATATATATATATAGTGTAATGGTTGTTACAATGTTTTTAAATTCATAGTATCACTACACAAAAATTTTTCATGTTTCGAAGCCAGCCCATTATGTTTTTGGCTTCTTCCTCAGGTGATATTTTTAGAAATGAGAATTATCTAGTTGAAAAGCCAGTAAATATATATATATATATATATATATATATATATTGTAAGTAAATTAAACCTAGTGAGCCAACAAAACTACCAAGGTTTCACCTAAGCGGATCTTCAGGGAACGCTGGCTGAAGAGGAAAGTAACAACGACGAGAAAAAGGGAACTCACCCGCGTGACCAAAAAAGGAAGACACCAAACAAATATTAACATTAACCTAGCATTAATTAGGTTAATGTTTATATTTTAATGTCTAGATATATTTGTTTTCTTAATAAAAGTTCTAAAATATTTGTTTGGTGTCTTCCTTTTTTGGTCACGTGGGTGAGTTCCCTTTTTCTCGTCGTCGTTACTTTCCTCTTCAGCCAGTGTTCCCTGAAGATCCGTTTAGGTGAAACTTTGGTAGTTTTGTTGGCTCACTAGGTTTAATTTACTTGTTCTACTCTGCTTAAGTATTTAGCACTTTTTTTTGTTAGTTGATTATTTATCTTGGTTTATTTTTTTTTTTTTGGGCGACATACTGGCTCAGTCTGAATCCCTTTGGCTGATGTTCATGTGCTTAACAACCGTTTTTCCTTCCATGGAGATACGCGGAGGGTTTTAACAACCATTTTTCCTTCCATGGAGATACGCGGAGGGTTTTTCGAAATGAGTATAGTTATAAGTTTGTGTTTATGCATCACTCATTCAGTAATTGAATTAGAGCACTCTGGCTATTACGCGTGTATAATGACAATATACATGATAAAAAGTCTGCCTTCTACCGAGTGTGCATAGCCCAGAGGGAGAATCGCCGACTGACACCAATTCGGTCGGGTTTCAATCCTGGGTTAAAAGCAATCGGAGTCTAACCGTACTGATGAGCTATGATACAGCGAAACAGATCTGTAAGCGGATGACTATTTATAAGCTTAATTTAATATACATAAATTAAACAATGCATGTCTTAATGAGTTTATTTTAGAGGCCATTCCTCCTTGAGTTTTTTATGCTTATTTAAATTATCATAAATATGTTGTTACAATTGTCACCATGTTTTTATTGCAATTTTGTTAGTAAATGAAAATTCCTGCTTATTTCTGCATCTGAATGACTTCATTTGTGAGTTCAATTTTTCTATTTTCAGCGGTTTAAAGGAATCACTCAAGGAACATATTGAGCATCTCTCTTCTGTGATGGCAATCAAATCAAGCTGAAAGGAAAATTTAAAAAAAAAAAAAAAGGAAAATATGTATCCGTCCAGAAATTGGCTTTTGAGGCAATGGATCCTTTCACCTGTTGTTAAACCCAAAGATTTGCTAAACCTTTGGCTATTTTTAAAAATGACATGGTTAAAAAAATAAACATGACCTTCTTGATGCTGGCCTTTGACCTTTCTGATTGTTGACGGGTGAACAAAGCACAAATTGTGTCTTTTTGGTTGAAATGACACTTCTTTCTGAATTCTATAAACCTGAGAAATGAAAGTCCTGGATGAAAAGAGGGTGGGATGTGTGTGTGTGTGTTTTATGAATAGATTCTAATTAAAATTAATTTTTTTCCAAAATCAGTCCCTTTAGAGGATTTTTTAATTTTTTTCATGCTTGGGCATTTTCCAATTTCATCATCTTTACATTTGTTTACTTTTAATCATTTTTAAAACAGATTGTTTTTGTTATTCTGGGGCTATATGATCTATATGTTTTTATTTCCTACTGTTTTCATATATCATTAAACAACACAGAGTGCTGCCCTAAATCGGGAGAAAGTTGAAAGAAAATGCAGTTCTTTATTACTTTGTGGAGTGAGTGAGAGAAATGTGTGCAATAACTGGCAGGACCTGAGAAACACTTTGACAGAGAAATTAACGAGTGGTTGGACTTGTGTTGCTTAATGACAATTGTTGTTTTAAAAAATATTGCTGGTGTATAATAACTTTTCTCTTTATTTTTAAGGGGAGGGGGGTATAATCACTTTTTTTTTTTTTTTTAAATCATCTCACCCCAAGCAAGGCATTCCACTGCCACTATTGCACATGGGGCTACATAGGGGAAGGTAAAGAGAAGTAGTGGTTAGACATAGGGAATGTCAGGAGGAAGGTGACAGATGAGTAAGGATAGCGAGGATGAGGGTTGGGTAGATGGGAAGAGTGTTTTTTTTTAATCATCTCACCCCAAGCAAGGCATTCCACTGCCACTATTGCGCATGGGGCTACATAGGGGAAGGTAAAGAGAAGTAGTGGTTAGACATAGGGAATGTCAGGAGGAAGGTGACAGATGAGTAAGGATAGCGAGGATGAGGGTTGGGTAGATGGGAAGAGTGTTTTTTTTTAATCATCTCACCCCAAGCAAGGCATTCCACTGCCACTATTGCACATGGGGCTACATAGGGGAAGGTAAAGAGAAGGAGTGGTTAGACTTAGGGAATGTCAGGAGGAAGGTGACAGATGAGTAAGGATAGCGAAGATGAGGGTTGGGTAGATGGGAAGAGTGCTTGATAGAATGGGAGCTGGTTAGTGTGTTAGGAGGTGTCTATTGACCTTACATTTAAACTCCTGGAGATTGTAGCCGTCGGGGAAGCAATCGTTTGGAAGAGAATTCCACAGTCGGGAAGTGCGAGGAAAGAAACTGTTGGAGTAGAAGTTACGGCTGCATTTTATCGGTTTCACTGTAAAAGGGTGGGATCTAGTTGCTAATCTAGTATCTCGTTCAAATTCGTATTTAGGGGGCACTAGTGATCTAAGTTCATCGGAGCAGAAGCCGAAGTGTGGAGGTATAATCACTTTTTTTGGAGGGGATGGGAAATGATCACTTCCCTCTTTATTTTAAAGTAGGGGTATAATCACATTTTGGGAGTGGTTATAATTACCTCCTTTCTTTTTCTCTCCCTCCCCCAAATCACATTCGCTATATTTAAATGTGCCTCATACACAGGATTATCTTCGATGTTCGCAACTTGCAACAGTTCTCTCCTCCCAGGAACACTTAACATTGAGGATCTTTTAGAAACATTTCCAAAGTCTTTATCCAATAAGTATTATTGATTTACCATTCCATCTATTGTTCTTCACACAACTTTTAGTTATGTGTCACGTTAGAGTGGCGGGGTACATTTCTTCAGTGATGAAACTAATCTGTCTCAGGACAAAGATGAACTTGAAGGCGTAATAAATGTGGACGATTGACAGAGATGTGTCTGTGAATATGAGACAAAGGTTTTTCAATTTACACAAACATCTACAGAATTTCCTTTAGAGGAAAAAAAATTATGACTCAACTTTCGCAGAATTTGTGCTATTTTCAAATCTTTCAGCAAATTTGTAAATGCTGATTATTGTAAAAAATGCATGTGTCTTTTTATATATATATATATATATATATATATATATATATATATATATATAAAATTTTATAATAAAGATTTGTTAAAAGTTTAACTTTTCTGGTTTGTTTCAATTTTGATTTTGTTATTTCTCATTTCTTTGTCAATTTTAAATGTCGCCTTGCATCCTGGTCAGTCGTCCAAATTACCCAATCTCCACAGCTTGATCAATGAGTTGATCACATCAATCTAAACCCTGCCTTATCCAACCATGCAGAGTCGAATAGTCTTTGGAAATTACTGTAATGAATTGATCCAGTCAGAATAAAAGACACAAAATAAAAACAAAAAATTATCAATAAAATTAAAAGCCTCTACACCTACTCCTTAGCACGACACTTGGTTTGAAAATTATCACTTTCTCATGCAGACCTCTATGACCTTAACCCACTGCTTCTATTGGATGTAACACTTTAACCGGTTTGGTTGGTCTGGCACAAGGCTTAAGTTGGAGGTTCTTCTCAGCAGGCAGTCATGTGATAACAGGTCTCTCATCTGTAACAAACTGCAACTCCAACTCACTTTAGTCGTTTTGTGTCATCATATTTATGGACATCTACTCACAAAGAATCACTTTATTATTTGTCCACTGGTAATTAATTACACTCTCAAAACAGAGAATTCTCTTTCCCTGTGAGCAATAGTTACAGGCATTGACCCGCCCTGATCCCTTTTCTTCTCATATTGGCCTCTCACGCCATCGCCTCTCAAGGAGTGTGAACAATCTCTCCACCTTCTTCAGCTTTTCACTTGCGCCTGCCACCTAAGCTACTCTTCAACAAATGCAATTCTCGACCTGTCGATGTGGTCTATCTCATGGTCATTAATTAGAATTTATTGTTCAAAAAGTTCCTGCCTACGTCGAAATATTCCTTCTTGGTCCATTTTTATTTTTGAGACATTGTGCATTTTTCAGACTCAACACACACACAAACAATAAAATTTATTCACACCACGTGTACCTCAAAAAATACAATTGTGTGGGAATTCACCCCTTACCATACCCTTTGGGATCAAAAACAAGGACGGCACACCCAAAAGCTTGGACGTAGTGGAAAGCACACCATGTGGTCAAAAATACGAATTTTCGACCAATCAGGGCTCGACATAAGAAACACACTTTTTGATCTATCGGATCTTCACCATCAAGATAAAAGGGAAGCAGAAACTTTCAACGCTAGAGGGAGAAGCAGCCAGCTCAAACCACAGAGGGGCACACAATGTCACAATGCGTTGATTAAAATGAAGGAAGGTAAAGAAGTGTTTGGGTATTACCTATTTATTAAACATTAATATTTCGAGATCAAAATCTCATCTTCAGAATGACAGAGAAGCTTTTGTCTGTCCGAGTGTGTTCTTGGCCTTTCAAAGAAATGCATTGTGACAGCCTTCAAAACATAACCATATAACTATTTTACACAATGTTTCAAGCAAATTACATATCTTTACTATCCCTACACCTGAGCCAGAATAAATTTGCAACCGTTAGAGCTATTTAAACTATCCAAGAAACATGCAAAATTAAGATGCCAGATCAACTTCCTAAAACGATGCCTAGCCGAGAACACACTCAGACAGACACACGCTCCTCTGCCATTCTGAAGATGAGATTTTGATCTCGAAATATTAATGTATAATAAATAGGTAATACCCAAACACTTCTTTACCTTCCTTTATTTTACTCAACGCATTGTGACAGCCTTCAAGACATAACCCATGTAACTATTTTACACAATGCCTCAAGCAAATTACAAAACTTTACTAAAATAATAGATGAATATACAATCATTATTACTCATTTTAACCAATGAAAATTTTGTGGTTTGTCTATTTTAATATTGTGATGAATCTTAATTCTTCTGTTGATAATTAAGCTCATGGCGAGTTCTACAACAATAAAATATCCGTAAAAATTCCTCTGTTGCATTGTTAAATATTTGTGCTTAACAACTTTAATGAAATATTGCAATAGCAATCATAAGTATGTTTGTCGTTATTTTAAGAAGTGGGTACAAATAAAAAGATTTGAAATCGACAACTTTTTCCATTTCACTGAAACTGCCATTAAACACTTTCTTTCATTCATTTTCTCACTGGAACAAAGTAGCATGTCTTGTTTTTCTACAGGATCAAGACGAAATAATCCATTATTTATGAGGTATTAGCAGGAGACGTTAAACAATTCCACCTTTTTTCTTTCATTTTCTCACTCAAATCAGGTAGTGTCTTTCTCCTCTTTCCACACAATCAAAACGGAATAGTCCATTACATATGAGGTATTTGCATAACGACCATGCAAATAAATGAAATATTGAGGGTTAATTAGATTTGAAGGATTATTATTGTCGCAATTATTATTAAAATTATTATGAAATAAAATAAGGCTTACATGATGTTTTTTTTGTTAATTCCTGACCATTGACAATGCTTTCCTTCCTCATTTGCAGCCAAGTGAACTTTTAATGTATTTGAAAGTAATGTTGCTCTTGAAATGGTTTGCAGAAAGCACATGATGATCTGACCTTGGAAGTTTGAGGAGAACTGGCAGATAATCTGAAACCTCCAAAAAATCAATTAAACTCTGGCACTGGTAAATTTCAACTCCTAGCAGGGCATCGCTGTTAAAGAAAACAAACATCTAATTTTCCGAGTTTAATTTGTAAGTATTTATCACTTTTTCACAGCCATATTTGTTCTGCATTATTTGAGGTGGATGTGCATTGTGGTGCAATGGATATCGACTCGGAACGCGAAATTAGGGAGCTGTGTTCGAATTCCAGTTGAATTCTTCACATTCACTTGCGCACAAATACACTTGGGAAAGGTATTAATCTGTCTAGTCCCTCCAGTTATGGGTTAAATAATAGGACAAATTGGGTTCTATATCCTTGGTCGGCAACCAGTCTACCGCAGAAAGCAATAGCAACCTACTGTGGGAAAATCTTCTGCCCAGTCAGTCATGTCTCTTTTAAGACATGATCGCCCAAGTGTGTATCACGTATGGCACTTAACTAACTGAATTGCTTATCAAGAAATTGAGATTGCACTTACAATTTTAGAAAATTGAAAATCATCAAGGGAGTTCCACAGGGGGGGGAATTGCAAGAAAGAAACTTGGAGTAGAAGTGAAGGTTTTATTTACTTATTTCAACAGTAAAATGGTGGGGCCTAGATGTCAATTCATGTATTTAGGGGCACCAGGGAAAAAGAAGTTTGTCAGAACATTTGCCATGAAAATATTTGTAGAAAAGACAAAGGGAAGCCACATTATGACGTTGATAAAGTGACTGAAGTTGAGATGCCTGGTCAAGTTTAGTTATATTGCAGATCCTTCTTTTGATTCTGTCAATCTTGATATCCTACATCAAGGACGGATTTCTCTATGGAAGGGCCACAAAAAATGAGGACCTTAATTTCCCGTATGTGTTTTCATGTGGTACTTATCCATAGTACCACATACATCTTTGATCTGTATTGTCCTCAAGATGAAGGGTTGATAATCATCAATCAAATATCAGGGATTGACAATATCCTCCCCAAATCTTAATCCTTCAGCCAACTTTCACATAGGCAGTGACCTCAACGTTCACCACAAAGAGTGGTCAATCCACTCTCAACCCAAATCATTGATGAACCCGCAAGACCCAGATATGATAGCATACAAACCTCCTTGATGTTTTTCTGACATCCCGTTGTGGTACAGTGGATATCAGCTCGGAACGAGAAACCGGGGAGCCAAGTTCGAATTCCAGTTGAATCCATTGTATTCACTTACGCGCAAATACCCTTGGGAAAGGTATTAATCCATCTCTTCCTTCCAGTTATGGGTTAAATAGCAGGACAGATTGGGTTCTATAGCCTTGGTTGGCAACCAGTCTACCGCAGAAAGCAATGGCAACCTACTGCAGGATAATCTGCCCAGTCAGTCGTGTCTCTTTCGAGACATGATTGCCCAAGCGTGTATCACGTATGGCACTTTGACTGACCCTGACAAATGCTTAGTAAAGGTTTTTATCCCTCCATTGATATGTTGGATCATTCAGTGTCCAAAATGACTCAAAATCATTGACAAGCCCTGATTTACCATTCCATCGAATGGTTTTTTGCTTAAAGGAAAACTGAGACAGCTTTTTGGTTCTATAAGACAGGATCACCTCTCTCAACATTCTTTGAGCCTGGTCAGTACTTAGATGGGTGACCGCTTGGGAATACCAGGTGCTGTAAGCATTTAGTGACGGATGTGCATACTTACGGCCATATCACGTTGAATACTCTGGTTCTTGCTCGATCACCGAAGTTAAGCAATGTTGAGCCTGGTCAGTATAGTGTATAGTGACAGATGTGCGTTGTGGTGCAGTAGATATCAGCTCAGAAAGAGAAATTGGTGAGCCGAGTTCGAATTCCAGTTGAATACCCTGCATTCACTTAAGGAAAGGTATTAATCCCTCCCTTCCCTCCAGTTATGGGTTAAATAACAAGGGTAGGACTTGGGGATCCTGCCCTTAAAAACAAATTCCAATGAATCTTGATAAACAAAAACAAATAAACTAAATAAAACAAATCAAAAAATGATTTTCAGCATTAAATGACCTAATGAAGGTTGATATGCTGGTTAAAATGAACCAACGAACCCACCCAACGTTCTTCAAAGATGCTACCCTAATCTTCAAATGGATCCTCTCTGGAAGGGAGTGTTTTATACCTGCAAAAAAAAATTTCTGTAAAAAAAACCAATGAGTTAACCATGGTTCTTCCCTGAAGGCTCTGCAGCCAGAGCTCACTGGAACCACTTCTTCAAAATTTATCACAAGGAATGCTGTAGTCTGGCCGTTACTACTTTTGAAACTGTTTGCAACTACTGTAGAGAGTTCTGGAAAATGCAAAGTGTAGCTATATGGTGGATTGGAAATTAAAAATTAAAATCAACCGCCTTCCTCACTTTTACAAAAATTGACAATGACGTATGAAATTCTGGTTTTTCCCAAATAGAAAAAGAATTGACCATGTGCTTAAAGATATAGTTGAAACCGGATTTCGCAAATAGATGTTAAATTGTTTTTCTGATCAATGGAAGAGATTTTCAAGACTAAAAAGGACTTGGCGATCTAGTGTGAAAAATCTAGATGACTATAAATGCTTCGGTCAGCATCATTCAGGGATGGAAGCAACAGACACGAGAAGCGAAAATGTAACGGGAGAAGCATCAAGTGACCTGGAAATTCGTTCTCTTTCTCCTTCTTTCTCGTGTGCTGATTCCTTTTACTTCTCCTTCTCCATCCAAAGACATTCCTACTAAACAAACACTCATACATACATACATCCATAAACTCTTTCTAACAAATTACTACTACAAACATTTCTTGATTCCCTCAACTTTCTCATTGAACTTTAACTACTACTTATTCTTCTTATTCCTTTTGTTTTAATAAATTTCTATTTTAATATGCAAAATGTATATTTTTATTCTTACACTGTTCCACACAATCCTACCCATTCCAACCTGCTACCAACCTTCTGATGATAATTCTGGAATAAAAATGGATAAAAATTGTAAGCTGTAGGGAGTTCGGTTATGTATCACACCAAGGCTGAAATTAATAAACATTAACCATTTCCCTACGGCTTCAGCTACATGTAAACTGTCCAGGCCAAGGTTGAAAAGAAACGAACTGAATCGTGAATTCTGGAAGATCACCAACCAAATTACAAACAGAGGTAAAGCGGCTGTGCCCACTATTATAAATAACCCTGAGGTCATATCCTCATTGACAGACAAAGGCAAAGCTTTCCACCTCGGTATTTACCTCAAACTCAATGCTAGATGACTCGTGCATCCACTCCCCAACATCTCACTGAGCACAATCTCAGTAATATAATCTCTAGACGTATCAAAAGCCTTAACCCCAATAAAGCCCAGATAAAATTCCATTGATCATCCTTAATAATATCAACTCAGAATTATCTCCAATTCTAACAAAGTTCTTTAACCACTGTGTGGAAGGAGAAATCTTTCCAAAGTATACATCCAATCTCCAAAAACACTGACAACTAATCCACTCCCTCGAAGTACAGACCCTTAGCTTTTTGAGGCTGTTAGCAACAAGGTTGTTGAGCACCTCGATAGGAACAACTGATTGTGCAATGAGCAGTATAGGTTTTGATCAGTCTAATCCACTGCTGATGTTCTATTGCATGCAGGATTGATACACACATACTGCAAGGAGCATAGCATCAGATCTCTCAAAAGCCTTCGACAAGTTGTGGCACACGGGTTCAAACAAGCTCTCCAGCTATGGAGTAACTGGGAGGGTTTTCTCTTATTGAAGGTAATTATTGTCTGCCAGTCCTCCAAGGTCCTGGCAGACATTCCCCAGAGGTCACTTCTCGGATCAACACTTTCTTCTTATTTACATAAATGATCTACCTAAGAATGTACTTCGATCATTTATAAACCTCTATGCTGGTGATATGATATATGGGCATACCTCCAAAACTCTTGACGATCAGAGATTGGCTATTTATCTTTCTTCCCATCTGACCCCAACTTCCCAGTGTGGAAAAAAAAAACTGGCTGGTTGCATTTTCTTTTATTTTTTTTTTTAATCGTTTCACCCCGAGCAAGGCATTCCACTGCCACTATTGCGCAGGGGGTTACATAGGGTCGGGGAAGTGATGGGGAAAAAGGATGGTTAGATATAGGAAATGTCAGAAGGAGGGTGATAGACGGGTAAGGGTACCGAGAATGAGGTTTGGGTAGATGGTGAGAGTGTTTGAGAGAATAGATGCAAGTTAGGAGGTGTCTATTGACCTTACATTTAAACTCCTGGAGACTGTAGCTGTTGGGGAAGCAGGCATGTGGAAGGGAATTTCACAGGCGGGAAGCGCGAGAAAAGAAGCTGTTGGAGTAGAAATTACGGTTACATCTTATCTGTTTCACTGTAAAAGGGTGGGACCTAGTTGCTAATCTAGTATCTTGTGTAAATTCGAATCTAGGCGGCACCAATGATCTAAGTTTATCAGAGCAGAAGCCGTGAAAGTACTTTTAGAAGAGGCACAGGGAAGCCACGTCATGCCGGTGAGAGAGTGACTGCAACCGGTCTAGATGCCTCTAAAACAAAACTGGTTACATTCCATTAATGCAGATCAGATCCCAAACTATCCGCCAGTCACGATGAACGGATGTCCTCTTGAAATATACACCCGACCTTGTGGGATTCTTATGTAAGATCCATTGCTAAAAATTTGGGTTAAATGATTAGCTCCCTATACCGGTCCAGTATTTACCTGACTGCTTACGTTACCCTCGATTTTTAAGAGCTAGATCAAACTGAAAATGGAGTACTATTACCATATTTGGGTAGAAGCTGTGCAGACGAACTATACCCCTTCCAACCTCTGTCCTGCTATTCATTTATACAAGATTGTTAGGGTGGTTACTCAATGTTTTTCTTTTACCTTCAATATGTCATGTGAGTGTCAAATTCTCCAAGCTCTCTTTCCTCATTTTTGTACCTCAGAAATGTTCTATTATGTTTTTATTGGATGATTGTTGATTCAGATAGCCTTCAAGGTATTTTGAACTGAACCCTTTATTTAATCTACAAAGCTTGATCGTTCTTGTTTTGCTGAACTTGTGTAAGGATATCTCGTCTACTTATTTAGTTTTTCTTAGTTATTGCTTGCCTCACGTTTGGGCAACAATGTCTCGAAAGAGACACTGACTGGGCAGAAGATTATCCCGCAGTAGGTTGCCATTGCTTTCTGCGGTAGACTAGTTACCAGCCAAGGCTATAGAACCCAAGCTGTTCTATTATTTGACTTATAACTAGAGGGTGAAGAGAAATACTATATTATTAAGTAATAATTAGTAGGGGATCAGTTTATTACTTCATAACTATATAAAACTGATCCCCTACTTTATACCCAGCAGAAGTCTTTATCATGTTTCTAACTATTATATTCAGTCAGTCAGCTAAGTGCCATAGGTGATACACCCTTTGGGTGATCATGTCTCGAAAGAGACATGACTGACTGGGCAGAAGATTATCCTGCAGTAGGTTGCCATTGCTTTCTGCAGTAGACTAAACTCAATCTGTTTTTTTATTTAACCCATAACTGGAGGGAAAAGACCGATTAATACCTTTCCCAAGGGTATTTGTGCATAAGTGAATGCAAGGAATTCAACTGGAATTCGAACTCAGCACCCTGATCTCTCATTCTGAATCAATATCCACTGCGCCACAACACACATCCGAATATATAAATAGTTGAGCAAAAACAAGACACACATGATCAGATGATTGCATATAAGCATGAAACAGACTTGCCATTGGGTTTTGACTTCGATGTCCACATAAACATACACACACCCACCCACTATATATGGTAAAATTTTGATTTGTTCCCCGAAAATCTTTCCAAAACATCCTTAATTCCGTGCAAATGTATATGCTGAACTCAAATCGATAATTGTTTATTGAAGAAACCTACCTTTTTTTTATGTTATCGACCAGAAAAAAATCGGATTATATCTCACCCCTTACCAATGTTCTCATATCTGATTCACCACTGATTGACTTGAGGCGTAGGATACTTATTTCGGCCTATTTACTTCCTTTGAGCAATTACTCCGTGATTTGTTTGGTTTTGGAACTCAATTTCCGCATAGTAATTGCAAAAAGGAAGTGAAAAGGCTGAAAAATCGGCAAACTGTGTGTGAAGTCATTTTGCAGTGAATAACATTTTTGAAACATGGTTACAGGGTGAGATAAACGGCGACAAGAAGTTTAATATTTTTCTGGTCATTAAATTGAAAAAAGTTAGGTTTTCGTCAATAAAAAATTATCGATTTAAGTTCAGCATTTACATTTGCACAGAAATAAGGATGTTTTGGAAAGACTTGAAGGGGGAAGGCCTTCGGGGAACAAATCAAAAATTTACCAGAGTCACTTCTAAGCATTTGAATAGGGCATAGATTACTGTAGAAATTTCAATTGTTGATTCTAACAACCATTCTGAAGTGATATTGTTCTATTGACCCCCTCCCCAGTATTGGTCCATATGGACCCTGGTTGAGAATCACTGTTTTAACAAGAGACATTATCTTATTTCAGATATTATTCTTCAGAATTCCAAAAGTTTTCAAGCTTTTTTTAATTCCCATGTGTAGAGACTATCTGGTCGGGTGCTCCTGCTATCCAACTAGGTGCCCTTGACAAAATCCAATGGAGAATCTGTAATGTAATCGATCCCGACTTCCCTGTGTCGCTTCTACAAATACTTTCATGGCTTCTGCCACTTAGCTCACTTGTGCCCCCTATATATGAATTTACTCGAGCTAAAAGATTAGCTACTAGGTCCCACCCTTTTACTGTGAAACCAATAAATTGTAAACACAAATTCTACTCCAGCAGCTCTTTTTATCGCACTTCCTACCTGTGGAATTTCCTTACTTTCCCAACAGCTACAATCTTCAAGAATTCAAATGTAAAGTCAGCAGTCATCTATCTCTCTCTCATGCTCCTTTCTCTGTCCACTCCACTCTCATCAGTATTCTCATCCTGCTCTTACCCACTTCCTGACACCCCCTATAACCTGTCACTCTTTCTCATAACTTTCTCTCATGCTCTTTTCTCCGTCCACTCCACTCTCATCAGTATTCTCATCCTGCTCTTACCCACTTCCTGACACCCACTATAACCTGTCACTCTTTCTCATAACTTTCTTCCTATATAACTCCCTGCAAAACAGTGGCAGTAAAATGACTTGCTTGGGGGTGACATGATTATATAAAAAAAAAATCTCCCCACTTTTGTTGCTGAAGTTATTTATACATCTTTACAAAACTTACATTGTCTGCTGTTGATGTTATCCTTTCTATTATAATAAAAACCATTGACAATATTTATGCTCTCACACCCTGTTTGAGCACTCTGGAAGAAAGGTAGACTTTGAAAAACAGTAGCCACTCTACCGTGTACGCATCGCTCATTCAGTAAAAATGAATTTGAGCAATCTAGCTATTGGGCGCGTAATATATGATATGATATGTGCTAAAAAGACTGCCTTCTTCCACCAAACGCCCCATGGCCCAGGAGTAGAGTCGCCGACTGACACCAAATCGGTCAGGTTTCAAGCCTGGGTTATGTAGCAATTGGAGTCTAACCGTACTGATGAGTTGTGATACAGCGAAACAGATCTGTCTGCAGATGACAATACAATAAATATCTATATATATTGTAATTTTGTTATTAAAATAATTTATAGAAGCATTATATCCCTGCACAAAAATTTTTTTATAATGTTTCAGAACATAAACTGCATATTATAAAGTTTCCTATAATTAAAGTACAACTAAACCATAGAAATTAATTAATATTATGTAAACACCATAAATATTTCACTTTAAAATTAATCATCATGTTCATTTATAACATATGCTCTCATATTACATAACAATTATTTTATTAAAAATTAATGACCCACACTACTTGTTTTTCATAACTCTAATACACCTTAGTATACTATAGTTACTTAATTTAAATTTTAACTTGCACAATTTAGCCCCTTTAACAAATTCAATCGTATAAAAATTAATTTCTCCAAAAATCTAAAATCGGACCTGTTGGCCCAAACCACGATTCTACACATCTGAATAATGTGTGTTCCTAATATCTATCTTCCCCAGACAGATAGAAAGTGTCATTTAATCATGTCATAATTTAACAGCTCACCTTCGTATGACCTAAATGTTCAACTTTATAGTTCAACCTAATTTTCACTTTTGATTAATAGGCACACCCATAATGATATTGTTTAACCTCCTCTAACCACTCCTCCTTAACTTTCTAAATAACCATGAATTTATTTTGGAAAATATGAAAAAGTAATGAAAGTTCTTGTGTATTTGCTCTATGACAATACCTTATTTTATTTTTTTTCATAGTAATTATATCAGTGAGTAGTCTGAGTAGTGAAGAATATATATATATATATATATATATATATATATATATATATATATATATATTAGTCAGATTGCTTTCATTACAATTGAGCTCTCTGGAGAGGAAAATTTTAAAAACAGTTACCACTTCTGCAATTTATTCGTTCAACAATGAATTGAGTTCTTTCGGTGACTGGGATGTGTATACACCACTTATATATAACACGCTAAAGTTACCCATCTCTTATTCTGTGTGTCTATGGCTTAGGGGTTAGCGACTCCGAATCGGTGGAGTTTCGATCCTGGCCAAAAGCAAGTAGATGTCTAGCCACACTGATGATACAGTGAAACAGGCTTGTATGTGGGTGATAAATAAATATATATATATATATACACATACATACATACATATATATATATATATATATATATATATATTTAATTTTTATTTGTTTAGAATTATCATTTTTTTATTGGATACTCATATTTGAGTGGAAAATCTACTTATTTTTATATATTGTGGACTCTCCCACCGATTTCGATGTATGAGGGTCTAACCTTAGTAAGACATCCACACAAAGATTTGTTTATAGCGGTGAAGGCATTGTGTAGTACCATCCACACTTTTTGGAACTGCTGATAACAAACAATCGGTGCAGAAGTCTGCCACAGATCGCATGAACAGCAGACCTCAATTATTTAACCCATAATTGGAGGGAACGGACGGATTAATACCTTTCCCAAGGGTACTAGTGCACAAGTGAATGCAGTGTGCTCGACTGAAATTGGAACTCGGCTCACCGATTTCCCCCTCCAAGCCGACATCCACCGCACCACAACGCACATCCGTGAACGCTAACAGCACCTGGTATTCTCAAGTGGTCACCCACCTAAGTACTGACCAGGCTCAACATTGCTTAACTTCGGTGATCGAGCGGGAATGTGACATATATGAAATGAATTGTTAGAACATTATTTGTTTATATTTTTTATCGATACTCGTATTTAAGTAGATATCCTGTTTTTTAATTAAACAGTATTATATATTTATATCTACCCGCCTGATTAATTACGATAAATTGTTATTACGAAAATGTGTGCCATTTGGCAGGATTCGAACCTGCGACCCCTATTTACATAGGGGAAGATATCATTTGATCTGGCAACGTCTTAGACCTCTCGATCCTGAATAGCCTCTCGTCTAAACGAGGTTTTAATCAAGCCTATATAACAAAATTTTTGATTCATTGCAAACAACCGTATCTGCTCTGAAATGTATCGTAATGTAAATGTTACGGAAATTAATGAATTTTAATGAAACTTGGTTTCGTTTATATATATATATATATATATATACGAGTTTAATATATCAGCATGCGGTGTAGATATAGAAGTATTCAAAGGAGTATCCTGTACAAGTGGTAGGATAACTCTCTAAGAGAGTTCTAAATATATATGTATATAAATAAATATAGAGCAAATATAAGAACAAATTAAGGCACAGAAGCTGATGATGGTTCGCCTGAAATATTCCTACACTTCCGATTTACCATGAAATAACATGTCTGCCTTAATTTTTTCTTATATATAATATATCGTTATAAATTTACCATTCATTGAATACTGTTTGCAATGTATAATCGATCCTGACTTGGCATCTCGACTTAAGTCGCTTTCCCACAAACGATTTTCATGGTAACGAATCTGACAAGCTTTTGTTCTCCCCGTGTGCTGACTTCATAAATGTAAGCAGGCTACTAGATTGGTATCTACGTCCCACCTGTTATCGTTGAAATACTTGAATCTAACCACCACTTCTACTTGGACAGTTTCTTTTCTTTCACTTCCTACCTGTGGAATTACCATTTCGTTTACTTGCTTCACTGATAATCTAAATGCAATGTCAATCGCCATCTTCTTGAAACCCATTCATCTTGTGTCCTTTCTTCAATCCTCCCTATGCTCACTCAGCCTTTTCTCTCACTTCTTTGCGTCTTAGTGGCATGCTTGCCTTGTTTGGGGTGAAACGAAAAAGAAAAAAAAAAAAAACAGAACATTACCATTGACAGGGAATTTTCTGTTTTTACCCAAATAAAATAAATACTGTAAATTTCAGGTATTGCATTTCTAAGGCTTAATTGCAAATGTCAGAAATTTCCATCAATTTAACCGGGTGCAGCAGAAATGCCTTGCCTATAATGTAAAGACTACAGTGTGGCGATAGTGCCTTCATCCTGCATCTGTGATTCCAAACATCAAATTGGCATGCCTTTCCTTACGCAATGTCCAGGAACTATTCAGTCAGAGTAATTTCAAATATTCTTCTCCTTTTTCAATGATGTTTACTTTAGCGTTACATTTGGATGACCCCCCCCCCCCCCAAAAAAATAAAAAGGACACATCTTAAATGTGTATTGGATGAGGTTTTGTCACAAGTAGATTCTTCTATTATATATATATATATATATATATACACACACACACACACATCCCTCGATTAAGGTATTTTAACTTAGTGCCCGGAAACTTCTTATATATCAAAACTTATTTACGTTATTTGGGCTGTTGTCCTTATCTTTATTGCCATATTTACGACGCTGCGGGCGTTGTGTACTCCAACCTTCTTCAGATGCTAGGAATTTCAAACCAAACCCTTTATTTCGATCACTAGGGCAGATTGTTTCTGCTCCATGTGCGATGCCACTTCTAGATGGCATGTAGTTATCTCCCTTTTAACTCGATACTCTCAATGTCATTTGTTCACCACTGCTGTTGCCAGGTATTGAACTCGTAATACAAGTCACTGAAACTATCGACTGGGTCATGGGTCCTTTAGCAGATGAGGACAACAGTCCAAACAATGTAAATATTACTTCATCTCAGAAGTATAGGCAAAAATTGATTTTTTTTTTCTCTTTTATAATTACCGATTTACACGTTAAAATATACCAGAATCTCTCGATTAAAGTTTACCTTTAAATCATTTTATTTAACAATTTTTTTATTATGTTTTATTTTTTTTACAATAAAAAAAAATTTTTTTTTTTTTATTGATTGCCCTGGAAATCAAATTTACCATTGCATTAAAAAAAAAAAAAAAAAAATGGCAACAGATTTACCATAATTAATAGATTAACATTTGGCAAATCGTTTGAGCTGTTTTTGTTGTCCATCTGACAACTACGAATTGTCGTCTGAACTGCAGTGTAGAAAAAAACCTTTAAAAGCCGACACAAAATAGCAAATGCTTCAAGGTTGCAAGCGACATCACAAAAAAAAAAAAAAAACCTAAAAATACAAAAACAACGAATTTGTTGCTCATATTACCCATACATAGCACCACCCTGACAAGGTTAACAAAGGGTGTAGTAACTTTGTTTTTACTGTTATTACCACCCAAATAATTATGGGCGAGTGGTTTATCTAAATGCTCACTCACCCATGTTAGATATTTTTGTCAAGTTATCTGCGATGAGAACGATAAACAGGGAAAAGATGACTCATGCCTTTCACAAAGAACCTTAGCGAACAAAAGCAGCCTAAATCAGAATCTGATCTCAGGTTCACTGACGATTTGCATTTTGGTAAAGTTGTAACAACGACGCTCAGATAAGGAAAATGATTTTACAAGTATAAAATGGCTGGGGTTATTGGAATCTCTGAGATGATTATTGCAGGTTTTTTTTTCTTGTTGTCTTTCATTCACATTCCACCCTTATTTCGTCTGACGCTCTTTCCGGCTGATATTTCTAGATGACGAATCGTTATGACTATATTGATTCTTTTTGACCAGTTTCCTTGCTCGTCTTTCTTGGAGGGTATAGCATCGGAAACAGCATAAAAAAAAAAAAATACAAATGGAGAAAACAGGTCTGAAAGAATTAACATTTGAGATCTACGAATTCGAGACTATTGTTATGATTTTTTTTTTTTTTTTTTCACATGACCCATATAGGAAAAGACACTTTACCAAAAAACTAACATATTGCAATGTGACTTATTACCAGTCACGGATTGAATTTGCCAATGGTATATCTGGCCTGTGTGTAGTTGGAAGTGTACAGTGACCGTAGATGCAATTTGTTATTTGGACTGCACCGTTCATTTACACATACCCACATACATTGTATAAGCTTCTTGACTTTGTATTCAGGGCTTTCATTAAAATGACACCAACACAACATCCATGCGGATTAATTCCAAAAAGATTGAGTGAGGCACAAGGTCATTACATGGAAAATTAAAAAAAAAATGAATGAGAGAAAAAAAAAATGTATGAATCCGAATGAAAAACAGAGAAATGAAAGAATGAGGAAAGAAAAACTAATAAAAGAATGAGAAAAAAAAAAATTCCCAGTAGGTTGAAAAATGTTTATAAGTTAAAAAAAAAATAATTAAATTAAAAAAAAAAATAATAAAAATTTTTGTTCTTCATATTTTGTCGTCTGTTTGAAAAAGCCACATAGGCTAAGCAATGAAAACTTGTCCTGAATACGTGTCGGACATTTCCCACACGAGTGATTTCACAATCTTTACTATCCGCGTCACGTTTTTATTGTCCTGTAAAGAAAGAAATAGAAAATTTAGCCTCATGGTAATAAATGCCAATTAAAAAAAAAAAAAAAAAAAAAAATTGAATGAAACAAATCCATGTTTTTCTACTCCCTTCCAAAAATCAGCACATGCCCTCTTTCTATAACAGTTAAAAAACAAAAACAAAAAAAAACAAAAAAAAAAACTGATTTATCTTTGAATAGTTTGACAAATCGATAATTCAACATGGATCAGTTGAAAGCAGTGAAGGAATCTGTTATAGTGGAACATCCTGCCATCCCCGAGAATAGAATGCTCTACTTTATAAAAGACGGTAACGAGTGGTACGCCGATGGGAAAGGTCTTAGGCATTCGCCTGACTGCTCTATGACACTGTCAGCTCTCTGTCTTCAAACTCAGTCGTGGTTCCGCTGAAGGGTAGAACCACGACTGGGGAAAAATAGACACACATTTTTTGGCCCGGCTATATGGTCGGGAATACCCACTATAAAATGACCATGTGTCACATCTGGCCTTGTGTGGGAAGGCTAGTAAATATGGGAAAAGTCTTAGGCAAAGGCATTCAATAGTCGATTCCGCTCCAACCCGTGGCTTGCCTATATGTGTATTATTGTTAATTGTACCTTAGTACAGGATGTGCGTTGTGGCGCAGTGGATATCAGCTCGGAACGAGAAATCGGGGAACCGAGTTCGAATTCCAGTTGAATTCCTTGCATTCACTTACGCGCAAATACCGTTGGGAAAGGTATTAATCCGTCTCTTTCCTCCAGTTATGGGTTAAATAATAGGACAGATTGGGTTCTATAGCCTTGGTCGGCAACCAGTCTACCGCAGAAAGCAATGGCAACCTCCTGCGGGATAATCTTCTGCCCAGTCAGTCATGTCTCTTTCGAGACATGATCGCCCTAAGCGTGTATCGCGCATGGCACCTAACTGACTGACCTTAGTACAATAAATCTCTATTTCTTATTCCTGGTGTGGAGTTCCATTCTTCAACTGATCATTTTGTACTGTATTCCTTTTCGGGATATATCAGAATCCAAGTGTTGAGGGCTAAACACACAACTTAATGCTGACCTGGTTGCATAACACATTTTGTGGAGTATTTTGTACAGTTTAAATTTATACTACACTTGAAAATTTTTATGCTACACATTTCGGCTATCACGACAACTCATGGTGTTTTTTTTTTTTGTTTTTTTTTAATCATATCACCCCAAGCAAGGCGGTGACGCCACTGATGCGCATGGGGCTACTTCAGAGTAGAATGATTGGAAAAGAGAAAGCTGGGAACCACATCCTAAACAGGAAACAAGGGATGAGCCTCAGAAATTCATGACAGCAGCATATTTCTTGTGAAGTTAAATATGATTCTTATGAACAGAATGACAAATAGAAATTTTCGCAAGATGATGACACATTTTAACTACTCCGACTATTTACAGCTTTTGTTGAACATGGCATAGAACACAGGGCTAACATTTTTCAGTTCAGCATTCAACTCTTCTCAGTTCTAAGGAGGTCTAGTCTTCTTCTATGTGCCTTGTCCTTTCAGGACATAAACAATCATGGCCCTCCACGTCTCCCTATCCCTGGTGACTCTTCACACACTTTCTCCTGTTACAACACCCTGTTCTGCCATCCATTTGCTCAGGCCAGTCAAGTATGTTACACACTGTTTTTCTTTGTCTCTTTTTCCCTCTATCTGGCCTGTTAGTATCAGGTTTTCCAAACCCTCCTTCCTCATTGCATGTCTCAGGAAATATAGCTGTCTCTTCCTGATGCTCACTATTAATTTCCTTTTCGTTTCCATCCGTTCCAAAACCTCATCATTGTTCACATGCTCGATCCATGACATTTGCAGCATCCTTCTGTAGAACCACATTTCAGTTGCTTCAAGTTTTTTCTTCATCTTTGATGATATTGTCCAGCATTCACTGCCATATTGAAGAACTGACATCACATTGCAATCCAGTACTCTGTTTCTAGTGAAATTTTCCTATCTTTTAATACTTTACTCAGCTTCTGGAATGTTTCCTTTGCCATGCCAATTCGCCTTTGGATCTCTGTGTCGCACTTTTTGTCTTCTGTTGGAACACTTCCCAGGTATTAAATTTTTGTACCTGCTTGATTTTAGTATCCCCTACCTGTAGCGTCTTCATTTTCATACTTCAGATATGAAAATATGACTATTAAGTATCTTTCCTTCACTAACAACCTGTCCATTTCTATCTATCTTTTTTTTTTAAGTTTGTTTTTCTTTCAAACTGGTCTCTGTATGTGTCCTTATAAAGCTAAATGAAAAAGTATACACAGAGGGAAAAGAAATGTGGGCCAACTTAGGGGTCAGCCAAATCCTGGGGTGCCTTGACTCTCTTCTGGCTTCCCTGTAGAATTGCCTCTGGTCTGTCTTTCAATTTGGGTATCTCTACGGATTTGTCATTTGCAAATCTTCGCATGGCATTTGACTTCGTAGTAAATGTGAAGTTTAGAGAGCTGGTTTGAGCAAACCTTGTGTGCACCGTTCAATCTTGCATTTTTGGTGTTCAGGTTCAATAAACATAGGCTTCTTCCTGCCTTTTTTTTTCTTCTTCTCAGCCTCAAGGTATTGGTTGTACGCTGTGCTGGCAGTGGGAGCACTGCAGAGAAGAGCTTTATTCCCAGCAACTCCCACTGTGGCCAAGTAATCTGTGATGTGATGCATGACCAGAATCTGCTGTTTCATATTGAATGAGAAACCTCTCTCTCTCCAATGAGTTTTGTTTCATAAGAGAGAGAGAGTGCCAGTAATCTACTAATGACTTTTCATAGATTTTATTCTTTGTTGTCAGATGAAGAACAGAAGCACAAAGGGTCCAGATGGACTTCAGGCTTTGCTGAAATTCTTGAAAGCAATATTTCCAGCAGTTCCTTTTCTCCCATTCTGGATGACATGATGTCATCACTTGCTGACTTGTTTTCCCCGCCACATGGACAGAAAAGACCCTTTTAGATTGCCTTCTATAGAAAAATTAATTTCACAAATGTTCAGCCTATTAACCATGAGCTCATCAAATAACCTCACAAATGTTCAGCCTATTAACCATGAGCTCATCAAATAACCTCACAAATGTTCAGCCTATTAACCATGAGCTCATCAAATAACCTCACAAATGTTCAGCCTATTAACCATGAGCTCATCAAATAACCTCACAAATGTTCAGCCTATTAACCATGAGCTCATCAAATAACCTCACAAATGTTCAGCCTATTAACCATGAGCTCATCAAATAACCTCACAAATGTTCAGCCTATTAACCATGAGCTCATCAAATAACCTCACAAATGTTCAGCCTATTAACCATGAGCTCATCAAATAACCTCACAAATGTTCAGCCTATTAACCATGAGCTCATCAAATAACCTCACAAATGTTCAGCCTATTAACCATGAGCTCATCAAATAACCTCACAAATGTTCAGCCTATTAACCATGAGCTCATCAAATAACCTCACAAATGTTCAGCCTATTAACCATGAGCTCATCAAATAACCTCACAAATGTTCAGCCTATTAACCATGAGCTCATCAAATAACCTCACAAATGTTCAGCCTATTAACCATGAGCTCATCAAATAACCTCACAAATGTTCAGCCTATTAACCATGAGCTCATCAAATAACCTCACAAATGTTCAGCCTATTAACCATGAGCTCATCAAATAACCTCACAAATGTTCAGCCTATTAACCATGAGCTCATCAAATAACCTCACAAATGTTCAGCCTATTAACCATGAGCTCATCAAATAACCAATTCTGAAGCATTTGAAGAAAATATTTCTGGTCATACACCCCCCCCCCCCCAAAAAAAAAATAATTCAACTTAGTTTTGCCACATTTTCAGAATTGGAGAACATTTGAGTGAGAATTGGTTGGGTTATAAAGGATAACCCCTGTGTGTGTGTGTGTATATATATATATATATATTTTTTTTTTTTTTTCTAAACATATACTGTTAACTATAAGAGACAATGGAGAACTATGTTTTTTGTTTTTGTGACATTTCTGTTACAATTGCTACTTCAGTGCTAAGCTGTATATACCTCTATCCTTCATCTGACTTCAATATTTCTTCTCTGAATTAAATTAAACTTTGATTGTTCTGGTCTGAGAAGACAGACATGTTTTATACATCTGATGAAGTAAATACTGGATTTATAATCTTTTAATTATGTGTTGAGTTTTCTTTTCTGTCTGTGTGTGTGTGTGTGTATATATATATATATATATAAAAATCACAAGCTAATTATTGCTAGATTACAGTGTAAAGAAAGGAACTATGCAAAATTTGAAAGTGAACAGCCCAGACACACCAACAAGAGATGATCAGCATTGAAGGTACCCTTCCGAATAACAACCACCTTTCAAATTTAACAGAAAGGGACAAGGTGTCGAAAACGATTCAGAAGGACTACAGTTGCTAAAGCATCAGGACAATATTCAGAAGAATAGGAATTAAGAACCATCTGCTTTCCTTTTCTTCCAGTCAAACAAAAGGATGGAACCAACTGTTCCCTGAAGGTTTGATTTATTGACATTTTTTTTTTTTAACAGCTTATCAACCCTTTGGAAGTTTATTTAAAACCAAAACATATTTTGGATTGCAAGATTGTTTTTTTTTTTTTTTTTTTTTTTTTTTTTTTACAAAAGTCATATGGGGTATTTTGTTAAAAATAAGCAGACACAATGTTAGCAATTTATTTAATCTGACATGTTTAAAAGAAAATTTGCTGCATAAATGCACACACATGCATATATATATATATATAGATATATATATATATATGAGTAAGTAGAGTTAGAGAAGAATAAGTTTATGCTGCCCTATTTTTTTGAAGGTGTAATTATACAGGTATCTGTGCCTTTAGTAAAGTAGAAGCTATAAACTAACGTAGAGTTTTGTTAACCCTAGCAAGATTACAAAAGACCGTTTTTTTCTCTTTACTATGTACATTTTTGACTCCTTCAACAATGTTTGATTTAAAAAGTGATGCTTAGAATGTTAAAACCCAAACATATATAATTTTTTTTTATAATCATATCACCCCAAGCAAGGCATTTTACTGCCACTGTTTTGCAGGGGGTTACATAGGAAAATTATGAAAAAGAGTGACAGGTTATAGGGGGTGTCAGAAAGTGGGTAAGAGAAACATTACTGTGGCCATAAAGTGAGGGATCAGTATATATATATATATATATATATATTGATTGTAATGTAGAAATGATCCCCCACTTTATAATAGTATAGAATTTTTTTTGTATTATATCGCCCAAGCAAGACATTTTATTGCCACTGTTTTGCAGGGGGTTACATAGGAGGAAAGTTATGAGAACGAGTGACAGGTTATAGGGGGTGTCAGAAAGTGAATAAGAGAAGGATGGGAATACTGATGAGAGTGGACTGGACGGAGAAAGAAGCATGAGAGAGAAAAAGAAAGAGAAAAAAAGAAAGGAAGAAAAAAGAATCGTAGGATTTATTTTATAATCATATTGCCCCAAGCAAGGCATTTTACTGCCACTGTTTTGCAGGGGGTTACATAGAAGGAAAGTTATGAAAAAGAGTGACAGGTTATAGGAGTGTCAGGAAGTGGGTAAGAGAAGGAAGAGAATACTTATAAGAGTGGAGTGGACAGAGAAAGGAGCATGAGAGAGAGGATGCAGGTTAGTGAGATAGGAGATAGGAGATAGGAGATGACTATTGACTTTACATTTAAATTCTTGAAGATTGTAGCTGTCGGGGAAGCAAGTAAACGGAAGGGAATTCCACAGGCGGGAAGTGCGAAAAAAGAAGCTGCTGGAGTAGAATTAATATGAAAATTAATTTATTTTTGAGAACTATAGGAGACAGTCGAGCTAGATTCTGGTGAGAAATGTTGTCCACCACGACAGCGAACCCACTTCCTTAGCAACCGATTCAAGTTTCTACCATTAAATCTATAATAATAAAAGAAAAGGCATTACTTTTTGACCAACGCTAATGACAGAGAAAATAGGCAACTATGTTAATCCTTTAGCATTCAATATGCCCAAGATAACCTTGTAAATATAAACTCTCAAAATTTACATTGATACCATCATATATTATTTTCGAGTCATTCCACTCCAAGCAAGGCGAGACTACTTCTACCATTTAATGAAGAACTTGCTTTCATAGTTATTTATAAAATGGTAAATAATAAATATTGCATTTCTGAATGAGAAAAAACAAAACAGAGGTTGGAAAATGAATTAGCAATCTTTGACATTAACAAAATACAATACACACCAGCTGCATGAAGTAGATAACCACTGCTAGTGGTGAACTGCTAGACAGCAATATAACGGTATTTACCAGTGCTCCCACCATGCAACAGGTAGGACACAAGGTCAGTTTAAGGTGGGCTTATCAGCAGTACTGTGGAAAAATTCCAAAACCTCTTTGCCACTTCCCCTTTTTGGGTATGCCTCAGGTGTCAGGCAATAAACTTAGCCCTCTCATGAGGGAGAGATAATACCTGGGTGGGGGGATGGCTCCTTGGGGCTTGGGTTAAATATATTTCACATCTGCATATTGACATTGCTGGCCCACTTAATGGTTCATGTTATTTGATCATTGTAAAAATATAGCCCCCCCTCCCCGGTCACAATAGTGTCTAATGCATTTTTGAGGATTGAGACATACTCATTAATGTTTAGAGGTACACTACTGGCCATAATTAGGCCACCCCAGTTAAAAAAAAAAAAATTCATTATTTTAAGTATTTATTGCCAAGCTGATAATTCTAAATAAAAATAAAATGGTTCTTTTGTTATTATTACTTTGCAAAACTTGACAAGGCAGCCAGGAAGCCTTTGCTTTGGCCAGCCAATAAGAAGAAGAGACTAGCATAGGGAAGAGAGCACAAAAACTGGACACCAGAACAGTTCATTTGATGCACATGTTATTGTTCAGTATTAATAAAAGTACCATTCTATATCCACTTGGCAATAAATACTAAAAATAGTATGGGGAAAAAAAAAAAAAAAAAACTGGGGTGGCCTAATAATTATGGCTGGTAGTGTACGTATATAACAAGACTGGACTTGGTTAACATATTTTCATAATCTTGTAAATAAACATTCTTATAACTATTCTTTTGATACACTGGCTTTTTTTGCAAGTATGAAGGTTAAACGTTGACCAAGACTGTTTCACCAATTCCTTGTTACGCATTGCTACAAGTTTTTTTTTTTTCTTTCTCTTGGTACAAAGTGTCAGATGATAATTCTTGTGCATTTCGTTGCCATGGATTATTCTCAAACTTACCTTGGTCAGAATGAAAATGGGAGCGATGTTATCCTTGAAGCTATCAGCAAGTGTCTCCGCTGACTTCTGTAGTTGATCCCAAACGGCAGAGAAGTTGTCTTGCTCAGAAGCGTGGAACAAATATATTACTGTGCCGCCGGCCACAAACCTGCCTGGTTCTTCGGTCCACACTTGCGCAAGTTCTTCAGTGGTCTCCAGAATTTCTTCGAGGTTCACCGTCGACTGACTCAGGACAACGCTGGTCAACTGTTTTGGCAATTGATCAGCAGAGTCTAATGCGCAAACCTAAAAGATTTAAGAAGGATGAAGCAATGTTAGGCTGGCAGGGTTACTGTTGAGAGCATTTTCATTTGGAATGGGTAGGAAGGGAACTCGAAAAAGAGAAATCTTTGATGATAAAGATTGAATCTCATTACAGTGATTTTTTTTTTACTTAATTTATGAGCATCTCTTAAGTTTAAAAATTCTGAAAACTTTTTTTTTTATTTCTGTTTATAAATACAAGTTTCAAAATATAATCCTTACATTTACCTTGAACACATGAAAAATTATATAAAAAAACTTAATAGCTTATCTGTCATTTTTAATGAAACCTATATATATTGTTTTTTACAATCACCTCTCATCCTTCAATAACAAATAAAAACAAAACATGATGTCTCTTTCCAAACACTTTTGGAAGTTAAAAAACAAAAATAGAACACCTCAAGTTAAATGAAAAATCCTCAAACAAGCAAGAACAGCTAAATCAATAAAGGAACCATGTTTTGTTTGTCTTCAAGAACAAAATTGAAATCATTAAATATATAAATAGCGACAAGCTTTCAAACCAGAGGCATGAAACCACAGTAAACTGCAAACACATTAAAGAACTAACCTTGTAATCATGCTGAAAAATACTGCACACGCCAAAACTAGGACCCCCCCCCCCCCGGGATACGATAAACCTTTACAGTATTAACAACCCTCTTATATCAGATTTTATCTATTACACTCTACGAACTATAATCAAATCTAATTTAAAGCTTTATAGAAAAAAGTAATTTCCTAAATTCAAAATTAAGGTTAAATATACAAAATTAGATTAATTATAAAACTCTGCTTAAATACAAAAATATTCTAAACATTAAAGATCGGTTCAATCCCATCCTTTCCACCTCCTTATTCTCCCCCTCTAATAAAACCAAAGAATAAAGGCTAGCCATGTGGGTCATAAAACACACTTTCATAAATCAACTATATCCCCTACCTACCCCACTTTCTTCAAAATTCTAAGGACAATTTACAAGAATTATTCCCTTATTGGTACCACCCTCAAACATTCCACACACAACTGACAAATATAAGAAAAGAGTTCTTCCATTCCTTTCCACACCTCTTTATGAGACATTGGAAGTCTAATGTTGAAACAAAGTGTACAATTTGTAGTGTGTATATATATATATATATATATATATATATATATATAAAATATTTGTACATGTTCTAAAACATAATTTATAATAAATATTCACGGCTCTATATTATATATCGAGCACTGTTTTAAATTCATGTTTTGGATGTGGGAAATTTTTCTTTGTTCCTTATTCACTCAGATATATATATATATATATATATATATATACATACACAGAGTTAAAAAAAATGAACAAAAAAAAAAAAGAAACAATATTAGACTCTTTCATCCAACATCTGATATCAGGAGTAAATCGTTGACAATAAATTATACAAAAGAACAGTAATAGCAAAAGTGAAGAGCAAAAAAGAGGGGAAAACACGATAAAATAAATATCAAGAGAAGGAAAATCCCGTAAATACAATTAGTGAGACAATTAAAATAAAATATCCGCCAACTTTTGCAACTGTCTTCATACCTGTGTTCCCATCCTTTTCTTGCCCTTTCTCCGACACCCCATGTATGTAACTGGTTCGTATTTCTCTTCACTTGCCCCCTATCTAAACTTATACTCTTATGGAGCCCCCTGCGCATCGCATCAATGACTGTACCACCTTGCATGGAGTGAAACCATTTAAAATAAAAAAAACCTGCTGTCTGTGGAACTTGCTTCTATATTCTGGCTTTCCTGACGGCCACAATCTCCAAGAATTTAAATGCAATGTCAATACCCATCTCTTAACCACTTGACTCTAGTTCTTTCTACATCACCCTGTATATCTTTTCCTTTCTCTCTACCTTTGCAACTGTCATCACACCTGTATTCCCATCCTTCTCTTGCTTCATTTTAACTGGTTCGTCTTTTTCTTTACTCTCCTCCTATCTAATCTTTTTCTCTTATGTAGCCCCCTGCCCATCAGTCTTTCTACATCACCTTGTATATCTTTTCCTTTCTCTCTACCTTTGCAACTGTCATCACACCTGTATTCCCATCCTTCTCTTGCTTCCTTTTCTGAATTTCCCAGTAACTGGTTCGTCTTTTTTTCACTCTCCTCCTATCTAATCTTTTACTCTTATGTAGCCCCCTGCGCATCAGTGGTGGTACCACCTTGCATGGGGTGAAATGATTAGAAAGAAGATTTGCTTAGTTATATAGAGAGACTGATTCCAAAATCTTTAAAAGATTATTGGAAACGGGCCCCATGAATAACACTAAACCACCCTTATTAGACTTGGTGCCAAATGTTGACTAATAGCCGACTCCATATTTGTAGAGGGAAGGTAGCACAAGTTACTTATTTTATTAAGTCTTATTTTATTTTGCTGATTAATCCTCGTTTCTAAATGTAAGGTGGTATGCCCTACATAACCAGCAGTGCACTGGCAACTAAATTTATAAACCAAATGACTCAATTTGATGTTGGGCAAACTATCCTTACAAAACGATGGAAATGCAGGCCTAGTACGAAAAACGACAGTAAACAATTAAAAACTGTTTTATTGATCTGCTTAACTAACCTCTGACTCTTATCCCTAATCCAAGAAACCTTTAAATACAACGGACACTTAAAAGGCCTCAGGATTTTAGGAGAATAAAATTCTCTTGTTTTCTTATTAATTATAAAATTAATAAAGGCTTCTGGATAGCCATTACACAAGGAAATCTCCTTGATATTCTCCAATTCAGAGTCCAGTCTCGTAAGGGGACAAATTTTGAGTGCTCTCTCTCTCTCATATATATATATATATATTTTAATCATATCACCCCGAGCAAAGTGGTAATGCCACTGATGTGCAGGGGGCTACGTAAGAGTAAAAAGATTTGAAAAGCGAAAGCCAGAAACCACATCCTAAACAAGGGATGAGCCTCTACACCTGTTCAATAGATGTGGGTGGAGTGTCAAACCGGGCGATAGTTTAGTCTATCTAAATTAGTTAATTTTGGGTGATAATTAGACCAGTACACAATTGTATTAAAAAGTGTTCAATACAAATTATATTGTAGAACTTTTGGATATTTTTCATTTGGAAATGAGTTATTTCCGCGACCTAGGTTTCAACCTTTTGGTATCTTGAGCCAATTTCACAATAACTGATTTTACCTTTTTTCAAAGGCTTTAGGGATTCTTTTTTTTTTTTTTTTGAACTTTTTTTGCAAATGAAATATTTAAACCAAAAAACTTTCAAAATTAGGGAGGAGTTATTTAAGGATCTTCGTATTATCCTAGCAAATATTTATGGGTATGATTACATTTACAAAAGGGGTTTCGAGCGTAAAATATCAAAGAGAGAGGCAAGCCTAATTTTAGAAGTCAGTCCTTCAGTGAGTAAAGCAAAACTGAAAGGTTGCTTTTTGAGCCAATTATATATGTGTGTGTGTGTTCTACTAAGTACCGAGCTCTTATAATAAATTACAAGCAGTGGACTACTAACCCATTAGTTTATACTACCCCCGTGTTTTTTTTTTTTTATAATAATAATAATGATATTGCCCTGGATCGTTAACTCTTTTTAGTCTTGCAAATTGCTCCCATTGGTCAGAAAATCAAATTAACATCTACTTGTGAAATCCGGTTTCGACTTTTTTCTTTCAGCACTTTGTCAAACCCTTTTCTATTTGGGAAAAGCGGATTTCACATGTCATTGTGAATTTTTGTAAAATTGAAGAAGAAAGTTGCTTTTAATTCTTAATTTCCTATCCACCAGAAGTTGATTGAAGACAAGGAACATGTTTTACTCATTTCCTAATATTTATTTAAAACAAAAACAAAAAAAAATAAAAATTAAAAATTAAAATAAACCAACCTCAATGTGGTGGTCTTCAAGATGGCGTTTCAGGGCAGTTACTAAATTGGCATCAGGAATATTGACCAAACCAACTTTGAGAAATTTTTCTGAGAAAAGAAAGCAAACAAAATGTCCATCACACTAAAAAAGTCTCTTTACCTTCAAAAAGTAATTTATTTTTATTTTCACATCACAGGTGACTAATACAAAGAAATAGACTTTGTTACTTAGTTGATCGAGGTTATATTCAGGTTAAAGAGTATCAAAAATACTTTTACAAACTTTGGGGGCGGGTTCCTTAGACCAAAACAATGACAAAAGTCCATATAAACATTTATTATTTGTTTTTGAGTTACAAAGTTTACAGAAGATGGTGTTGTGTAAACTAAGCTACATATATACATTTGTAGCTATTCTGTTTTCAAAGTTTAACAGGTTGTAAAGTAACTGAAAAGTGTTTCAATTAATAAGGGCAAGATATTTGTATTATAAGCTAGCAGATGTGATTTTTACATACAGCTGTGCCAATGGTAATGGACGCGAGACTGCATGGCTGTATTAAATTGTGTTTCCAGACTAAACCATCCAAACCATGCTTCTATTCATGTTGCTGAGACAGTACCCATGTCATCACAAGCTGTGGATTGAGGAACACTGAGATCCGCTTGTACCTCTAACCACAAAGAACACATACTGTCAAAGATGATCCAAGTATCAGCACATGTCAAATGTCCCTAGCATCTTGCGCATCTTATAGTGTCCCATGGAGGGGACTTCAAAAGCAGCTCTCATATCCGTATCATTTTGCAATACGTGTAGGATTTTTCGTCCTCTGATCACTCACCATGGGAGAACTCTTGTTGAAGATTTATTGCACATAATACTGATCCATTGTTTGGATATATGTTTATATGGACATTTTATCTTGTTTTATTGTTGGTAACCCAACCTCAACATTTGTAAAAGCATTTTTGATACACCTTGTGTGTGTGTGTATGTATGTATGTATGTATGTATGTGTATATGTGTGTATGTGTGTGAGAGAGATACAACACGTTAAAAATTTTCCTTCTCTGATTTTATGTGCCTATGGCTTAGGGGGTAGCAACTCTAACTGACACCAAATAGGTCAAGTTTTGATCCTGGCCAAAAGCAAGCGGGTGTGTCTAATCACACTGATGAGCTGTGATACAGCGAAACAAGCTTGCATGTGAATGACTTTATATATATATATATATATATATATAGTTGGGAGCAATTTTGGATTAAAATCTGACAGAATGATAAGACAGACAACAAAGAAGACTGCTCATCAATCTAACATGTTTCACATTTGTTGAAACTTCATCAGAGAATAAAGTCTGAAGAAAAAATTCTGGTATTTTACTTCTGTGTTAATTCATTTTTATTGGTTAATCACGTTTCACATGCATTCAGCTTGTGAAACAAATGTTAGTGTAATTGTGGCCTTCCGAATTCATTGAAAACTTGGAATTACTGAAGGTTTTTGGTAAAAAATCTCATTAAAAAATTCACTGTATTTTGGTTGAATAATAAATCATTTTTATCTTATTTATTTTATTATTTATCATTTTTTATTATTTATTATAGAAATTATTATTTAATCTAAGAGCACACTGTCAAATATGACGCAGGACAACCCCCCCACCTCACTGTTCATGTAAAACATAAAATGAATTATTGACTCTGAAAATGAGATGAATCAACTAGTCATTATTAATGAACAATGTAATTGTTTATTAATGTTCTTATGTTCATAATTTTTGTCCTATTAATGCAAACAGATATATGACACTAACAAATGAAACCTGCCCTGATAGATATAAATTTACCTACAATGAGATGACATGTCAAAAGAATGTTTTTTTTTCCCTTGACACCACTATTATTTTAACTACTTTCACTCCTTGGCAATGTTTGTTTTAAAAACTGATATATCCAATACAGTATAAAATGATCAGTTGAAGAATGGAACTCCACACCAGAAATAAGAAATACAAATTTATTGTACTAAGGTACAATTAATAATATTATAGTATAACCCGGATATAAGAGACTCTGATATATGAGAAACTGATATAAGAGAGATTTTCTCTGGTCCCAAATTAGAGCCTGTGGTAATGTATATAAAATAGACCAACCCCGGATATGATAAACTCAGATATAAGAGAACTTTTTATCCGGTCCCGACAACTCTCTTATATCAGGGTTACACCGTAATACACATATAGGCAAGCCACGGGTTGGAGCGGAATCGACTATCAAATAGTGAATGCCTTCGCCTAAGACCTTTTCAGTTGAAGAATGGAACTCCACATCAGGAATAAGAAATACAGATTTATTGTACTAAGTTACAATTAACAATAATACACATATAGGCAAGCCACGGACTGGAGCGGACCGACTATCAAATAGTGAATGCCTTTGCCTAAGACCTTTTTCCGTTGAAGAATGGAACTCCACATCAGGAATAAGAAATACAGATTTATTGTAGTAAGGTACAATTAACAATAATACACATATAGGCAAGCCACGGGTTGGAGCGGAATCGACTATCGAATAGTGAATGCATTCGCCTAAGACCTTTTTCAGTTGAAGAATGGAACTCCACATCAGGAATAAGAAATACAGATTTATTGTCCTAAGGTACCATTAACAATAATACACATATAGGCAAGCCACGGACTGGAGCGGAATCGACTATCAAATAGTGAATGCCTTTGCCTAAGACCTTTTTCCGTTGAAGAATGGAACTCCACATCAGGAATAAGAAATACAGATTTATTGTAGTAAGGTACAATTAACAATAATACACATATAGGCAAGCCACGGACTGGAGCGGAATCGACTATCAAATAGTGAATGCCTTTGCCTAAGACCTTTTTCCGTTGAAGAATGGAATCACATCAGGAAGAAGTAAAATACAGATTTATTGTAGTAAGGTACAATTAACAATAATACACATATAGGCAAGCCACGGACTGGAGCGGAATCGACTATCAAATAGTGAATGCCTTTGCCTAAGACCTTTTTCCGTTGAAGAATGGAACTCCACATCAGGAATAAGAAGACAGATTGGTTGTCCTAAGGTACCATTAACAATAATACACATATAGGCAAGCCACGGACTGGAGCGGAATCGACTATCAAATAGTGAATGCTCTTGCTTAAGACCTTTTTCCGTTGAAGAATGGAACTCCACATCAGGAATAAGAAATACAGATTTATTGTAGTAAGGTACAATTAACAATAATACACATATAGGCAAGCCAATGACTGGAGCGGAATCGACTATCAAATAGTGAATGCCTTTGCCTAAGACCTTTTTCCGTTGAAGAATGGAACTCCACATCAGGAATAAGAAATACAGATTTATTGTAGTAAGGTACAATTAACAATAATACACATATAGGCAAGCCACGGACTGGAGCGGGAATCGACTATCGAATAGTAAATGCCCTTTGCCTAAGACCTTTTTCCGTTGAAGAATGGAACTCCACATCAGGAATAATAAAGCAGATTTATTGTACTAAGTTACAATTAACAATAATACACATATAGGCAAGCCACGGGTTGGAGCGGAATCGACTATCAATAGTGAATGCCGCCTAAGACCTTTTTCAGTTGAAGAAGGAAAACTCAGCCATCAGAATGAAATACAGATTTATTGTACTAAGTTACAACAATGTAATACACATATAGGGCAAGCCACGGGTTGGAGCGGAATCGATCATCGAATAGTGAATGCCTTCGCCTAAGACCTTTTTCAGTTGAAGAATGGAACTCCACATCAGGAATAAGAAATACAGATTTATTGTACTAATTTACAATTAACAATAATACACATATAGGCAAGCCACGGACTGGAGCGGAATCGACTATCGAATAGTGAATGCCTTTGCCTAAGACCTTTTTCCGTTGAAGAATGGAACTCCCACATCAGGAATAAGAAATACAGATTTATTGTACTAAGTTACAATTAACAATAATACACATATAGGCAAGCCACGGGTTGGAGCGGAATCGACTATCGAATAGTGAATGCCTTCGCCTAAGACCTTTTTCCGTTGAAGAATGGAACTCCACATCAGGAATAAGAAATACAGATTTATTGTACTAAGTTACAATTAACAATAATACACATATAGGCAAGCCACGGACTGGAGCGGAATCGACTATCAAATAGTGAATACTTGTCGCCTAAGACCTTTTTCAGTTGAAGAATGGAACTCCACATCAGGAATAAGAAATACAGATTTATTGTAGTAAGGTACAATTAACAATAATACACATACATAGGCAAGCCCCGGACTGGACGGAATCGACTATCGAATAGTGAATGCCATCGCCTGAACCTTTTCAGTTGAAGAATGGAACTCCATCAGAACTAAAATACAGATTTATTGTACTAAGGTACCATTAACAATAATACACATATAGGCAAGCCACGGGTTGGAGGCGGAATCGACTATCGAATAGTGAATGCATTCGCCTAAGACCTTTTCCAGTTGAAGAATGGAACTCCACATCAGGAATAAGAAATACAGATTTATTGTAGTAAGGTACAATTAACAATAATACACATATAGGCAAGCAACGGACTGGAGCGGAATCGACTATCAAATAGTGAATGCCTTCGCCTAAGACCTTTTTCAGTTGAAGAATGGAACTCCACATCAGGAATAAGAAATACAGATTTATTGTAGTAAGGTACAATTAACAATAATACACATATAGGCAAGCCACGGACTGGAGCGGAATCGACTATCAAATAGTGAATGCCTTCGCCTAAGACCTTTTTCAGTTGAAGAATGGAACTCCACATCAGGAATAAGAAATACAGATTTATTGTACTAAGGTACAATTAACAATAATACACATATAGGCAAGCCATGGCCTGGAGCGGAATCGACTATCAAATAGTGAATGCCTTCGCCTAAGACCTTTTCAGTTGAAGAATGGAACTCCACATCAGGGAATAAGAAATACAGATTTATTGTACTAAGGTACAATTAACAATAATACACATATAGGCAAGCCATGGCCTGGAGCGGAATCGACTATCGAATAGTGAATGCCTTCGCCTAAGACCTTTCTCAGTTGAAGAATGGAGACTCCACATCAGGAATAAGAAATACAGATTTATTGTACTAAGGTACAATTAACAATAATACACATATAGGCAAGCCATGGCCTGGAGCGGAATCGACTATCGAATAGTGAATGCCTTCGCCTAAGACCTTTTTCAGTTGAAGAATGGAACTCCACATCAGGAATAAGAAATACAGATTTATTGTACTAAGGTACAATTAACAATAATACCCATATAGGCAAGCCACGGACTGGAGCGGAATCGACTATTGAATTGTGAATGCCTTCGCCTAAGACCTTTTCAGTTGAAGAATGGAACTCCACATCAGGAATAAGAAATACAGATTTATTGTACTAAGGTACAATTAACAATAATACACATATAGGTAAGCCATGGCCTGGAGCGGAATCGACTATCAAATAGTGAATGCCTTCGCCTAAGACCTTTTTCAGTTGAAGAATGGAACTCCACATCAGGAATAAGAAATACAGATTTACTGTACTAAGGTACAATTAACAATAATACACATATAGGCAAGCCACGGACTGGAGTGGAATCGACTATCGAATAGTGAATGCCTTCGCCTAAGACCTTTTTCAGTTGAAGAATGGAACTCCACATCAGGAATAAGAAATACAGATTTATTGTACTAAGGTACAATTAACAATAATACACATATAGGCAAGCCACGGACTGGAGCGGAATCGACTATCGAATAGTGAATGCCTTCGCCTAAGACCTTTTTCAGTTGAAGAATGGAACTCCACATCAGGAATAAGAAATACAGATTTATTGTAGTAAGGTACAATTAACAATAATACACATATAGGCAAGCCACGGGTTGGAGCGGAATCGACTATCAAATAGTGAATGCCTTCGCCTAAGACCTTTTTCAGTTGAAGAATGGAACTCCACATCAGGAATAAGAAATACAGATTTACTGTACTAAGGTACAATTAACAATAATACACATATAGGCAAGCCACGGACTGGAGCGGAATCGACTATCGAATAGTGAATGCCTTCGCCTAAGACCTTTTTCAGTTGAAGAATGGAACTCCACATCAGGAATAAGAAATACAGATTTATTGTAGTAAGGTACAATTAACAATAATACACATATAGGCAAGCCACGGACTGGAGCGGAATCGACTATCGAATAGTGAATGCCTTCGCCTAAGACCTTTTTCAGTTGAAGAATGGAACTCCACATCAGGAATAAGAAATACAGATTTATTGTACGAAGTTACAATTAACAATAATACACATATAGGCAAGCCACGTGTTGGAGCGGAATCGACTATCGAATAGTGAATGTCTTCGCCTAAGACCTTTTCAGTTGAAGAATGGAACTCCACATCAGGAATAAGAAATACAGATTTATTGTACTAAGTTACAATTAACAATAATACACATATAGGCAAGCCATGGCCTGGAGCGGAATCGACTATCAAATAGTGAATGCATTCGCCTAAGACCTTTTTCAGTTGAAGAATGGAACTCCACATCAGGAATAAGAAATACAGATTTACTGTACTAAGTTACAATTAACAATAATACACATATAGGCACGCCACGGGTTGGAGCGGAATCGACTATCAAATAGTGAATGCCTTCGCCTAAGACCTTTTCAGTTGAAGAATGGAACTCCACATCAGGAATAAGAAATACAGATTTATTGTACTAAGTTACAATTAACAATAATACACATATAGGCAAGCCATGGCCTGGAGCGGAATCGACTATCAAATAGTGAATGCCTTCGCCTAAGACCTTTTCAGTTGAAGAATGGAACTCCACATCAGGAATAAGAAATACAGATTTATTGTACTAAGTTACAATTAACAATAATACACATATAGGCAAGCCATGGCCTGGAGCGGAATCGACTATCAAATAGTGAATGCCTTCGCCTAAGACCTTTTCAGTTGAAGAATGGAACTCCACATCAGGAATAAGAAATACAGATTTATTGTACTAAGTTACAATTAACAATAATACACATATAGGCAAGCCATGGCCTGGAGCGGAATCGACTATCAAATAGTGAATGCCTTCGCCTAAGACCTTTTCAGTTGAAGAATGGAACTCCACATCAGGAATAAGAAATACAGATTTATTGTACTAAGTTACAATTAACAATAATACACATATAGGCAAGCCACGGACTGGAGCGGAATCGACTATCGAATTGTGAATGCCTTCGCCTAAGACCTTTTCAGTTGAAGAATGGAACTCCACATCAGGAATAAGAAATACAGATTTATTGTACTAAGTTACAATTAACAATAATACACATATAGGCAAGCCATGGCCTGGAGCGGAATCGACTATCAAATAGTGAATGCCTTCGCCTAAGACCTTTTCAGTTGAAGAATGGAACTCCACATCAGGAATAAGAAATACAGATTTATTGTACTAAGTTACAATTAACAATAATACACATATAGGCAAGCCATGGCCTGGAGCGGAATCGACTATCAAATAGTGAATGCCTTCGCCTAAGACCTTTTCAGTTGAAGAATGGAACTCCACATCAGGAATAAGAAATACAGATTTATTGTACTAAGTTACAATTAACAATAATACACATATAGGCAAGCCATGGCCTGGAGCGGAATCGACTATCAAATAGTGAATGCCTTCGCCTAAGACCTTTTCAGTTGAAGAATGGAACTCCACATCAGGAATAAGAAATACAGATTTATTGTACTAAGTTACAATTAACAATAATACACATATAGGCAAGCCACGGGTTGGAGCGGAATCGACTATCAAATAGTGAATGGAACTCCACATCAGGAATAAGAAATACAGATTTATTGTACTAAGGTACAATTAACAATAATACACATATAGGCAAGCCATGGCCTGGAGCGGAATCGACTATCAAATAGTGAATGCATTCGCCTAAGACCTTTTTCAGTTGAAGAATGGAACTCCACATCAGGAATAAGAAATACAGATTTATTGTACTAAGGTACAATTAACAATAATACACATATAGGCAAGCCACGGACTGGAGCGGAATCGACTATCGAATTGTGAATGCCTTCGCCTAAGACCTTTTCAGTTGAAGAATGGAACTCCACATCAGGAATAAGAAATACAGATTTATTGTACTAAGGTACAATTAACAATAATACACATATAGGCAAGCCACGGGTTGGAGCGGAATCGACTATCGAATAGTGAATGCCTTCGCCTAAGACCTTTTTCCATTCATACTGCTCGTTACCGTCTTTTACAAAGTAGAGCATTCTATTGTAGGGGATGGCAGGATGTTCCACTATAACAAAAACAAAAGATTAAAATTGGAATAGAACCTAAAAATAGGAAAGTGAATTCATATTTTTTATGTCAATTCCCAAGAACAAAGAAAATATAAGCACTATTTATTATATTATATATTGGAACGGTTGGTAAACATTGACTAATTGCCAATTGATTCAAACTTTATAAAATGATAAATAATAAGGATGTCCTTTATAGTTTAGTTTGCATTAACTGTTTATGAATTAAAATTCTTTTCACATTTATTTCTTTATAAATTTGTAAATGATAAAAATTGAATTGCATTAGTTTTAATTCTGTAAGTTTTAAGAATGTTGTAAATATAAAAATTATTGTCAAGAAAAAATCTAATAGGAAAGTTTTGTAATTGGCTTGAAGCATTGTGTATATTAGGTGTATGGGTAGGTTTTGAAGGCTATCACAATACGTTTAGTAAAATAAAGGAAGGTAAAGAAGGTGTTGGGTATTATCTATTTATTATTCATTGATATTTCGAGATCTAAGTCTAATCTTCAGAATGGTAGGAGAGCTTGTTTTCGAGTTCCATGCTTTTCAACAACGGTCATTTTTGGCTGCTACTGCTATCGTTAACTGTAGTGTGTGTGTCTATGGTGTATGTATGTATATATATATATATATATATATATATCTATATATACACACACACACTATTTATGCTCTCACACCCTGATTGAGCACTCTTGAAGAATGGTAGACTTTGAAAAACAGTAGCTACACTGGTATGTACACATCACTCATTCAGTAATGAATTAGAGCACTCTGGCTATTGGGCATGTATAATGATAATATACATGCTAAAAAGTATGCCTTCTTCTACCGTGCGCCCATGGCCCAGAGGTAGAATTGCCGACTAACGCCAATTCGGTTGGGTTTCTATCCTGGGTTAAAAGCAATCGGAGTCTAACTGTACTGATGAGCTGTGATACAGTGAAACAAATCTGTCTGCGGATGACTATATATATATATATATATATATAAACTTATTTATAAATGCAACTGTGTGTGTGTGTGTGTGTGTATATATATATATATATATATATATCTGTTACCTATAGTCTTCGAAATGGCTGAACCAATTTCCTTGAAAATTTACACAGTTGTACTATAAACATCTGCGAGTGTTCTTAGCTAGTTTTTGTGTGGCGGTACACTCGATAAATATTGGGTCATAGAAGGAGTGGTCTGATTTTAATCAAATTGGATACACTCATAGACAAAGACATAAGAAATGATATTCAGAAGTTTCAAGGTTGCAGTTCTTACTATAGTGCAGAAAATCAATATATATATATATATATAAAAGGCAAGATACCGGGTCTGATCAAAATCAGTTTTTCCACCCTTTTTTTTTGCTTTAGGTTTGGCTCTAAGTAGGTATAATTGTAGTTCTTAGTCTCAGCCATGATACCATTTACTCAGAGGACTTATTTAGCCTTCAAAATTCAGTTTACAACGAAAAAAAACTTATTTGATATCGATACCAGGAAATCAAAATTTGACTTACATCCATTCATTTTTCTTTCAGTCTACGGTTTCATTTTAACTGGAAATAACTATTGCTTTTTAGTCTTTCATACCAACGTCCAAAGAGTCTGAGCTCCAGTACCATGGATTAGTTTTAAAGCTTTCATTACACCCGAGCAACGCCGGGCTATACTGCTAGTATATATATATATATATATGTGTATGATTGATAGTTGGTGCTGTTTTACAGTCTGATGCTATCAGTCTGCTTTAATATGTGATTTATCTAAGTATGCGTTGACCTGATTGATAGCTTGACTTTTGCCAAAGTGGTAGAGGGCTTCATTTTATGACCTTGTGTTATATCTGCTTTAATTGGGGGAGGGGGGCGTGTTTGTCGCTACATTTTTTTTTTTGCCATCCTCTATTCTCGTGTGTTCTCGCATGAGTGTGTCGTGTGTGTGTGTGTGTATGTGCGTATACTTGTAATTTATTTTTATTTTTTTCTCCTGTGATTATTTTATATACATATACCTACATACCTTTTCTTGGTTTTGTGTATGTGTTCTGGTGTATAGTGTGTCGTAGTATATATGTGTGTGTGTGTGTGTGTGTTCTAGTGTATAGTAGGTTGGAGCATATATATATATGCATGTGTGTGTATATGTGTTTCGGTATAAAGTATGTTTTCTGATTTTTTTTTTTTTTAAATCATTTCACCCCAAGCAAGGCATTCCACTGCCACTATAGCACGGGGGTTACATAAGGGAAGGTGGTGAGAAAGAGTGGTTAGATATAGGAAATGTCAGAATGAGGATGATAGACGGGTAAGGATACCGAGGATGAGGGTTGGGCAGATGGGAAGAGTGCTTGAGAGAATGAATGCGAGTTAGTGTGTTAGGAGGTGTCTACTGACCTTACATTTAAACTCCTGGAGATTGTAGCTGTTGGGGAAGCAAGTGTGTGGAAGGGAATTCCTCAGGCGGGAAGTGCGAGAAAAGAAGCTATGGAGTAGAAATTGCGGTTACATTTTATCAGTTTTACTGCAAAAGGGTGGGACCTAGTTGCTAATCTAGTATCTCATGCAAATTCATACCTCGGGGGCACCAGTGATCTAAGTTCATCGGAGCAGAAGCCGTGAAAGTATTTATAGAAGAGGCACGGGGAAGCCATGTCACGCCAGTGAGAGAGAGACTGCAGCCGGTCTGCCAAGTTGATATCAATCACATTACAGATTCTCCGTTGTATTTTGTCAAGATGGGGTAAGTGTGTGTATGTATGTTTATTTGTGTGTGTTAAACTGTAATAGTGTGTTTGTGTGTATACGCCTTACTATTGTGGCTGATGTGTGTCATGTGTGTGATGGCGTTAATTGTTATGTAATCTAGGTTGAGCTCCCGTCTATTGTTGATCTGTAGGTAGAGTTTAGCTATCATTAAGGACTCTTATGTGTAAGTTTCTTTGGTTCCGCTCTCTAGCTTCAATATTGACAATTATGTTTTTGTCTGTGCTTTTGCATTTTTTTAGGTGTTTGTGGAAAGATGATGCTTTTTGTTGTAAATTCTCAAGAACAAAAAAAAATGTATGAATTCACTTTAATCATAGGTTTAAGTTTTATTCTGATTCCAATCAGTGAGAGTAGTTAAAAATAATAGCAGTGTTAAGGGAAAAACCATCCTTTTGACACTATTCCTTATTGCGGATACATTTGTCCATGATTGCCAAAAATTGATTGTCATTTTAACATACCAACTAAGAATCAATCACCACAGGTGTTTAAAAAAAAAAAACATCAAAGCAGAGGAAAATATCTCACCTTTTAGGGTTCCCTCAGCAGTATAAAAATCTTTTCTGTGTGTTACCTGAAAAGAAAAAAAAAAACATGAGAAGTCCTGCTTAAATGTGTTTTTCAGACGATTGATTCTTTTTTTACAATCATATTGCCCCAAGCAAGGGAAGCCACATTGTGCCGGTGAGAAAGTGACGGTATCTGAGCTGCCAAGTCAGGATTGATCACATTACAGATTCTCTGTTGGATTTTGTCAAGGACCCCTAGGTAGAGAGCAGGAGCACCTGACCAGATGTGGCAGCAGTATTCAAGGCACGGGCAGATGGTAGATTTATATATGTGCAAAATTTTTTCAAACCGGCAAAACTTCCTGGCCCTGCACAGAGAACCGACCCTCTTAGCAGCAGATTTCGCTATGAACTCCATATCGTGATTCCACTTGAGGTCTGTTGTGAGAGTTAACCCGAGGAGGCGCAGTGTTTTGCTTTCAGGGAGACGAGCCTGATAGCATATCAACTTCTTATGGGTCATTTTAATGCCAAAATTTAACTCGCTCAGGATTCTCAAGCAATAAAAAGATATTCTGTTTTCAGAACTGAATACATGGCAGAGGATACTCGGATTTTGTGTATATACATGTTTGCGTTGGCATGTGTGTATTGAGTTTGAGTTTTGCTTAATGGCATATCAACCTCCAAGTTATTTAATGCCAAAAAAAGGTAGGATTTTAAGTTATTTTTTTTATGTTCGGTTACAGTGAGAAGATTGATTTAGTCAGACTTTGATGAAAAATTTCAAATTTTTTTATTTAAATTAAAACTGAAGATGACTTCAAGTTTTGTATTCAAAAATGTATTGCTGTTAATGTTTTTTTCCTTCAAAAATGTATTTTTGGTTATTTGTTTTATTCAAAAATGTATTAAGACATTTTTTTTTCTTCAAAAATGTGTTATGGTAATAATTTTTCTTTCAAAAACAAATATTTTCTATAAAAGTCTATTTTTATACTTTTAGTGTTTTGACCCCCAGTTTGGGGGGTAACTATTTGTCCATAGTTGAGACCCTAACAGGTGCTACCACTCCAGGTCAGCGAACAACACCAATTCAGAGGTGGTTCCACGCTCCTCACAACCTCCCAATCAGAGGCCTAGCTGCCGGATGCAGTTTACCATCATACCCAGGACCAGTGATGTGTGTATGTTTATGTTGAACTTATACTTTGGACTACAGTTTGATTTCTGTAAGAAATTTTCAGATATTATATAGACTAAGGTCATGAAAGTTTTCCATGTTGGTTGTTTGGCAGCATATCAACACCTTTATGGGTTATTTAATGCTGAAATCTAAATGCAATTGTGTGCCTTCAACTACAGATAAAAATGATTGTTAGTCATTTTATATAATATGTATTTATAGTTTTACTATTAAAATGTATTTTTATACTTTCATCGTATTTTGTTTGAGTAGGAGGGGTAACTATTTGCTTGGACCCTAATAAGTGTTACCATTCTGGGTCAGTGTGGACCTGGAAACAACTGCAATGAAGAGGTGGTTCTATGTTCTTCAAAAGATGCAGTCTCCTGATTAAAGGCCCCCCCTTTTTTTTTTCTTAATCATATCACCTCGAGCAAGATGGTAACGCCACTGATGTGCAGGGGGCTACGTAAGAGTGAAAAAATTGGAAAAGAGAAAGCCGGAAACCACATCCTAAACAGGGAACAAGGGATGAGCCTCTTCACCTGTTCAAAAGACGTGGGTGGAGTGTGAACTGGGCGATAGTTTAGCCTTGCTGCCAGATGTAGTTTAATGTCATACCCAGGACTAGGATTTTAGATGATGAATTGGAACCACTGTATTTTGCTTCATACAAACTAATTTTTTTTGTTTTAGCCATTGATCTCTGTGGCTTTCCTCAAAAAGTCTGCTGTACTTTTGAAATGTTAAACTAAATTCATACACGTCACATTTCATGGGCTTACAGCCATATCACGTTGAATACACCGCTTCTTGCTCAATCATCGAAGTTAAGCAACTTTGAGCCTGGTCAGTACTTAGATGGGTGACTACTTGGGAATACCAGGTGCTGTAAGCGTTTAGTGACAGATGTGCGTTGTGGTGCAGTGGATATCGGCTCAGAAAGAGAAATTGGTGAGCCAAATTCGAATTCCAGTTGAATACTCTGCATTCACTTAAGCACTGGTATCCTTGGGAAAGGTATTAATCCATCCCTTCCCTCCAGTTATGGGTTAAATAACAGGGTAGGACTTGGGGACTCTGCCCTTAAAAACAAATCCCAATGAATCTTGATACTCGAAAAGAAAAAAAGTATTACTAGACACAAAACTTATATAAAAACAACAATAAATTGTTGAAAGATAAAGGTATTACCAGCAACAAATAAATAAAATTTAGTTGGCAATAAATGACCCGCCAAGGTTGATATGCCGTAAAAACAAAACAACCAACCAATCAACATTTGATGAATATTCATGAACATTCTCAAATTTAAAAACCTTGATAAACCAATGACATCCTTGCTTTTGTATATAAACATGTGTAACAAAATAAATCCTACACTCCTCATATCTTTTTATTCATCTTGTCCCTCGACAGACGTACTCTGTCTGAAAACAATTTACACACACACATATAGATATCAGACAAATATATTTCTGGTGTTAAAACAGTGCTCAATATAATACAGCAGAGCTATGTTATGCTGGTGCAACTATACATGCAAGAACAAGAGATGCTGGGGACTTTAGAATTTTTTAGAACTTTTTTTTATACCAATTTTATTTATGAGTTGCTATTCCACACTGATATTAGATCATATTTATAATAGTTAAAAGTATGAATGAATATCAAATATATTAATGAATATTAATGTATATATATATATATATATATATATATATATCTTATGTCTATGGTTAAACACTGAGTTTTATGTACTATACAATCATCAGGTGCTTATATAGAACAACAAACACACCCAAATATTTGTTTAGGGTATGTCTGTATATTTTTTTTCTGTCTTTATTAAATGTTACTAAACACATTTGGTTGTTGACCATTTTAAAAGTAGAACTTGATAACCAGCAATAAATAAATAAAATTTAGTTGGCAATAAATGACCTGTCAAAGTTGATTTGCCATAAAACAAAACAACCAACCACTCAATCACCTTTCATGAATATTCTCTCCAATGTCTGTACCTGCAAGATCTTTAAATTTTCATTGTCTTGCCAACACAGTGAACAAATGACCAAGTGAACTAGGCGAATTTCACCAGCTCTTGTAAGTTTTCCATTTTGCTTAGTTTGGACTAAATTTATTGTGTTATGTTTTTTTTTTTTATCACACGGTCTCAGCTGCCGTACTCTCCAGCTATCCTCAAGTTGAAGCTCTCACAGCCAAAATGTGATAAACTTCAAAACAATAGCAACAAAGATGAAAAGAAATGAGATACTTTGACTTAATTGATTTATTTGAACAATTGTTCTCACCTTTGATTGTTATAGGTGTTATTATAGACACCATGTTTCAGCCAAGTCCAGATGTGCAGTGGATATCGACTCGGAGCGAGAAATTGGGGAGCCGAGTTCGAATTCCAGTTGAATTCATTGCATTCACTTATGCGCAAATACCCTTGGGAAAGGTATTAATCCATCTCATCCCTCCAGTTATAGGTTAAATAATAGGACAGTTTGGGTTCTATTGTCTTTGCTGGCAACTAATCTATCGCAGAAAGCAACGGCAACCTACTGCGGGATAATCCTCTACCCAGTCAGTCATCTCTTTCGAGATATGATTGTCCAAGCGTGTTTCACGTATAGCACTTAACTAACCGACTCTTTGACCATCTTCAAGTGTTTATTAATTTGCGACATCTTGAATTTGATTAAGACATTACATCATTCGCTGGGGGTGGGGGCTTTTAATCCAACGTCAGATGATTTTGACATTAGGTTATCACAACAAGTTTGTTCTGCTGTTTGGCACGGATCATTTGTCCGTATACTTTGACTTAGTTGATTTATTTGAACTATTTTTATTTTTATTGATGCTATTAAGGACAACGTTTCGACAAAGTTATGAAGAAAACGAACAAAACGCACAAACCTCCTTGGAAAGTAAATAGGTAAGAACCAATGAAGCTTCTGTTTTTCTATTCTCATCTACACTGGGAATAAATATGAAGCGATCTCAAAAAAAAAAACTGCCTTACCTTCCATAAAGAAGATGGTCCATCAATGAGGTAGGCACCGATATTGGTGTATTTGCGTACGAGGTGTAGACACTCGGTCCCATAGTCCAAGTCATCGTCTGTACACTAAAAAAAAAAAAAAAAAAAAAAAAAAAAAATATAAATATATATATATATATACATCACGGACGAAACACGTAGGCGATTTTAAATAACAGTTTTCCTCTTGTCTTTATTTTATTTAACCATATATATATATACATGTGTGTGTGTGTGTGAAAAGTGCATGTATAGAATTATAAATATTAATATATATACAATTTATGTATATTATTTATATATGCGCAGTATTTATTTGAAAGCACTCACACACATACATATACATGCACACATACACACACATACATATATACATACACACAAACAAAAAAAAAAAAGTTAACAAATGGGTCTAGGGGTTCACCACCCAAAGAATGGTGGCTGAATGCTCCCTCTCCTTCTGCCCTTCCTAATAAAAATGATATGAACAAATTTTACTGTGAAAATTCTTACTTGTATCCCCTCTGACTAAAAGGTCCCCACCATGCCATATATCCAAAACAGTAGTTTTATGAATAATAAACTTTTGTATTTTAATTGAAAATTCATCCAATTTAAGGCCTAAGAGCCACTCAAGGTAGGACAAGGTGTTTGATATGAATGTAGAAGGAAGTAGGGCATGAAGGAAAGATAACAATTGAACTTAGGCCTGAACAGGTTAAGATTGTAGTGTTTGGGGAAGTATCTCTGTGGGAGCTCATTCCAGAAAAATAATAAACAGAAATTTTCTAGTCAGTCAATCTGGGAGGAAGTTTACAGATTCATAAGTCTTACTTTGAAGAGCATAATATATACAAGAATTGTGAAAAAAAAAAAAAAAAAATTCAATTTTTACTTTTTTGTATTAATCAGTTTACCCCAAGTAAGGTAATAATGCCACTAAAACAAGGGTTACAGTGAGTGAAAGAGAATAAGACTTTCTTGGTGTTTGGAACAAAGTTTCGAGTGGAGCACAGAAGAAGAAGAGAGCTATAGTGAAGGCAAAACATTGTGGCTCAACATAGGTGCAATGACAGCCACCCATTATTCCTTCAGATATAGCATCCACAGCTACATTCATTCCTGCTACCAATCATCCAGTTTCAGCAGTTTTGCCATCATTGCCCGTTGCCGTTGATCTTTTACAAAAGGAATTACCCAAATCTGTAACAATAAAAGGAAACTTTAATGCAAGAGACAAATCCGTGGCTATAGAACATTAATGAAACTAGATTACTGGATTCATAGTAGGTCCTCATTGTATCAGAATCATTATCGCAACCTTTCAAACTCATGCAGAATGTATAAACAGCTTTGGTAGAGATAATGGAGGCATCGTATTTATCAAACAATGTGTTTAAGTGTGAACTGAGGAATGGCGAGTGTGTAAGACATGAATGGTTATTCTATTCACCATTCCAAGGTCGATTGTCCTGCTTTGTATGTTGCCTATTGTCCAAGAAAGGATCTCTCTTTACTACGTTAGGGTTCAATGAGGGAAGCACAATAGTTTTATTGTAGAACATGAAAATGAAGAAGGACTTCGAAAGTGAACGAACAGCAACATATTTGATAAGGCATAAAAAAAAACAAAAAAAAACTGAAAGTGTAGATTCTTTATTACTCAGAGCAGGAATATTGGCATAAAATGTTGACACGTGCATTTTCTGAAATTCATTTTCTTGCCCCAAGAGTTTTGCAATTTTGTGGAGAAGATCAGATTGTTGGGTCAGGAAAAGAAAAAAAGGAGCAACTATTTTGGTATACTAGAGCTGCTGAGTGAATTTGACTTTTTCTTGGAAGAACATCTCAAAATGGATGAAAAGAAAATGCATCATTTATCTGCAAATATTTGTGAAGAATTTATTGAATTAAGAAGACGGGTTCTTTAAAAATAGTACAAAACTTTATACAATAAACATAAATTCCGCTCCAGACATTTCATCTTACACAGATCAACTAACTTTGCTCCATGAGATTTTGTTTGTTTTGTTTTATGGTGTATCAACCCATCTCAGGTCATTTAATGCCGAATCGAATTATTAAAAATCAAACAAAAAGTTAAGAACAATTTCAAGAGGTTTGTATATTTAACAAATTAATATATATAACAGACTTATATACTTAGACAAATTCATACATTGAACAAATTCAGATATTTAACGCATAAATTAATAAAATATTTTATGAAAATGTATGTATTTAGTTTGGCTGTTTAGATTTTATGGCATACCAACCACCACGGGTTATCTGGAGCCAAATCCAGCTTATATATATATATATATATATATATATATATATATATATATATATGTGTGTGTGTGTGTGTGTGTATTACATATACAAGATTTGCAAACGCACATTTGGTAGAACCAAGTTTTGGAATATATAGTAAGTTAGTAGAAATACATATATCTATGTGTGTGTGAGATAGTATTTAACCAGTCATATTTTTGAGTACATTCCAATTTCTTTTAAGAATTCGAGTATCCTGCTTGGTCTCGTTTCTATAAATAGTTTTTTTCAAACTACTTGTTTGGTAATACTTTTCGCACACTATTTAAGTTTGTACACTCTAAGAGATGGAGACGAATGTCAAGAAATGTTCCACTGCTCACAACCTTTAATATATTGGTCGGTAATGTCCGACACATTGAAGGCTTTGAGCCGGCGGAACATTTTTTGATGTTCATCCCCATCTTTTCCCATGGCGGAAAGAATCTAACAGATGTTGGGGATCTTCTTAACACCTGTTATGTTGACGTCACAATAAAATAAATATATTTTTAATATTATCGACAATTTTTTTTTTTTTAAATTTCTGTGAGTGGTTTTCATAGGCCCCCCCCCCCACCGGTTAAAGGACCCATAATGCCGTTAAAGATGGCTCTGTACTTTTTGCTACAAACTGCTGACCCTCTCTAGCAATCTCATCCAGGTCTTTTACAATCCTGGAGCACCTCAAGGTCAAGGACAAATCTGGATTTAAAAAAAATAAAAAAAATTACCATTTCGTATGCTCTTTTGATGAGTTCATGTTTGAATCCCTGAGGCATCTCACTGGCACGGTAGCTGTTTCTGTCGAGAGACTGTTTAAGAAAATTATTGGAGTCAACAGCAATGACCGTTGACACCAAAGGGCGGACAACTCCAGCAGCCTGCATGAGAAGTAACAAAATTAGTCAAGACAATGAAAACAATAAACTTAAAAGAAATAAAAATTCCAAGCTCAATATCAATTATCAAATTCTTAATCTCCCCCCCACTCCCCAGCCAAGAATCAGTCAGTCAGTTAAGTGCCATACATGATACACGCTTGGGCGATCATGTCTCGAAAGAGACATGATTGACTGGGCAGAAGATTATCCTGCAGTAGGTTGCCATTGCTTTCTGTGGTAGACTGGTTGCCGACCAAGGCTATAGAACCCAATCTGTCCTGCTATTTAACCCATAACTGGAAGGAAGAGATGGATTAGTACCTTTCCCAAGTGTATTTGTGCGTGAGTGAATACAATGGATTCAACTGGAATTCGAACTTGGCTCCCCGGCTTCTCGTTCCAAGCCGATATCCACTGTACCACAACGCACAGCAAAGAATCATGGGGCCTTTTTATAGAGATTATGATTACAGAATGAATTTCTCAGACTCGATCAGTCAGTTAAGTGCCATACGTGATACGCGCTTGGGCAATCATGTCTCTAATGAAACATGACCGACTGGGTAGAAGATTTTTCTGCAGTAGGTTAACATTACTTTCTGTAGTAGACTGGTTGCCAACCAAGGCTACAGAACCCAATCTTTTCTGCTATTCAAACCATAGCTGAAGAGAGACGCGACGAAAATACCTCCTGCCAATTTGTGTGTAAGTGAATGCAACAAATTCAACTGGAATTCAAACTTGGCTGATTCCTTGTCCGAAGTTTATATCAACTGCGCCGCAACGCACACCAGGAGGTTAAGAGTTGTTATTAGGCTGAGGCATAAATAATTTTTGTTTTCGTTTGTCAACTTTATTTTTTGAAAAATAAAGTACAATTACATCTTATTTAATTACTAGCTCAAAAGCCACCCCCCAAGCAAACTTTTAAGCTAACACTTGCTGAGGGATGATTAGACCTCCAGGCCAAAACTAAAAAGGGACGTCTAGTCTAGCTTAGAAAACAGCAATGATAGTTTTTGAAGAAATAACTTTGAATTCCTCAATTCACCCCATGGAACTCCAAAACCTCACTTTAAATATGATTTGGGCTGGAAGTCCAATTCCAGCCAAACAAACAATTTGGGCTGAAATTCCGATTCAGGTGTGAAATTGAGTTTTTTTTTTTTTAATCATATCACCCCAAGCAAGGCGGTAATGCTACTGATGTGCAGGGGGCTACATAAGAGTGAGAAGATTAGAAAAGAGAAAACCAGAAACCGCATCCTAAACAGGAAACAAGGGATGAGCCTCTTCACCTGTTCAATAGACGTGGGTGGAGTGTGAACCGGGCGATCTTCAAATTACAAACTCTGCAGAAATTTAAAACTTCACATCATGAAGTGTCTCACTTTAACTGATTCCTTGCCATTTTGAAAAAATAAACTTGATTTTTTTCAATTCACAAAGTTTTGGAAATATTTTCAACTGAATTTGCAACAACAACAACAACAACAACAACAACAAAAAAAAAAATTTAAATTCAAAGTTTTGTTTTACTTTAAACTCAATATAAATTAAAAACTTAAAAATCACTAAATTTTTTTTTTTTCAGTTATTTTTAAATTCGAATTTTTAACTGTTTCTTCCTCATTCGGACACAAATCCAAAGGTTGGATGTTGAAGCACCTGATGAAGGGCTGATTTTCAATCTGGGGATCATTCTGGTTGCACAAAGTTATGTCTATGTAGAGCAAGTGTGGCCCGAGTTAGAGGACAGACAGAATTTGCCGTTTATTTAGATAAAAAGATATATTTTCAATGACTAATTGCCACTTTCAGGCAGCTCTTTCATACCTTTTGAGTAAAATTCTGTCAGTTTTCCACAATCTCTTTAATGTGGTATTCATTCAAGAGACCCCCTCCCGCTGCCATATCAAAACATTTTGCAGCAATCAAAAAACAATCATAATTGGTTGGTTCAAGGTCAGCTGAATATAGTGGATTTGGTAGTCAACAGTTTAAAAATTTTTCCCTGTATGCAACTTTTGTCTTTCATCCACTGTGTATGCTGCCATTTCTGTGCAAACACTTAAATATGTTAGTGTACTCAAAGTTTATTCTAAACTGCCATATATGATTCGTACTTTGGATGATATGATCATCATTACAACTGATTCACCCAAAACAGGAATTACTTTTGAATAGATTATTTACGTTCAGACTATTGTCCTTATCTCTGTTGTTGATATTATGTATCGCCTGTTGTGCCCTCTTCAGGTACATGTCAATCTGGTTAAATGGCAAGGAATGGTTTGTTCACATTCCACTAACCATGTCCAGGAATATCCCTTCATTGTTTTTATTAGGTTGTCCCAAAAGTTTGTAAACACTTGCAAAAAATTGAAATTTTACTTGCCAAGTAATCCAAGGTTACCAGAAAACACTTACAAAAAATTGAAATTTTACTTACAAAAATTATTGCTCAAAATAAAGACCATCTTTTTCCAAGACTTTCTGCCATCGATCTGCAAGCTTTCGGATTTGGTCAAAGTATCATTCAGCCGGCTTTGAATCAACGAATTCTTGACACGCTTCCTCGACTTCATCAAACGAGTCAAATCAGCGTCCCTTCAGAAAGTGTTGCATTGAGCGGAAAAGGCCATAATCTGATGGAGCACAATCAGGACTTTAGGCTGGATGTGGCAGAACCTCAATGCCGTCCAGCTCTTCAAACTTGCCTTTGGTCTTCCTGGCGGTGTGTGGCTTGGCATTGTCCTGTTGCATCAAAGTGTGCTTTTGGTTGATCAGAGCCGGGTACTTTTACTTCAACTTTTCGTAGACCCGCTCAAGTTGCTGACAGTAAAGTTCGGCACTGATGACACGACCATTCGGAACCAACTCAAAATGCACAATTTCTTCAAAGTTCCACCAAACGCACAACATGACTTTCTTGCCGAATCGATCTTGTTTTGGAACCAACGGTGCCTCTTGCCCTTTCTGAACCCATTGCTTGTCTTGATTTTGCTGGACCAGATAGACCTATTTCACAAATGTTTACGAACTTTTGGGACAACCTACTAGTACTGCTCAGTGACAGCTAGTCTTGTTTGCAATGAGTTTTTAAGTCTGTACTACCCATCCCAGAGACTGAACTCACAATTCCTATATTACACATCTTTTAATCCACGAGGCTATTGTCCTTTATTGTTGCTATTAAAAATAGGTTAGATAAATTTATAGTCAGTGTCATACGTCTGACCTCCCCACCACCAAATATTTAAATTAAATCCGATGGCTTCAGTTTTTACAGCCCACCAACCTATGTTAGTTACTTAAAGCCAGAAAATATTTTTTTTAAGATAATAGTTTAGTGAAACATTTCTTAATTAACCCATAGCTGGGGGGAAAGAGGTGGAGTCATACTTAAAGGGTATTGGAGTAGATAGACTAAACTATCGCCCGGTTCACACTCCACCCACATCTATTGAATAGGTGAAGAGGCTCATCCCTTGTTTCCTGTTTAGGATGTGGTTTCCGGCTTTCTCTTTTCCATTCTTTTTACCCTTACGTAGCCCCCTGCACATCAGTGGCATTATCGCCTTGCTTGGGGTGATAGGATTAAAAATAAAAAAATTATATAAGTGAATATAACAAACCAGATTGGAATTGGAACTTGGTGCTTTGATTAACAATTTTGAGTTATTACCATTATATCCATGCTTACAGCACCAGATATTGCCAAGCGGTCACCTATTGAGATACTGACCAGGATTGGCATTGCTTAACTTTGAAACTGTCATTAAATCTAATCCCAGAGTTAATAATGCTGACCATTTTCAAATAAGATACAATATAAAAGATACATATTCGAAATCCATTCGTAATTATTAAGTCTTTTGCAGAAATTAGCTTAAAATCCGGGCTGATATCATCCAAATGTTAACTTTCCATACAACCAAAAAGAAGTGGTTAGGAAGAAAACTTCCATCACTATTAGAAAGAGTGATAACATTTCATCTAATTTCTTGAGTAAAAAAAAAAAAAAAAAAAAAAAAAAAATTAAGAAACATTTTATAAATTTCAACTGGCAGCAACAGTATTTTTTTTTTTTGGCAGACCTGAAGGAGACTAAAACCACCTTTAAATTTGTTGTTTTTCAACCTTTTTTAATTTTTCAATCTTATTGATTAAACCCTAAACCCTCTGAATGACAAAAAAATTTGGAAAAATTTCAATATTTAAACAATTGGGGGGAGGGCTCAGTTTTTCATAAAACCTTATAGTAAATCGATCCTCCATTATGGAACAACTCACTGGTACAACATTACCACCACCTGGAAATTTGTTATTTTTTAATTTCTTTTTTATTACTTTGTTTCAGTGCAATCTTGTCGATTAAACCCTAAACTTTCTGATTGACAAAGAAAATTTGGAAAAAATTTCAATATTTAAACAATTGGGGGGAGGGCTCAGTTTTTCATAAAACCTTATAGTAAACTGATCCTTTGCAATTAACTTTTTTGCTTACGCATCTTCAAAAAACAGCTGAATCCTTTGCGAAATTTTTGAATAGAGCAAGTCTTGGAGTTTCCGAGAAAGATGTCATTGTAAGAACTGAAGAAAACTGGGAAAAGACAAAAATGAGCAACAATTCATAAAAAAACCCAAAAAAACCCGAAAGAAAGTGACCCCAACGCGAGTGGTTCCAAAATGGAGGATTGATTTACTAAACGTTGTATGAGAAACTGAGCCCCGCTAAAATTATTTAAATATTGAAATTTTTCCAAATTTATTTTTGATAATCGTAAACTTTATGTAATAATCGATAAGACTGCGCTGGAAAGAATAGAAAAAAATTGAAAAAACAACAAATTTAAAGGTGGTAGTTGCCCCCCACTTTTTTTTTTTTAAATTTTTGTCTGAATTTCTAGGATGAAGAGTTTTCTTTATTTACCCTATTAATGTTCTGACAATTGTTCTTATCTTTGTTGGTATCACACCGTTTCAGCTGTTGTGCCCTCCAGCCTTCCTCAGGTGTGTATTGATCTGAGTAACCTATGGGGATTTCTGAACAGAATATTAAATAAAGGATTTCAGTTCAGAAATCCATGTAGTTTATCTCAATCAATATACAACTGAGGAAGGCCAGAGGACACGACTGAAACATTGTTAGAGCAACAACAAAGATGAGGATAATAGTCCACATATAGTGTAAATAGCAACACTACCTGTTCAGTCAATGCTGAATGTTTCTGATATAGAAATGGCTAATTGTACTATTCCAAACAACAATTCCTCATCTTTGAATAGGCCAAAAATTGTTTATGTCTAAATTTAAGAGGAAATCAATATTATATTTAAATCTTGAATTTGAAAAATTAAAATTAATGTGTTGCTGTCACTTAGAAATGAAAAACGGCAAAAAGCAAGAAAGAAATTGAGCGTACGCCATGTTTTTTGGCAGCTAACACCACTTGCTGGACAACAGACTCACTGGTCAATGGACGCACAGCATCATGAATTAAGACAATGTCAGGATCTTCACAGACTGAAAACATTTAAATAAAGATATTTAACATTTAAACAGATATCGACACATTAAGTCAATTAAAATGAATGTTATTGCTAAAGATTTACAAAAAGCTGAAACTTATGATTTTAAGCCTTCTAGAAATTGGATTTGATAAATAATCCGTTGAATAAATGTTTTATAAACAACATATTGAAAATTTACTAAATAATGAACGGAACATGAAATTTGGGTTGAGTTGGGCACTGCTGCCGGAAATATTTTTTTTTTTAAGGATTGTTTCATTTTACTATAAATTAAACACTCCAGATTATGAATATTAAAAAATATAAAGAGAAAATAAAAAAAACAAAGTAAAAATCTAAAAAGAAAAAAAAGAAAAAAAGGAAAATTCAAAAAACAAAGGAAAGAAAAAAAAAGAAAAAGAAAAAAAAAGGCAATTAAAAATAAAAAGCAAAAAGAAAATAAAAATAAAAAGGAAAACCCAAAAAATAAATACATAAATAAATAAATAAATTTTATAGAAGTTAATGAAGGAAAAATTTTTCTATGGAAGCCAAAACAAAATATGCCCATAAATTTTCTCAGTTCATAATCAGGAGTGCTTCAATGATCAGTCAGTTAAGTGCCATACGTGATACACGCTTAGCGATCGTGTCTCGAAAGAGACATGACTGACTGGGCAGAAGATTATCCCACAGTAGGTTGCCATGGCTTTCTGCAGTAGACTGGTTGCCAGCCAAGGTTATAGAACCCAATTTGTCCTGTTATTTAACTCATAACTGGAGGGAAGAGGTGGATTAATAACTTTCCGAAGGGTATTTGCGTGCAAGTGAATGCAAGGAATTTAAATGAAATTCGAACTCGGCTCTCCGATTTCTTGTTCCGAACCAATATCCACTGCACCACAGCGTACATCATTTTCAAGTCAACAGTATTTTTATTTCCTGAAAGACTTGTATGAAATTGAAGCAACAAATACAAAATACACCCCCCCCCCCAACAAAAACCCAGCTAAAATGCAGAGATGAAGACATGCCTAAAGAGACGGCTTTGATTCCGTTATAAATGGACCTGTGCCTTGTTGCCGCAGCAGTTGCCACGTGGACTTTGTCGAGCAGATGCTGGCTGGCAACCTCCTGCAGGCTGTCTGTGTATTCCTTGGTGACTGTAACAACGATCTTTTGAATCCATGGGATCCTGAAAAGATAAATAAAGACGTACATATATATATTTTAATTCAGATACTTTAATCCAAGTAGAAAAAGCAGGAAGGTAAATTCCAAAAACCCGATCCTAATTAATATTAAAAATTTTATTTTAATATTAAAAAATGATACAGGAAGAGAGCTCCATGTAATAAAATATTACAGAGCAAATGCATTTGGTTGGTGTATTCAAATAGTGTAGTGATGTCAATGCGTGGACGGATGTCAATTTCTCGTACGTATATATGTATGATGTGGTCTGTGTGAAACTATTATTGGTAAAAAATTGCTATTATTTAAGGCTGTATTGTTATTTTTTATTTTAAAGTCGGTTATTACCTTGTTCTTTGTGGCTGCACATATTTAAATGGTAGAAATTCTAATTTGTAATGCTTGTTAGTTTTTATGTGGTGGTTTTAATTTTACTGCGGAAGAGAGGAGTAATTTACGTTAATGATGATTGGGGGACTAATACAGCTGTAGTAATTTTGGAGGTGAGTTTGTGGTAGCAAATAGTTATTGTAAAGCAGTAGTAGTGATTAGTAATGGTGGTAGAATGATAATAACAATAAGTGAATTTATATATTTTACTAGCAGTATAGCCTGGCGTTGCTCGGGTGTAATGAAACCTTTAAAACTAATCCATGGTCCTGGAGCTCAGACTCAGCCTAAAGAATATTTGTGTGAAGTTTGGTGAGAATCGGATAAAAATTGTGGATTTGTATAAAGGACATACAGACAGATAAACAGACACACACACACACAAACATCTTACCTTTTATATATATATATATATATATATATATATATATATATATATGAAAATCGATTTTCTGCACTATTGTAAGAACTGCAACCTTGAAACTTCTGAATATCGTTTCTTATGTCTTTGTCTATGAGTGTATCAAATTTGATTAAAATCGGACCACACCTTCTATAACCCGATTTTTTTGATTATCGATATTTATCGGGGGTACCTTGACACAAAACCTAGCTAAGAACACTCGCAGATGCTTATAGTACAACTGTGTAAATTTTCAAGAAAATCGGTTCAGCTGTTTTGGAGTCTATATTTAATGGACACACACAAAGTTCCATTTATAAATAAGTTTAGATTCCCTATTTTTTTTTTGTTTTTGAGAATTTATGACAAAAATATTAAACACTATTTATTAGATTGTTTAATTACAAGACTAATTTTATATTTACAACATTCTGTAAATTAATGCAAGTAAATATTGCAAGTCAATATTTACTATTTACCAATATACAAAGAGATAAATATGAAAACAATTTTTTATTCATACAGAAATTATTAAAATATGTGAATCCACAAACAACAAGTTCTTATTTACCATTTTATAAAGTTTGAATTGATTGATGTTTCGCCAACCATTCCAATCAATCATTTAAGTACCATACATGATATATAGTTGGGCGATCATGTCTCGAAAAAGACATGACTGACTGGGCAGAAGATTATCCCGCAGTAGCTTGCCATTGCTTTCTGTGGTAGACTGGTTGCCAGCCAAGGCTATAGAACCCAATCTGTCCTATTATTTGACTCATAGCTAGAGGGGGAAGAGATGTATTATATTATTAAGTAGTAATTAGTGGGGGATTAGTTTATTACTTCATAACAATATAAAACTGTCCCCGCACTTTATGCCCAGTAGAAGCTTTCAACTATTATATTCAGTCAGTCAGTTAAGTGCCATACTTGATACACGCTTTGGGCAATCATGTCTCAAAAGAGACATGACTTACTAGGCAGAAGATCATCGTACAGTAGGTTGCCATTACTTTCTGTGGAAGACTGGTTGCACCTGTCACAACAACAAATTTTCCTCCCACTTCCACAAAAATACACTGATATACGCAGCCTTATATATAGGCAATTTTTTAAAAAAATTAAGTTTATCTGACGATCGCATGAGCGTGAAACCCAGGGTCACAAACTCACACACACACACACACATATATATATATATATATATATAGTGTTTATGCTCTCACACCCTGATTGAGTACTCTGGAAGAGTGGGAGACTTTGTAAACAGTAGCTACTCTGGCATTTACGCACCACTCATTCGATAATGAATTAGAGCACTCTAGCTATTGGGTGTGTTTATACACGCTAAAAAGCCTGCCTTCTTCTACCGGACGCTCATGGCCCAGGGGTAGAATTGCCGATTGACGCCGATTCGGTCGGGTTTCAATCCTGGGTTAGGAAGCGACCGGAGTCTGAGCCATACTGATGAACTGTAATACAGCGAAACAGATCTGTCTGCAGATGACTATATATATATATCTCCCCTCTATTTCATATGTTTAGGTTTTATTCCAGCTCAAGTGATCACTTTTTAAAATTAAACATTGCAGAGGAGTGAAGGTCGTTAAAATGACAACAGTGTCAAGAAAGAAACAGTCCTAGTGACACTGATTTTTTTATGGAACCAAAGATCCAAGATTTCTGGCTTCTGTGAAAGGCCGGTGGGGAAATGCAACATTTCAACCATTGTGCTCTGAATAACAAGGCATATGATGTTAAAATAACAGTTCTAGCAAAGAAGTAGAATGAAACTTACTCCTTACTAATGGAATATGAAGGGATTGGGGATAATTTGACATTGTGAACGTGACATACCGGACTCCAGTTGTGAAAGCATGAGCTGGTGTGACTAAGAAATGTAACCCATCAGAATACTGACCATAGTAATAGAGGAGTGAGAGAATAGAAATGTTTTGCTTGTGGAATAGGGGTTGCAGAATGGAATAAAAATTATACCTCCCAAAATCTGATCCTTTCTTCTTATCATGTTTTTTTTTTGCTTTTTGTAACCTCTTTTGTACCAATGGCAGTTATGCGTTGCTTGGGGTGAATGATTAAAAAAAAAAAGAATTCATTACCCACAAGGCCACACAATCTTTACTCAGATCTCTCAAAACTGGAAAGTGAAGACTGGGCAGTTGTGGTCCCCGATATGGCAGCAGTACTTCATTTTCTGTCTGATCTAGTTCTTGTTAAAAGTGTGCATAGTAAGAGGGTCAAGTACTTACTGGAGTGGTACAAGAAAATAGTCATTTTTTTTCCAGTATTGTTAGGAAAGGATTTGAAGTGAGCAGATTCCCACTAGTTTTTGAGGAAAGGAAACCACAAGACCTCCTACAGAAGGTAGCTGAAGAGAGCAACAAGAAAGGACTACAAATAAACTACAAGAAAACCGAATACATGGTCATCAGCAAAAAGAGCAGCTAAAAATGGTGGGGGATACTAAAATCAAGCAGGTATAAAAATTTAAATACTTGCATTTTCTTTTTCATTTACCCTCTTAAAGACGCATACAGAGACCAGTTTGAAAGAAAAACAAACAAAATAAAACAATCAGATAGATAGAAACAGACATGTTGTTAGAGAGGAAAGAGAGTTAATAGTCATATTTTCATATCTGAAGAAAAACGTCAATTAAAAATAATGTCCCCAACTTGAGTGGTGCAGAATGAAAATGAAGACGCTACAGGTCGGGGATACTAAAATCAAGCAGGTACAAAAATTTAAGTACCTGGGTAGTGTTCTAACAGAAGGCGGAAAGTGCGACACTGAGATCCGAAGGTGAATTGGAATGGCGAAGGAAGCATTCTAGAAGTTGAGTAAAAGATTTAAGAAACAGGACAATTTCGCTAGAAACAAAGAAGAGAGTACTGGATTGCTATGTGATGTCAGTTCTTCAATATGGCAGTGAATGCTGGACAATATCATTGAAGATGAAGGAAAAACTTGAAGCAGCTGAAATGTGGTTCTACAAAAGGATGCTGCGGATATCCTGGACTGAGCATGTGAGCAATGACGAGGTTTTGGAAAGGATTGAAACGAAAAGGAAATTAATACTGAGCATCAGGAAGAGACAGGTGAAGTTCCTGGGACATGCAATGAGAAAGGAGGGTTTGGAGAACCTAATACTAACAGGCCAGATAGAGGGAAAAAGACAGAGAAAAGCAGCGGATAACATATTTGAAGGGCCTGAGTAGATGGATGACAGAACGGGGGTTTTGGTGGTGTAACAGGAGAAAGCGTGCTAAGAGCCACCAGGGATAGGGAGACGTGGAAGGCCATGATCGCCTGCGTCCTGAAAGGACAGGGGACATAGATTTATGCAAACTGTTTATAAGAAATTATAATGTGGATATAAAACGGGAGATCAATTCTATATTATAATCAATACATAAACTGATCCCACATTTTGTGGCCATGCTAGTTTTTATACATTTATATTCTAGATTTATGGGCTTGAGCTAGTGGATAGGCACAGTGGGGTTTGGGTGGTGTAACAGGAGAAAGCGTGCTAAGAGCCACCAGGGATAGGGAGAGCCGCTACTAGTGTGACCATTCATTTGTTAACATGAACAATCCAGAGCCTGCTCTGTTATGAGAAAACATTACTTGTTTGGTTTTGAAGGTATTGAACTTTACAAGCCCATTTTTCTCCCCACTGAGCTGTTAGAGCTCAATCAGCGGAGAGATCAGCTGCCAGGCTCTGGTCATCTAGATCAGTGGTTGCCAACCGGTGGTCCATAGACTACCGGTGATCTGTGTGAAATTTTTGATAGTCTGTAGAAAAATCGGGATATTATTTAAATTTTTATGAAGCAACAACATATTTGTGCAAAAAGACAGCTCAAAATGAATACAACCCTGTTTTGCAGTGACGTCATTGAAGCTAAAAATCCACAAACTGATTTCAAACAAACAGGAACAAAGATTACATTAAAAATGTGTATCGCTTGAATAAACTTCAAATTTTCAGGTTACGAAATGCCTCTTCGGAAAAATATCACCTCTTGTTACAAAAGAAATTTCAGGATACGAAAGGCAAAAATTTCAAAATACACGCTGCTACTTGCAGCTCCCAGAGTCCACTTCATTGCCTCCTCATCCTCGATAATGCTCCCTCCCACCTGCGAAGATGATATCCTGGAGGAGTTCTTGTTTATTAAGATGCTGTACCTTCCACCTAACACCACCTCAATCCTCCAGCCAATTTCGAACTTCAAGAAACTTAATGTATTTTTTATTCTTTACAAGTTTCATTTTTATGTTTATTGTGCAGTAATCGAATTCCAACATGTATTTGTTACGAGTTTTGATGCATTTTTATTTGTCTTCTTGAATATGGTAAAAATTAAGCCATTTTGTTTTTTTATTTTTATCCCCTTTTGTTTTGCCTGGTTTTGTATAATTTCGAACTTTCATGTCTAATTTGAAGGATTTTTTTCCTTGCAGAAATCTCTTTGACTAAACTTAACTAAGTTAAACTTAGCAAGTCATTTTCACTCATTTTTTTTTTTTTCAATTGGAGTAGATAGACTAAACTATCGCCCGGTTCACACTCCACCCACGTCTATTGAACAGGTGAAGAGGCTCATCCCTTGTTCCTTGTTTAGGATGTGGTTTCCGGCTTTCTCTTTTCCAATCTTTTCACTCCTACGCCTTGCTCGGGGTGATATGATTAAAAAAAAAAAAAAAACTACGAAAAATGTATGTCCAAATTTTGGGGGGCTTGGAACCGATTAGGGCATTTATAGGGTAAAAAGCGTCTCTACTTATGAAATTTTTGTGTTACAAAACAACTTCCAGAACGTATAAATTTTGTAAGTAGAGGTTCCACTGTATACATTTCCATCTTAATATTATAGACAAAATTAAAATTTAATATAGAAACAGATTTTCAAATTTGCATATTTTTGAAACCTACATTAAATAATTTTTTTTTCTAAAACATGTATATTTTATATTTGCTTTGGCAATGACCATTAGTATTCAAAAATCATCAGCTGAATTGTGTTTATTCTGGAATGAGCAATTTTTATAAGCAGGGCGAGGTGGGGGTGGGCTACAGTCTTGTTGACTGAGCAATCAGGGACAGCTTTGGTGTACCCCCACCTTTTTCATACAAATTCAAGTCAGTCAGTTAAGTGCCATCCGTGATACACGCTTAGCACGATCATGTCTCAAAAGAGACATGACTGACTGAGCAGAAGATTATCCCGCAGTAGGTTGCCATTGCTTTCTGCAGTAGACTGGTTGCCTGCCAAGGCTATAGAACCCAATCTATCCTGTTAACCCATAACTGGAAGGAAGAGATGGATTAATACCTTTCCCAAGGGTATTTGTGCGTAAATGAATGCAATGAATTCAAGACAAGACTATAAAATAACTTACAATTAAAAGAATTAGAAAATGGGGGGTAACAACTGTAGTGCACACCACATTGTAAAAAATTGGGGGGGGGGTAACAACTGTAGTGCACACCACATTGTAAAAAATTGGGGGGGGGGGGGGTAACAACTGTAGTGCACACCACATTGTAAAAAATTGGGGGGGGGGGTAACAACTGTAGTGCACACCACATTGTAAAAAATTGGGGGGGGGGGTAACAACTGTAGTGCACACCACATTGTAAAAAATTGGGGGGGGGGGGTAACAACTGTAGTGCACACCACATTGTAAAAAATGGGGGGGGGGGTAACAACTGTAGTGCACACCACATTGTAAAAAATTGGGGGGGGGGGGGGGTAACAACTGTAGTGCACACCACATTGTAAAAAATTGGGGGGGGGGGGGTAACAACTGTAGTGCACACCACATTGTAAAAAATTGGGGGGGGGGGTAACAACTGTAGTGCACACCACATTGTAAAAAATTGGGGGGGGGGGTAACAACTGTAGTGCACACCACATTGTAAAAAATTGGGGGGGGGTAACAACTGTAGTGCACACCACATTGTAAAAAATTGGGGGGGGGGTAACAACTGTAGTGCACACCACATTGTAAAAAATTGGGGGGGGTAACAACTGTAGTGCACACATTGTAAAAAATTGGGGGGGGGGGTAACAACTGTAGTGCACACTACATTGTAAAAAATTGGGGGGGGGTAACAACTGTAGTGCACACCACATTGTAAAAAATTGGGGGGGGGGGTAACAACTGTAGTGCACACCACATTGTAAAAAATTGGGGGGGGGGGTAACAACTGTAGTGCACACCACATTGTAAAAAATTGGGGGGGGGGGTAACAACTGTAGTTGGGGGGGGGGCACACCACATTGTAAAAAATTGGGGGGGGGGGTAACAACTGTAGTGCACACCACATTGTAAGTAGAGGTTCCACTGTAATTACACTTTCACTTTGTTAACTTTTTTTATGATGTTTTTCGTAACATTATTCTGAAGAGAAATTTTGGTATTAGTTATCTATTAGTATATTCACGTGAATTTAATGTACTAAACGAATCCTTCAAATAATAAATGATAATGTTCTTGGAATAATTCTCTCAAGTAATTCACTCAGAAACAATCTCTTCAATGACGCACGACGCAGAACACACAGACTTCTGTCTGAGTGCTTTATATATTAAATACTAGCAGTATAGCCCGGCGTTGCTCGGGTGTAATGAAAGCTTTAAAACTAATCCATGATCCTGGAGCTCAGACTCAGCCTAAAGAATATTTGTGAAGTTTGGTGAGAATCAGATAAAAATTGTGAATTTGTATAAAGGACATACAGACAGATAAACAGACACACACACAAACATCTTGCCTTTATATATATATATATATATATATATAAGCGATCTGCACTATTGTAAAACTGCAACCTTGAAACTTCTGAATATCGATTCTTATGTTTTTGTCTATGAGTGTATCAAATTTGATTAAAATCGGACCACTCCTTCTATAACCCCGTTTTTTCGATTATCGATTTTCAATATTTATCGGGGATACCTCAACATCAAACCTAGTTAAGAACACTCGCAGATGCTTATAGTACAACTGTGTAAATTTCAAGAAAATTAGTTCAGCAGTTTCGGAGTCTATATGTAACGGACACACACACAGAAAATTCCATTTATAAATAAGTTTAGATTTAGATTAGGTTTATGGTCATGGGATCCCAGTAGTACAATTCATTCAACAATTACATTTGTTGCCTGGAGATCCATGTTTGACCACATGTCGGCATCGGCACTTTTTTTCCTACATAACACCTTTAATGGGTGTATTTCATATCAATAAAATAAGTTTTCCGATTATTATTATATAAACATTTTTTTTTTTAAATTCATATTGGTGGCCCACCAAATTTAAAATTACACATTTAGTGATCCATGAAGTTCAAAAAGTTGGCAAATGCTGATCTGGATGTTTGGAGGTATACCCATATACCAGAGGTTCCCAAACTTTTTTCTGTCATTTCCCCCTACACCAAGTTGAACCATCCAGATTTCCCCCTTCATGTGTATGAGAAAAAGAGCAGTTAAAACACACTGAGACTATTTACTATTTTATTTTTCAAATGTACAAATATACTGATAAACTCATAGTTACAGAGTAAAGGGGATAGAGAGCAGTTAGTAACAACTAAGCATAGCCATAGAGAGCGGTTCTTCTTCTATGTGCCCTGTCCCTTCAGGACGTAGGCGATCATGGCTTTCCACATCTCCCTATCCCTGGTGGCTTTGATGACACCTTCTCCTGTTACACCATGCAACCCTTGTTCTGTCATCCACCTGATAAGGTCCTTCAAATATGTTATCCACTGCTTTCCTCTGTCTCTTTTTCCCTCTATTTGGCCTGTTAGTATCAGGTTCTCCAAGCCCTCCTTCCTCATTGCATGTCCCAGGAACTTTAGTTGTTTCTTCCTGATGCTCAGTATTAATTTCCTTTTTGCTTCCATCATGTCCAAGACCTCATCATTGCTCACATGCTTGATTCATGATATTTGCAGCATCCTTCTGTAGAACCACATTTCAGTTGCTTCAAGTTTTTCCTTCGTCTTTGATGATATTGTCCAGCATTCACTAGTAACAAATAAAAAGACATTTGTTTGCACTTTTACGTACCACCCCTCGAACTCCCTTCAGAGCTCATGTTTGAACGTGAACCGACAGGTAGGTACGGTGTCACCTATCTACAACAGGTTCTCTCTCTCTTTCTCTGTGTGTCTGTCTGTCTCTCTGACATGAGAAAATCCATCTGAGATTTATTTTTTTTTATTTAGTAGGTACTGTAATTATCTCCCCTTTGGTAGCTTCAAATTTTCACCAGTTTGGGAATCACTGCCATATATCATTGTATCATCTGCAATATTTTTTTTTTTTTATTTTTTTTTAAAAATCAGATCACCCCAAGCAAGGCGGTAAGGCCACTGGTGTGCAGGGGGCTACGTAAGAGTGAAAAGATTGGAAAAGAGAAAGCTGGAAACCACGTCCTAAGCAGGGAACAAAGGATGAGCCTCTACACCTGTTCAATAGACGTGGGTGGAGTGTGAACCGGGCGATGGTTTAGTCTATCTACTCCAATTGAGAAAAAAATAAAAAGAGTAAAAGATTGGAAAGAGAAAACCGGGTCAATAGACGTGGGTGGAACCGGGCGATAGTTTAGTCTATACTTTGACTTGTATAAAAAAATTACATCTGCTGTTGGCATTGATATTTATGAAAGATATAAATATATCCATTGACAGATCATTAGCAGAAAGAGTGTTGAATTAGGAAGAGAGCTTTGGAAAGCACTTGCGTTGATATTATGGGATTCAGAAGACAGGCAAGCAATGATGATTTACCTGTTAGGCAGGACATGATAATCAAGTAAACTCTCCTAGAGATACCATGGCTGGAGATTTTTACCACTAAGCCCCACCACTGGAATATCTAAAGTGATCACTCTTGAAAGGGATTTATGTAATGCCTCCCTGGTTCTATGTGTCATGATAGTTAACATATCAGCAGTGGTTCTAGAGGAATGAAAGTGGTAATGTTTGTCACTCAGGAGTTTGTTCTTGCTTAGGTGATCAACAATGTTCTTGTTGACGATAGCTTGAAAAAGTTTATGGAGGCTAGTGAGGAGATACCGTGACAGGGGTGAAGGCTCATCTGTAGTCTTGTAAACTGAGCATAGGAGTTAGATACAAGAGCATAAAATTCCCACTAAAATTTAGACACACACACACACACACAAGCTACAAGACAAAAAAACATCTGAGATTTACCTGTCTCATGGGAATGAAAAAAGAAAAACCCTGGTAGATTCTCTTGGTTGATCTACTCAGACTTCTGTCTGGTGCTTATTATAGTTTATTATCATGGTCACATGATCCCCAGTGGAATAATCTATACTTAGTTTTATTTGTTATCAAGGGAAAAAAAACAAAAAAACAAAAATGGGGAAAAAAACAAAAAAAAACAAAAATGGGAAAAACAAAAAATGGGAAAAACAAAAAATGGAAAAAAAAAAAATGGAAAAAAAAAAAATGGAAAAAAAAAATGGAAAAAAAAAAAAATGGGAAAAAAAAAATGGGAAAAAAAAAAATGGGAAAAAAAAAATGGGAAAAAAAAAATGGAAAAAAAAAATGGAAAAAAAAAATGGAAAAAAAAAAATGGAAAAAAAAAAAATGGAAAAAAAAAAAATGGAAAAAAAAAAATGGAAAAAAAAAAATGGAAAAAAAAAAAAATGGAAAAAAAAAAATGGAAAAAAAAAAAAATGGAAAAAAAAAATGGAAAAAAAAAATGGAAAAAAAAATGGAAAAAAAAAATGGAAAAAAAAATGGAAAAAAAAAATGGAAAAAAAAAATGGAAAAAAAAAATGGAAAAAAAAAATGGAAAAAAAAATGGAAAAAAAAAATGGAAAAAAAAAAAATGGAAAAAAAAAATGGAGAAAAAGCGAAAAAAAAGGAGAAAAAGGGAAAAAAGGAGAAAAATGGAAAAAAAAAGAAAAAGGAAAAAATAGATAAAGGATAAAAGGTGGAAAAAGGAAAAAATGAAAAAAGGAACAAAAAAGAAAGAAAAAGAAAACATTAAATTTAGAGATATTTCTGATATGTCTTATTTTATCAGGTATTTCACACCTCCCCCACCCCAAGATTTTGACAAGTTGGTTTGGCTGAGAACTTTTCGGTCCACTCATGTTTGAACAATAACTATACTGATATAAAATATTTTAGAAGCTATTGCAAAATAATCCAAATATTTCATCAATTCGAGAGACAAATCGTAACCCTGATACCTAATCGCATAAACGAGGCTGACAATTACAAGAGTTTCTAGTGCGTACTTGGATGGAATTTTATCTCTACGAAAACAGATGCTCAACCATCAATTATTTGAACAATGTGGTAATTATACGTAATGTTAAGTTCTCATAAAGGTTGCATTAATTCCAAACTATTGACAATCCCTTTTTCTGATAATTTTGTAAAAAAAAAAAAAAAAAAAAATTCCAAAAATATTTACCATTTTGAAAATCCTTCAAAAATGCTGTTATCAAAAAACTTAAAAATAATACGATGAAATACTCAAATATTATGTTAAAAACTCTTTAAAATGTTGCCATAAAACACTTTGTTGATTTTAATCGTAATTATGAACGATCGCAAAATACTTTCTCCTGCCCAGAACAACACTAATGCATACTGGGATTCTATATTAATGTTGTTGGTTATTGTTGTGATCTAAAAGGTTACTGATGTGTTGTGGTATCACACAGTTGTATTGTCTTCGGTCTTGGTATATTACTAGTGGATTTGTAGTAATAGTCATTAATACGAAGTGATATTGTAATATAACAATCTGGCCCCACCCGAGGAAGGCTGATGCAAGCGAGGGTGTTTCCGGTCGTTGAAAGGAACGGATGTTTGTTTGACCTTATTTCCGGCAGTAGCGGAAATAGCTACAGAGGCAAACAGAACAGGTGTCTCCGAGAATTACGTGGGCGTGCGTGGGCGAGGCAAAACCGGAAGAAAAAGTCCCGGTTCTGGAGATTATAAAAAGACCTCGGCGCACGGATTCACTAGTAGAGACCAGAGTAGCAGTAGAGAGAGAGAGAGAGAGAGAGAGAGAGAGAGAGAGAGAGAGACACAACAGATACGACGACACTCCCGTCAACCCCTTTGAAGCGTGCTCTCTCAATTCTCTGTCCCCTATGCTACACGGTTCATCGTCATTAATAAAAATATAACTTATATTTTTATATATATGCGTGTTTGTTGTTTATTGATATACAACAATATTTCGGTATTTTGATATTTGCAAAATTATTATTTGCATATCTCGCAAGTAGATAGATCTATCTATCGCCCGGTACACACTCCACCCTCGTCTATTGAACAGGTTAAGAGGCTCATTCCTTGTTCCCTGTTTAGGATGCGGTTTCTGGCTTTCTCTTTACCAATCTTCTCACTTTGGTTTCTTTTTTTTTTTTTTCAATTGGAGTAGATAGATCTATCTATCGTCCGATTCACACTGCACCCATGTCTATTGAACAGGTTAAGAGGCTCATCCCTTGTTCCCTGTTTAGGATGTGGTTTCTAACTTTCTCTTTTCCAACCTTTTCACTATTACGTAGCCCCCTGCACATCAGTGGCGTTACCGCCTTGCTCGGGGTAATACGATTAAAAGAAAAGAATAATACTGCATTAAGAGGTTCCTCCTGATAATGCATAGTAACCTCTGTGGGGAGTCCCCCTGCATAATCTACTCAAGGATTAAATAGTAATATCACACTGTGAACACTGAACTCTGCTACTCGTTTGTAACTAGTACAAATGCTGCTGCTACTCATAACTTTGCTTGGGTGATCTGCTTGGGCGATCTACCCATATAAGTTATTATTGGGGTCACATGATCCCTAGCAGAATAATCCATTATTATAGGTTTTTTTTTGTTATCTGTGTTCGACCCCATGTCGGTGTCGACACTTCTTTCTACATGACCAATTCCTTCCTAGCTAATAGACCAATTCTCAGTTTCATCTGACTCAGTCCTGATCTGTTTTGCCTTGAAGTCAGAATTCCGTTTGTTTATCCACACTTATTCGTGTGTCAACTGCAGTTCTTAGTTTGTGAACGTTTTGCCATGCATTTATTTCCGAGATGAGTAATTTACTATAATTAATTAATAATCTTGGAATTATAATAATCTTGGTTGACATAGATGCTATAATAGATAAAATGTTTCGACCAAGTACCCTCTGGCCATCATCAGCTGTCCATAGATTGGCTGTCATGGATATTGCGAAATATCCTGTGAAATCAGTTATTGTTCTTTCAAGTTCATCACTACCAGATGCAAGGATTGAACTCATGACCACTAAATAATACTAATTAATATAACCAACTACTATATCCACTATGCCACCATTCGTGTTTTTTGGAGCCTTTTATATTCAGTGTCAGATGGATTTTGACAACTGGATTATGTTAGTGGGTTTGTGCCACTTGTCATAATTTGTATTATTTCTGGGATGAGTAATTTTCAATAAACTTGGATTTTTTTGGAACTATTGTTCTCATCTTGGTTGCTATAGATGCTATAATAGACACAATGTTTCGACCAAATACACTCTGGTCATCATCAGCTCTTCATAGATTGGCTGATATGGATTATCTCATTGCTTATAAAATATAAGAGTCCAAAAATAACCAGAGGATCAGTCAGTTAAGTGCCATACGTGAAACATGCTTGGGCAATCATGTCTCAAAAGAGACATGACTGACTGGGCAGAAGATTATCCTGCAGTAGGTTGCAATTGTTTTCTGCAGTAGACTGGTTGCCAGCCAAGGCTATAGAACCCAATCTGTCCTGTTATTTAACCCATAACTGGAAGGAAGAGACGGATTAATACCTTTACCAAGGGTATTTGCGCTTAAGTGAATGCAATGAATTCAACTGGAATTTGAACTTGGCTCCCCGATTTTTCGTTCCAAGTTGATATCCACTGCACCACAACGCACATCCGGTACTAGGTTGAAATGTGTCTATTATAACATCTCTATCAACAAAGATGAGAACAGTAGTTCGAAATAATTCCAAGATGACTGTTGCTTTGTCTTGCCTATATTGTTTGTTTGCCCTGGTTTTTTCTTTTTCTTATTATTGTAAACTTTGTCAGGTCTGTTTGTCGGACATTTCTGTGACTTATTTTGTATTTAAAGAAGCAAATTCTATTTTATTTGAATTTAATCTTCCGTGTCAACCTCAATTCTTAGTTTCTGAACTTTTTGCCTTATTAGTTTGAGTTTTGTTTAACGGCATATCAACCTCTGAATTATTTAATGCCAAAAAAGTGGGGTTTTAAGGTATTTTTTTTTAATGTTCGCTTATAGTGAGAAGGTTGATTTAGTCAGATTTTAATGATAATTTTTTGTTTTTATTCTTTTTTTATTTTAGAAAAATGTAAATATCTTCTAATTTTGCTGAGAATATTTTGTTTTCCTTCAAAAATGTGTTACGGTAATAATTTTTGCTTCAAAAATGTATATTTTTCTATAAAAGTCTATTTTTATGTATATCGTTTTGACTCCAGTTTGGGGGTTAACTATTTTCCCATAGATGGGACCCTAACAGGTGCTGCCACTTTGAGTCAGGGTAGACATGAGAACAACAGCAACTAAGAGGTGGTTCCATGCTCCTCACAACCTTCCAATCAGAGGCCTTGCTGCTGGATGCAGTTTACCGTCATGCCCAGGACCCTTGCCTTATTACTGTTAATTTGCCTTGCCTATTGTTTGCTTGTTTCATTTTATTTTTGGTTTTGTTCTTTTCTTTTTCTTGTTATTGTTTATCAAACTTTGTCAATTCTGTTTGTTAGGCAGTCGTACCATTTATTCTACTCCTTGAAAATACTTTTTACTAAAAAGGAAAAAAAAAAGAAAGTCTTCATAATATTTGTACTTTTATTGCCAAATGTTTAAGAGTCACTTTAAAATAGACACGGATCTTGATGTGTGTGTGTCAATGAGGTTGCATTTCAATGAAGATGAAGATGAAGCTCTATGACATTTTGAGTTAGTGTGTCAATGCAGTCGTCTAACTGAGTAGATTTGCGTACTTGTAAAAAGTTTGTAAGAATAACTGTCTAATAGAGAAGTTTGTAGACACCATGTTTGTGTGGATAGAGAGAAAGATAGATAAGAGGTGTACACGTGCGGATAGATAAAGACAAGTAGCGTATTCTTTTCCAGTTATTTAAACAAGCAACATTACTGTGTCTCCCTAAATCAGATCACTGGGCGGGGCAGAGAACCTGAAAATGTCATGTAGGAGAAGTTATCAAGCTCTACTTTTAAAATGATCAACAACCAAATGTGTTTAGTAACATTTAATACAGACAGAAAAAATATACAGACATACCCTAAACAAATATTTGGGTGTGTTTGTTGTTCTATATAAGCACCTGATGATTGTATAGTACATAAAACTCAGTGTTGAACCATAGACATAAGATATATATATATATATATATTAATGAATATTAAAGTATTTAGTATTCATTAATACTTTTAACTATTATAAATATGATCTAATATCACAGTGTGGAATAGCAACTCATAAATAAAATTGGGTATAAAAAAAAAGTTCTAAAAAATTCTAAAGTCCCCAGCATCTCTTGTTCTTGCATGTATAGTTGCACCAACATAACAACATAGCTCTGCTGTATTATATTGAGCACTATTTTAACACCAGAAATATATTTGTCTGATATCTATATATATATGTGTGTGTGTGTGTAAATTGTTTTCAGACAGAGTACGTCTGTAGAGGGACAAGATGAATAAAAAGATATGAGGAGTGTAGGATTTATTTTGTTACACATGTTTATATACAAAAGCAAGGATGTCATTGGTTTATCAAGGTTTTAAATTTGAGAATGTTCATGAATATTCATCAAATGTTGATTGGTTGGTTGTTTTGTTTTTATGGCATATCAACCTCAGCGGGTCAATTATTGCCAACTAAATTTTATTTATTTAAATCCTGGTAATACCTTTTTCTTTCAACAATTTATTGTTGTTTTTATATAAGTTGTGTGTCTAGTAATGCTTTTTTTCTTTTCGAGTATCAAGATTCATTGGGATTTGTTTTTAAGGGCAGGGTCCCTAAGTCCTACCCTTGTTATTTAACCTATAATTGGAGGGAAGGGATGGATTAATACCTTTCCCAAGGGTACCAGTGCTTAAGTATTTCTCTTTCTGAGCCGATATCCACTGCACCACAATGCACATCTGTCACTAAACGCTTATAGCACCTGGTATTCCCAAGTGGTCACCCATCTAAGTACTGACCAGGCTCAATGTTGCTTAACTTTGGTGATAGAGCGAAAACAGGTGTATTCAACGTGATATGGCCATAAGCCATCAAGTGTTGAAAGGTCAGTGAAAATATATGGAGGATACAAAGCGCCAAAATTCAAAATCTGGTTGTTAAAAAAAAAGAAGAAAAAAAAAAGAAAAAAAAGTTTTTTTTTCAATATTACTCATTTATTTTTACCAGACTTTGAATTTCGACACTTTTTGATTTAAATTCTCCACGGACTCCTGCTTTTAACTGATATAAATATGAAGTGGCATTAAATTTAATTTAATTTAATTTTTCAAAATTTCATTACAAAAGGGTGTGGATAACAGATATAAGTAAAAAAAAATCTCTAAAATAATTTAATTTATTTGTGAATAACTCCTGAAAGTTTCATTAAAATTTGACAATTATTTGATTTTTGAAAGAATTTCCAAATTAATGTTTTCCACCAGAAAAAGGCCCTAAAGTCTGTCCTGATATTTGCCCATAGCTCGGGGTGGGGGGTGATCGGGAAGAAGGGATGGGGGTCATACCTTTCCCAAGGGTATCTAAACTTATTTATAAATGGAACTGTGTGTGGATCTGTTACCTATAGACTCCGAAACAGCTAAACCGATTTTCTTGAAAATTTACACAGTTGTACTATAAGCGTCTGCAAGTGTTCTTAGCTAGGTTTTGTGTTGAGGTACCCCCGATAAATATCAATAATTGAAAAAAATCAGGTTATAGAAGGAGTGGTCCGATTTTAATCAAATTTGATACACTCATAGACAAAGACATAAGAAACGATATTCAGAAGTTCCAAGGTTGCAGTTCTTACAATAGTGCAGAAAATATATATATATATATATATATATATATATAAAAAAGCTGTCATTAAACCCGAGCACCGCCGGGCTATACTGCTAGTTAATACATAAATGAATGCAAAGAACATGAAACGTCAGTAAAAATATATGGAAGACGTAATTCAAAGTCTGGTTGAAAAAGATTTTTTAAACTTTTACCAAATTTTGACACTTTATGATTTAAGTACTCCAAGGACTCCTGCTTTTAACTAATATAAATATGAACTAATATTGGAGTGTGAAATAGCAACTTATAAAAGTGATAGAAAAAAGACGGCTCTAAATGAAATCGGCTAGATATTATAAAAAAAGTTCTAAAAAAGTCTGAAGCTCCAAGCACCTCTTAACAAATTTAGTCAGGTAAAGTTTTGAAAGATGAAATGCATCACAAGTAAACTTTTTACACTTTGTCATACAAATTCACCAATACTGTTCATAATATATAAAAACAGTAATCTCATTTATATATATATATATATATATATATATAAAGAATAAATAAAACAAAAATTTCAAAATTTAATTTCATTGAAAGGCCATTTCAGCAAGTAAATTCTCGCTTCAACGGTGATAAGCAAATTTTGTTTTTCACCATTGCTGATGAAGCGAGAATTTTCTCGCTGAAATGGCCTTTCAACGAAATTAAATTTTGAAATTTTTGTTTTATTTTTATATATCTGGCTCTGTAAATACAACATATTATTTGCATCGAGCCCTTCACCTTGAAAAAAATTTTAATTAAATATAATAGAGTTCCACAAGCAATAGAAGAAACTGTTAGCATAGGACTTGCATCTTGCCAATTTAACTGGGAATTGATAATACCTTGTTGCTAATCTAGTCAGTCGGTCAAGTGCCATACGTAATGCACGCTTGGGCAATCATGTCTCTTTGGAGTAAGTTACCATTACTTTCTGCAGTAGACTGGTTGCCAGCCAAGGCTTTAGAACCTAATCTGTCCTGCTATTTAAACTATAACCGGATAGAAGAGATGGATTAATACCTTTCCTAAGTGAATGCAGGGAATTCAAACTATCTACTGCACCACAACGCACATCCAGTACTAATCTAGTCAGTCAGTTAAGTGCCATACATGAAACACGCTTGGGCGATCATGTCTCTCACGAGACATGACTGACTGTGCAGAAGATTATCCCGCAGTAGGTTGCCATTGCTTTCTGTGGTAGACTGGTTGCCGACCAAGGCTATAGAACCCAATCTGTCCTGCTATTTAACCCATAACTGGAAGGAAGAGACGGATTAATACCTTTCCCAAGGGTATTTGCGCGTAAGTGAATGCAATGAATTCAAATGGAATTCGAACCCAAGTTCTCGTTCCGAGTCGATATCCATTGTAGCACAAACTAGTACTGTGCTTAAATTCATAAAGTGTAAGTAACATAGTAAAGAGTTTATCTGAATAATTACCATGAAAATATTTATAGAAAAGGTCCATGGAAGCTATATTACAGTGGTGAGAAAGTGGCTGAAGTTGAGAGGCCAGATGAGGACCAGTAATATTGCTGATTCTTTAAATATATGGCAGCAATATTCTGGATGAATGGTAGATCTATGCATGGATTTAAAACATGGTGTCAATAGTTACTATTGACAAAAACAGCTTAGGTGCCTCTTATGTAGTTCTTCGTTATATGGACCTGAAAATGGTTGAAATGTCAAAAAGACATGATCATGAGCTCCTCATTTTCAAAGTATGTCATACACGGCATCCAATTTCGGACCAAATTCCTATGCAGTGAACATGAAATTTTGTTGTTATCAGAATGTCAGTAATGCCTGAAAATTGCTCAATTTTGATAACATCCTTAAAAATCGTTTATTTTCATGACATCAGCAGACCCGTTAGGCAGTTTGAGAAAAATTTTTTATACGTTTACATGTTCTTATATGTCCAAAAGGCAACATGGCAGGACTCTTGTTTTGTGCACAAACTTCTCTGTAAATTTAAAATGTATTTTTTAGAGAGAGAGAGAGAAAGAGTAAAAAACACAGAGAGAGAGAGAGAGAGTCAGAGAGTAAAAAAAAACAGAGAGAGAGAGAGAAGAGAGAGTAAAAAACAGTAAAAACACAGAGAGTAAAACAGAGAGAGGGAGTAAAGCACAGACAGTGTAAAAAACAGAGTGAGTAAAAAACACAGAGTAAAAAACACAGAGAGAGAGTAAAAACAGAGAGAGAGAGTAAAAGAGGGTGTAAAAAGAGAGAGAGGGTGTAAAAACACAGAGAGAGTAAAAAACAGTAAAAAGAGTAAAAAACACAGAGAGAGAGACAGTAAAAACACACATACAGAATAAAAAACAGTAAAAAACACACAGAGTAAAAAACACAGACAGCGTAAACAGAGAGAGAGAGAGAGAGAGAGAGTGTGTGTGTGTGTAAAAAAGAGAGAGAGAGTAAAAAACAGAGAGATAGTAAAAAAACACAGAGAGAGAGAGAGTAAAAAAACACAGAGAGAGAGAGAGTAAAAAAACACAGAGAGAGAGAGTAAAAAAACACAGAAAGAGAGAGAGTAAAAAAACACAGAGAGAGAGAGTAAAAAACACAGAGAGAGAGAGTAAAAAAACACAGAGAGAGAGAGTAAAAAAACACAGAGAGAGAGAGAGAGAGAGTAAAAAAACACAGAGAGAGAGAGAGTAAAAAAACACAGAGAGAGAGAGAGAGAGAGAGTAAAAAAACACAGAGAGAGAGAGAGTAAAAAAAGAGAGAGAGAGAGTAAAAAAACACAGAGAGAGAGAGAGAGAGTAAAAAACACAGAGAGAGAGAAAGAAAACACAGAGAGAAAGAGAAAGAAAAGAGAGAAGAGAGAGTAAGAAAAAAACAGAGAGAGAGTAAAAAAACAGAGAGAGAGTAAAAAAACAGAGTAAAAAAACACAGAGAGAGAGAGAGAGTAAAAAAACACAGAGAGAGAGAGTAAAAAAACAGAGAGAGAGAGAGTAAAAAAACAGAGAGAGAGAGAGAGAGTAAAAAAACAGAGAGAGAGAGAGAGTAAAAAAACAGAGAGAGAGAGAGAGTAAAAAAACAGAGAGAGAGAGAGAGAGTAAAAAAACAGAGAGAGAGAGAGTAAAAAACAGAGAGAGAGAGAGAGTAAAAAACAGAGAGAGAGAGAGAGTAAAAAAACAAAGAGAGAGAGTAAAAAAACACAGAGAGAGAGAGTAAAAAAAAACACAGAGAGAGAGTAAAAAAAACAGAGAGAGAGAGAGTAAAAAAAACAAAAAAAACAGAGAGAGAGAGAGAGAAAAAAAGAAAAAAACACAGAGAGAGAGAGAGAGAGAGAGTAAAAAACAGAGAGAGAGAGAGTAAAAAAACACAGAGAGAGAGAGAGTAAAAAACACAGAGAGAGAGAGAGTAAAAAAACACAGAGAGAGAGAGAGTAAAAAAACACAGAGAGAGAGAGAGTAAAAAAACACAGAGAGAGAGAGTATAAAACAAAGAGAGTAAAAAAAACACAGAGAGAGAGAGAGAGAGCGAGAGAGAGGAGAAAAAAACAAAAACAGAATATCTCAAACAATATCAACACTGCCATTTCGTCTCATCTATCTGCCCATATATTTGTGTTTGGTGACTTTAACACCCACCACACCAAGTGGCTGGAGAACTGTCACCCACCTTGCTGGTGTCCACACCATGAATTTTTCAATCACCTAATCCCTTATGCAAGTGGTGGACTTCCCTATGTGTTTCTCCAATAACCCTAACAGAAGAGATTCGCTACTAGACCTCTGCTTCAATTCCATCCCAGACTCTTGCACTACCAGGCAGCTCTGCCCTCTCGGAAACTTTAACCATGCTGTAGTTTTCGTCAACATCTCATTCTACTCTCACCCTACCCAAGAAACCCAGACCAGCAGAATATCCTAATGCTACCAAAGAGCTGACTGGGATTCGTTCCGAGATTTCCTCTGTGACGTCCCTTGGAATAATGTTTTTAGTCTTCCCGTCGAAGACTGTGCATCCGAGGTCTCCTCCTGGGTTAAGGCTGGCATCGATGCTTTTATCCCTGCCAGGAAATTTCAGCTTAAATCTCATTTGTCTCCCTGGTTCTTGCCCGCTTGCTCGGCCGCCATTGCCCACCGGAATCATTTCTTCCGGCTCTATTGTAGCTACACATGAGACCAAAACCTTTTCGCCTCAGCTCGTAATAAGTGTACAAAGATACTTAACGAAGCTAAGATGTTGTTTGCTGCCAGGATGAAGCATCGCATAGCATCCTGTAAGTTTGGTGCCAAAGACTACTGGTGACTCTGTAAAAGCGTGCTTAACAAGAGTAACTCCTCAATACCTCCGCTAATCAATGAATTTGAAGTCCTCACCTCCTCAGCGGACAAGGCTGAATATTTTGTTCGCAGATTCTCCACCAATTCGAGACTGAATTCGTCTGGAGTTTCTACACCCGACTTCCCACCTAGAACTGAGGCTCAACTGAATGATGTCCACATTACACCCACGCTGGTTTCTAACAATCTCAAAACTTGACCTTCACAAAGCGAGCGGAGGGGACGGAATCCCAATCATGATCTTGAAGGAATGTGCCCCTGAACTCTTTGTCCTTTTTAAGCTCTACAACTGTCTATCTGCTTCCTGCTTTCCTGCCTGTTGGAAGTCTTCCTCTGTACTTCCTATATTTAAGAACACTGGAGAACCCTTGGACCCCGCAAATTACCGCCCTATCAGCCTTCTTCCAATCTTTGGCAAAGTGTTTGAAGCCATTATCAACACTGAGGTGGTTCAGCATCTCACAGTCCACAGGCTCCTCTCAGACAAACAGTATGGTTTTCGCTTTACCAGGTCTACTGCTGATCATCACCGAGTATATAGACCAGGCTCTCGACAAGAAGGGCAAAGCCTGAACCATTGCCTTAAATATCTCTAAAGCATTCGATAGAGTCTAGAATGCTGGCCTTCTACGCAAACTGTGGAGCTATGGTATAACTGGACATTTGTTTGACCTAACCCAGTCTTTCTTCTCTAACTGCACATTGAAGGTGGTATTAAACGGACATACTTCCCAAAACTACCATACGAACGCGGGTGTCCCTCAAGGCTCTATCTCAGGTCCTACACTCTTTCTGATCTACATTAATGATCTCCTCGATGCCATAAGATCTCAAGTAGGCATGTACACCGATGACACCACAGTTTACTCTCGCCTCGATCAAAAATCTGGTGTGGGCGACAAAGCAAATCTCGCTGTCGAGCTTGAAAAGGACCTCCAATCCGTGGTGGACTGGGGTAAGAAAGGGCTCATGGATTTTAATGCTTCCAAAACCAATCATAGACAATCGTACCTACTTCCCATTATCATGGAACAGGATTGCCTGTCAGAGAGTAAAGCACTACGCCTCCTTGGCCTCACACTCTCAGCGGATGTCAAGTGGAGTGACTATATCAGATCTATTGTTAAATCCGCAGCTATGAAAGTCGGTTCTCTGTGAGGGCCTGGAAGTTTTTCCCATCTGAATCTATCCTGCACATATATAAGTCTACCATCCGCCTGTGTATTGAATACTGCTGCCACATCTGTTTGGGCACCCCTGCTGTTCTCCTCGGTGTTCTTTTCAAAATACAACGGAGAATCTGTGGTGTGATCGATACCGACTTGGCAGACCGCCTGCAGTCACTCTCTCACCGGCATGACGTAGCTTCCCTGTGCCTCTTCTATAAATACTTTCATGGCTTCTGCTCCAATGAACTTAGATCACTGGTGCCCTCTAGGTACGAATTTGCACGAGATACTAAATTAGCAACTAAATCCCACCCTTTTACAGTGAAACCGATAAAATGTAACCGCAACTTCTACTCCAACAGCTTCTTTTCTCTCACTTCCCACCTGTGGAATTCCCTTTCACATGATTGCTTCCCCGACAGCTACAATCTCTAGGAGTTTAAATGTAAGGTCAATAGACACCTCCTAACACACTAACTCGCGTTCATTCTCTCAAACACTCTTACCATCTACCCGACCCTCATCCTTGGTATCCTTACCCGTCTATCACCCTCCTTCTGAAATTTCCTATATCTAACCACTCTTTCTCATCACTTTCCCCTATGTAACCCCCTGCACAATAGTGGCAGAGGAATGCCTTGCTTGGAGTGAAATGATTAAAAAAAAAAAATAATGCTCCATGACAAGGCTCTGTGTGTTTGTATATATATATAAATATATATATATATATATATATATATATTGCAAAGCTTTTCTCTCAGACAATTGAAACCTTTATAAAGACTTGTGTAAAGACAATCAAGTATTTTAATCATTTGCTGACGATTACATGTGTTTTTGATCTTTATTATACCCAGGAAAAAATCATCCCATTAATTAAAATAGCCGCATCTAATTCAGGGTGTGTTTCATGAAGCACGTCTAGTATTTGGCTACTGAACAAAAAAAAGGAAATAATTTAATGTATTTGCGAATTATTCATTTCCTATGAAACAAAAAATGCAAGACAAAAATCCAACAGCAGAAATGCCATCATTTTTTACCAGCGATATTATTTCAACACATCAGCGATATTATTTCAACACATTGATTGAATCAGAGAGAGGGGGAGGGGAGGAGAGGGGAGGAGGGGAGGGGGAGAGAAATGAAAAGGGATTAATAAAAGCATAAAAGAATCATAACTAATAAAAGAATTTGAATTTCGTTTGAAGATAAACCCATTATTTTTAGGAAATTATATATATATATATATATATATATATATATGTATATATTTTAATCGTATCACCCCGAGCAAGGCGGTAATGCCACTGATATGCAGGGGGCTGCGTAATAGTGAAAAGATTGGAAAAGAGAAAGCCGGAAACCACATCCTAAACAGGGAAGAAGGGATGAGCCCCTTAACCTGTTCAATAGACGTGGGTGGAGTGTGAACCGGGATATTTAATTAAATTTGGTTTTTTATTTAAAAGTAATATAGTTTACATTGTCACATGAAAATTTCTGTGTTTTGAGATTTTTACCTCGTCATCAGGCAATGTTAGATCATTGTTGTGAAAATGATTTTCATTTTAATATAAGGAACAATATGTTTGCTATTTGTGGATGTGGGAAGACAGAAAAATTGGTGTGTGTGTGTCCAATTTAACTTATCAGAATAGAAATCCACTTTGGAATTGTAAAACTGTTGGTTCTCTTCACTGAGATTATATATATATATATATATATATATATATATATAATTTAGAAGATCATAGGTTCTGCATGTACTCCTAATAGTCTTAGAGTTAGGTGTAACTTAGAGTCAGTTGAGTGCCATCCGTGATACGTGCTTGGGCAATCATGTCTCGAAAGAGAAATGATGACTGGGCAGAAGATTATCCTGCAGTAGGTTGCTATTGCTTTCTGTGATAAACTGGTTGCCAGCCAAGGCTATAGAACCCAATCATATTATTTAACCCATAACTGGAAGGAAGAGATGGATTAATACCTTTCCAAAGGATATTTGTGCCTAAGCGAATGCAAGGAATTCAACTGGAATTTGCGCTCGGCTCCCCAATTTATCTTTCCAAGTTGATATCCACTGCAACATAATGCACATCCAGTTATAATCGGGCCTGACTTTTTGGCTAGGTTCCAAATAACCAATTAAGATTGGATAAGACCATTTAAGACAAGTTTAAGACTGGTTTTGAACCTATCCACCACATGAGCAAGGGATGGGTAATATTTCGACCAGTTTACTTGGGCATATGCGTTCAGGTTCCCCACCTTAAAAAAAGACGTTGTGTCACATCTATCTAAACTTATTTATAAATGGAAGTTTGTGTGTGTGTCCCCGTTACCTATAGGCTCCGAAACTGCTGAACCAACTTTCTTGAAAATTTACACAATTGTACCATAAGCATCTGCGAGTGTTCTTAGCTAGGTTTTGTGTCGAGTTACCCCCGATAAATATAAAAAAAAAAATCGGGTTATAGAAGGAGTGGTCCGATTTTAATCAAATTTGATACACTCATAGACAAAGACATAAGAAATGATATTCAGAAGTTTCAACATTGCAGTTCTTACAATAGTGCAGAAAATCGATAATATATATATATGTATAAAAGGCAAGATGTTTGTGTGTCTGTTTATCTGCCTGTATGTCTGTATTTTTTCAGCCCTTTTATTTTCGTTTTTGCTTCGGGTTTGGCGCTAAGTAGGTATAATTGTAGTTCTTAGTCTCAGCCATGATACCATTTACTCAGAGGACTTATTTAGCCTTCAAAATTCAGTTTACGACGAAAAAACCTTACTTGTTATTTATCCCAGGAAATCCATTCATTTTTCCTTCAGTCTACGGTTTCGCTTTAACTGGAAATAACTATTGCATTTTAGTCTTTCATGTTAACGTCCAAAGAGTCTGAGCTCCAGGACCATGGATTAGTTTTAAAGCTTTCATTACACCCGAGCAACACCAGGCTATACTGCTAGTCTTTCTTCAGTGTGGGAGAAGAGTAAATATTAACTTATAGTATTTGTTTATATTTCTGAGATAAGGTATTTACAGTATTTACATTATTCGGACTATTGCCCTCATTTTTGTTGCCATTTGTACTGCGTTTTGGCTGTTGTATGGTGTGATTATAATAAAGGGTTCGGTCTGAAATTCCTAGCACCTGAAGCATACAGTGGCTGAAACGCCATACAAATGGCAACAAATATGAGGACAATAGGTGTAACTTATGTTTAGCAGAAACAATTAGAGTACAATAGAATGATCAAAGCCAACTATTGAATCAGAGGAATGAATTAGTGTTTAAATGTTGGCATAAAAACAAATTCAAATTTCCATAATATAGGCTTAACGTAATTAGCTGCTATATTTCTATATATTCCCTCCCCTCTCATTTGTCTCATGCCAAAAGTATAAAAGATCTCTATGATCTCCCTAACTCTCCATTTATCCATTTCTGCTTTTTATCTGTTTAAATGTTTTTCTTAAACTCACCTCTTATTTTTATAATGATTTTTAATTCTTGATATAACCCGAAACTCATGTCATATGGTTAATATTTGGGTTTTATTTATATAAAACTTCTTTTCTTTAAGACAAAACCCTTCCACCCTCCCCTGGCCATTGTCATGTGCCTTTCACCTGATGAAATTTGTACTTCTGACACGAACTCAGTCCATACCAGGGTTGACAAGACAGTCAACTGATACCTTTGTCAGCCGAAATAGACTATTCCCAAGATGAGGCGATTCTAAATTTATAGCTTAATCACTAATTGCTCTTTAGTTAAATACATTTGAGTTCTTTTTGTGGACCATTTTTAATATTTTATTATATTACAAGGGATCGTCTCACTTGGATTATTTACCAATATCTTTTCTGATTTATCCATCACAACCTGTGTGTGTGCGTGTGTGTAAAAAAAAAAAGGTCACAGATTCAGGATTCCTGGCCAGCCGCTCATACATAAAATAGGGAGTTACATTTCGATCATTTTGTGTGTGTGTGTGTGTGTGTGTGTGTGTGTGTGTGTGTGAGACTTTATTTCTTTCGTGTTGGTTAAACAATCAAATTTACTATGTCAAGCCAAGACTCTGGAAGAACTTGAAGGGTGAATACAAGAAGTTATATATTCCATACCATGAGACAAGGAAGACGGAGGGAGTAAGGCGAGACGAGAGAGAAAGGCAAGACGAAAGAGAGAAAGGAGAAAGAGAGAGAGAGACATGACTTGAGAGAGAGAGAGACATGACTTGAGAGAGAGAGAGACAAGACGAGAGAGAGAGGCAAGACGAGAGAGAGAGGCAAGACGAGAGAGAGAGAGAAGACGAGAGAGAAAGCAGAGAGAGAGAGAAAGGCAAGACGAGAGAGAGAGAGAAAGGCAAGACAGAGAGAGAGAGAGTAAGGCAAGACGAGAGAGAGAGAGAGTAAGGCAAGACGAGAGAGAGAGAGAGTAAGGCAAGACGAGAGAGAGAGAGAGAGTAAGGCAAGACGAGAGAGAGAGAGAGAGTAAGGCAAGAGAGAGAGAGAGAGAGAGTAAGGCAAGACGAGAGAGAGAGAGAGTAAGGCAAGACGAGAGAGAGAGAGAGTAAGGCAACGACGAGAGAGAGAGAGTAAGGCAAGAGAGAGAGAGAGAGAGAGTAAGGCAAGACGAGAGAGAGAGAGAGAGTAAGGCAAGACGAGAGAGAGAGAGAGAGTAAGGCAAGACGAGAGAGAGAGAGTAAGGCAAGAAAGAGTAATCAAAGAGAATGAAGGTGAAAAAGAATTAAGTCTATTTGAAGATGGAAGGCAATCAGTTAAGTGCCATACATGATATACGCTTGGGCGATCATGTCACAAAAAGACATGACTGAATATACAAAATATTTTCTCGCTGTAGGTTGCCATTTTTTTCTGTGGCAGACTGCTCACTAACAAAGGCGATAGAACTCAATCTGTCCTGCATTTTAACCCATAGTTGGAGGGAGATGGATTAATATCTCCTTCAAGTTTATTTGTGCATAAGTAAAAGCAACGAATTCAACTGGAATTTGAACTTGGCTCTTTAGTTTCTTGTTTCGAGCCAATATCCTATACACCATCAGGAAAATGAGAAGACGAAAGAAAAAGTGAATGACACAAAGTGATAAAAATAAAAATTAAAAGGAAAGAGAGTGAGAAAAAGGGGATTTGAGAGAAAGAGTGAGAGAGAGAGAGAGAGGGAGAGAAAAAGTGTGTGAGTGAGAAAGTGTGTAGTGAGGTGTGAGTGAAAGTGTGTGAGTGAGAAAGTGTGTGAGTGAGAAAGTGTGAGTGAAAGGTGTGAGAAAGTGTGTGAGTGAGAAAGTGTGTGAGTGAGAAAGTGTGTGAGTGAGAAAGTGTGTGAGTGAGAAAGTGTGTGAGAGAGAAAGTGTGTGAGAGAGAAAGTGTGTGAGAGAGAAAGTGTGTGGAGAGAAAGTGTGAGAGAGTGAGAAAGTGGAGAGAGAGAGAAGGAAACAGAGTGAGAGTGAGAGAGAAGGAAACAGAGTGAGACAGAGAGAGAGAAGGAAACAGAGTGTGAGAGAGAAGGAAACAGTGTGAGAGAGAAGGAAACAGTGTGAGAGAGAGAAGGAAACAGAGTGTGAGAGAGAGAAACAGAGTGTGAGAGAGAGAGAGAAGGAAACAGAGTGTGAGAGAGAGAGAAGGAAACAGAGTGTGAGAGAGAGAGAAGGAAACAGAGTGTGAGAGAGAGAGAAGGAAACAGAGTGAGAGAGAGAGAGAAGGAAACAGAGTGAGAGAGAGAGAGAGAAGGAAACAGAGTGAGAGAGAGAGAGAGAAGGAAACAGAGTGTGAGAGAGAGAGAGAAGGAAACAGAGTGTGAGAGAGAGAGAGAAGGAAACAGAGTGTGAGAGAGAGAGAGAAGGAAACAGAGTGTGAGAGAGAGAGAGAAGGAAACAGTGTGAGAGAGAGAGAGAAGGAAACAGAGTGTGAGAGAGAGAGAAGGAAACAGAGTGAGAGAGAGAGAGAAAGAAACAGAGTGAGAGAGAGAGAGAAAGAAACAGAGAGAGAGAGAGAGAAAGAAACAGAGTGAGAGAGAGAGAGAAGGAAACAGTGAGAGAGAGAGAAGGAAACAGAGTGTGAGAGAGAGAGAAGGAAACAGAGTGTGAGAGAGAATGAGAGGGAAAAGAGTGAGAGTGAAGAAAAATAATAAGTATACAACAAAACATGACCATATAAACACAGTCTGGATGCTTAAAAACCAACTCTCTCTCTCTCTCTCTCACACACACACACACACACACACACACACACAGGTGACAATGCCAGTTAAGCACACAATGGCTGCTGACTCAACATATTGGATATGTTTTTCTCAACCCCCACAGGCTATCAATACGCATCCATTCACTGCCAACTGACAACTTCCATGAACAAACCACAAAAAAAAAAAAAAATTCCCCTCTATTCTTTTTATTCAGTTTTTTTTTAACATCCAGTTGATATATGCCGTCCCACAATTACGGTTTTTTAAAAAACAAAACAGTATAAAATCCTCCAGTCTGCAATCGAAAGAGCATTTTATTTTTAATTAAAGCTTGTCTTGTAAATCTGAATTGGTCTTCATTATTGTGATTTTATTTCTAATTTCTTATTCACAACGTGACACCCAGAGCTGTGATATGAAAAGAGTAGAAATCATATGGAGACATGGTGGAGTAATAGATTGTGGGTCGGATTGAGGAATCAGAAAGCCAAGTTCGAATTCCAGTCGAGTTCATTACATTCACTTAAGCTCGGAATCTAACTCCTCTTTTCCCCGGCTATGGATAAATAATAGGACAGTTCCTTGCATGGAAACTGGCCGAGAAGAATGAAAATTTGATTTATGACTGTATGTACCCGTACGAAGTACAAACCAAATAAAATAACAGGACAGACAGTGTTCTATAGATTTGGGTGGCAACCAGTTTAGGAGAAGGAAAACACAGAATTCAAAAGTGTATCTAACCCTGGCGATGCACATACTATGCAGTCAAGGAAAGGATTGTTCACATTGTCTGCTGAATTATTTTAAGATTATTATGAAGAGTTTGAGTTTTGTTAAATGGCATATCAATCTCTGTGGGTTATTTAATGCCAAAAAAGGTAGGGTTTTCATATATATGTGCGGTTATAGTGAGGTTGATTTAGTCAGATTTTGAGAAATTTTTATTATTATTTTTTATTTTAGAAAACTGAAGATGTCTTCTAGAAATGTATTATGGCAATAATTTTTTTTCCTTCAAAAATATATTATGGTAATAAATTATTTTCTTCAAAAATGTATTGTTGAAAACATTTTTCATTCGAAAATGTATATTTTTCTATAAAAGTCTATTTTTATACTTTCATAATGTTTTGACCCCATTTTGGGGGTAAACTATTTGTCCATAGATGGGACTCTAGCAGGTGCTACCATTCTGGGTCAGGGTGAACCTGAGAACAACAGCAATTAAAAGGTGGTTCCATGCTCCTCACAACCTCCCAATCAGAGGCCTTGCTGCCGGATGCAGTTTATTGTCATACCCAGGACTGTTATTTTGAAGAGAAATGTTCGTAAGACAAAGATTTGGTTAAAAAGAAAGATGGAAAGATACAAGTGTTCAATGTAGCTTGCCAATAGCTCATGAATAATGGAGCATTCTGTTTTGATTGTGTGGAAAGACGGGGAAAAGAGTCTACTTGATTTTGATGAGAAAATGAAAGAAAAACGGAAAAAATGTTTAACGTCTGTTTCAATGAAATGGAAAAAGTTGCCAAATTCAAATTTTTACCCACTTCTTAAAAATAACCACCAGCATTTCTATTTTTGATTGTACCTGCAATATTTGGTTGAAGTTGTTCAGCTCAAATATTTGGTTGAAGTTGTTCAGCTCAAATATTTGGTTGAAGTTGTTCAGCTCAAATATTTGGTTGAAGTTGTTCAGCTCAAATATTTGGTTGAAGTTGTTCAGCTCAAATATTTGGTTGAAGTTGTTCAGCTCAAATATTTGGTTGAAGTTGTTCAGCTCAAATATTTGGTTGAAGTTGTTCAGCTCAAATATTTGGTTGAAGTTGTTCAGCTCAAATATTTGGTTGAAGTTGTTCAGCTCAAATATTTGGTTGAAGTTGTTCAGCTCAAATATTTGGTTGAAGTTGTTCAGCTCAAATATTTGGTTGAAGTTGTTCAGCTCAAATATTTGGTTGAAGTTGTTCAGCTCAAATATTTGGTTGAAGTTGTTCAGCTCAAATATTTGGTTGAAGTTGTTCAGCTCAAATATTTAACGACGTTATAGAGGAATTTACAGATATCTTTTTATTGTAAAACTTGCCATGAGCTTATTCAATCCTTAACTTAAGAATTAAGATTCATCAAAAAATTAAATTAGGAAAATTTTGAAATTTTCACATGTTGAAACAAAATAATGTTTGAATTCTATTACATTCACTGATGTACTAATTAGCAGTAGAGCTCGGCCTTGCTCGGGTGTAATGAAAGCTTTAAAACTAATCTATGGTCCTGGAGCTCAGACTCTTTGGACGTTGGCACGAAAGACTAAAAAGCAATAGTTGTTTCCAGTTAAAGCGAAACTGTAAACTGAAAGAAAAATGAATGGATGTAAGTCAAATTTTGATTTCCTGGTATCGATATCAAATAAGTTTTTTTCGTCGTAAACTGAATTTTGAAGGCTAAATAATAAATAAGTCCTCTGAGTAAATGGTATCATAGCTGAGACTAAGAACTACAATTATACCTACTTAGAGCCAAACTCGAAGCAAAAACTAAAAGGGCTGAAAAAAAATACAGACATACAGGCAGATAAACAGATACACAAGCATTGCCTTATATATATATATATATATATATATATATATATATATATATATAAAATCGATTTTCTGCACTATTGCTAGAACTATAACCTTGAAACTTCTGAATATCTTATGTCTTTGTCTATGAGTGTATGAAATTTGATTAAAATCGGACCACTCCTATAACCTGATCTTTTCGATTATCGATATTTATCGGGGGTACCTCGACACAAGACCTAGCTAAGAACAATCGCAGACGCTTATAGTAAAACTGTGTAAATTTTCAAGGAAATCGGTTCAGCCGTTTCGGAGTCTATAAGTAATGGACACACACAAAGATAAATAAGTTTAGATACCCTCAAGAAAGGTATGAATCCAACCCTTCCCCACCAGCTAAGGTAAAATAGTAAGACTGGGTTTTACAGTCATGGGTGAATAAAATAAAAACTGTATGTAGCCCTTATCAAGCACATACTATGCAGCTAAGAGAAGAATTGTCCACATTGCCTTGATGATCCTGACTATGGTCAGTCAGTTAAGTGCCATACGTGATACACACTTGGGCAATCATGCCTCGAAAGAGACATGACTGACAGGGCAGAAGATTATCCCGCAGTAGGTTGCCATGGCTTTCTGCGGTAGACTGGTTGCCATCCAAGGCTATAGAACCCAATCTGTCCTGTTATTTAACCCATAACTGGAAGGAAAAGACGGATTAATACCTTTCCCAAGGGTATTTGCACGTAAGTGAATACAATGGATTCAACTGGAATTCGAACTCGGCTCCCCGGTTTCTCGTTCCGAGCCGATATCCACTGTACCACAACGTACATCCTCTGACTATGGTAGACTCCTTACAAACTATACACTTCATTGTCAATTGAATCGTGATTTGGAACCTCACAATGTAATATTTGTAGTACTATTCTCATTTTTATTGTTGTTATCACAACATATTGGCTGTTATTTTATTTTATTTTTATAATCAAATCGCCCCAAGCAAGGCATTTTACTGCCACTGTTTTGCAGGGGTTACATAGAAAAAAAGTTATGAGAAAGAGTGACAGGTTATAGGGGGTGTCAGGAAGTGGGTAAGAGAAGGATGAGAATAATAATGAGAGTGGAGTGGACGGAGAAAGAAGCATGAGAAAAGGATGACTGATCATAAAGTGAGGGATCAGTTTACATATTAATTGTAATGTAGAACTGAACCCCCACTTTATATCCACATTATAACAGTATAGAATTTTTTTTATAACCATATTGCCCCAAACAAGGCATTTTACTGCCACTGTTTTGCAGGGGGTTACATAGGAGGAAAGTTATGAGAAAGAGTGACAGGTTATAGGAGTGTCAGGAAGTGGGTAAGATAAGGATGAGAATACTGATGAGAGTGGAGTGGACGGAGAAAGGAGCATGAGAGAGAGGATGCAGGTTAGTGAGACAGGAGATGACTATTGACGTTACATTTAAATTCTTGGAGATTGTAGCTGTCGGGAAAGCAAGTAAATGGAACGGAATTCCACAAGCCAAAAGTGCAAGAAAAGAAGCTGTCGGAGTAGAATTTGCGTTTACAATTTATGGGTTTCACAGTAAAAGGGTTGAACCTAGATGCTAATCTTGTGGCTAGAGTAAATTCATATAAAGGGGGCACCAGTGAGCTAAGTTCATCGGAGCAGAAGATGTGAAAGTATTTGTAGAAGAGACACAGGGAATCCACATTGCGCAAGTGAGAAAGTAACTGTATTTGAGCTGCCAAGTCGGGATTGATCACATTACAAACTCTCCTAGGTGGATAGCAGGAGCACCAGACAAGATATGGCAGCAGTATTCAAGGCACAAGCACTATACTCTACAAGTCGGCCGGTGCCGTCAAAAAATAACTGCAAAATATTTATATTGATATGCCATCTAAAATGACGGCAAAATATATATTGATGTACCTACAAATTGAGTTTCTTACATTAACCTAAGATAAAAAAATAATCCAAACCCCTGAGTGTGACAGGAGGGATATATATATATATATATATATATATAACTTAAGTTCTGGGCTTGACATCATATAGATGACATCACTAATAAAAAAATCCATATGGTTTTCATGAAGTACTAACCATCAAATGGCATGTGACAAAATTTGGGCTTAATTGGATCATTAGTTTACAAATTACAGTTATTTAAGTGAAGTTACTGTAGCAAATTTTTAAAACAATGGAAAAATCTGAATTTATGTTGATAAAGCATAGGTATGTTGACTTTAAACGTAGTCATATAGACACAAATGATGCTGAATGCTCAGGTCGCCTAAAAAGTGGCAGTTGTCTCGGAAAACATAAAAAATCCACAAACTTATTTTGGCTAATCATGCATTGAAGTTGTGCGATAGCAGAGGAGTTGAACATATCAGAAGGCAGTGTATTAACCATTTTGCATGAACATTTGTCAATAAGAAAGCTGTGTTTAAAGTAGATGCCACATTTGCTCACAGTCAATCAAAAACAACAATGCATCAACGATTCAGAGTGTTGTTTGCAACTGTTTCAATGCAACAAAGAGTTTTTGCATAAATATGTGACAAAAGATGAAACATGGATCCACCGCTTCTCTCTGGAGTCAAATTGGCAGTCAGCTGAGTGGACAGAAGCAGGTGAAAGTCATTCTACGTGACCAAAAATGCAAACAGCAGCAGGCAAGGTTTTGTCTCCATATTTTGGGATGCGCAAGGTATTTTGTTCATAGATTACCTTGAGAAAAGAAGAACCATCAATAACGAATATTATATAGCATTATTGGTGCATTTGAAGAACGAAATTGTCAAAAAACAGCCACAAATTGAGAAGAAAAGTTATCTTTCATCAAGATGACACACCGTGTTACAAATCGATCGCAACTACATGAATAGCACTTCAAACTGCTTCTGCATTCACCCTATTCTCCGGATCTGGCCTCCAGCGACTACTGGCTGTTTGCAGACCTCAAAAGAATGCTCCAAAGAAAGAGATTTGGCTCTGATGAAGAAGTGATATTGGAAACTGAGGCATATTTTGAGGACAAAGACTAATAGTTCTACAAAAAAAAGGCATAGATTTGTTAGTTTGTTTGTTTTTTGAGGCTTAACGACCTATCAATCCTTATGGGATCATTTTAAGGTCATAACCAGTGATTTTTGGGTAAGGTTATTTTATTTTTACAACGTTTTTCTTTTCACGATTCATTGGGATTTGTTTTTAAGAGCAGGGTCCCCAAGTCCTACCCTTGTTATTTAACCCATAACTGGAGGGAATGGACGGATTAAGCGTCTGCAAGTGCTCTTAGCTAGGTTTTGTGTCTAAGTACCCCTGATAAATATTGAAAATCGATAATCGAAAAAAATCGAGTTATAGAAGGAGTGGTCCGATTTTAATCAAATTTGATACACTCATAGACAAAGACATAAGAAATGACATTCAGAAGTTTCAAGGTTGCACTTCTTACAATAGTGCAGAAAGTCGATAAAATATATATATATATATATATATATATATATATATATACATAAAAGGCAAGATGTTTGTGTGTGTGTGTGTGTGTGTGTGTGTTTATCTGTCTGTATGTCCTTTACACAAATCCACAATTTTTATCCAATTCTCACCAAAACTTCACACAAATATTCTTTAGTGAATTTGAGCTCCAGGACCATGGATTAGTTTTAAAGGTTTCATTATACCCGAGCAACGCCGGGCTATACTGCTAGTAAATAATAGATAGATAGCACCAAGTGCCAGACCAAGCATGGCAGCAGAATTCAATACATAGACGGTAAACTTATAAATGTACGAGATGGATTCTGTCGAGTAAAATTGCGTTGGAGGACACAGTGCACCAACTCTTATGTCTCGTATTTTTTTTTTATTTAATAGAGGATGGTAAACTGGGTTTCGAAATCAATGAGGCAGGTAGTCTGGTTTTATGATTATTTGACAACAAGAAAATATGAAAAAATTAAAAAATGGTAGAAGACAATATAATAAAGTAATACATTTAAGGCTGGTTATATCTTCACTGGCAGAAAAAGCATTAACTACTTGGAAGGCAGCGTATAAAAATTATATTTATTGAAATAAGATATAAAATAAGTAAAGAAAATCACGGAGATGATGAGAGAGAGAGAGAGAGAGAAAACATGCAAAACTATTATTTGAACGGAATAACTGACAGCCTAGGATTCATGAAAATTCATTTTTAATATTGATTTTCTTTTTACCCTCCTGTAAAGCAGATGAATCTGTCAGTTATTGATGAAAACTAACAATTGATTTTTTTTAATTTGCTTGCAAGTACGACAGATTTCTTTACCTTCGAAAAGCATGTACAGGAGGGAGGAGAAACTACCTCTACCCTCATAGAAGCACAAATACCTTCGTCTTACAGGTACATATTTTACGCATTTTTAATATATATAAGAAATGCATTAATAAAATGTATTTCTCTTTTTTTATTTGAAAGAATTCTAAATAGTTTTTATCGAAAAATGAACCAGTTTCTTGCAACACTTGCATATATGTAGGTTAAATAGGGGGAAAATACAAAGAATCCTTTCTACTGTTTTTCTTTTACAGGTGAGGCTGTTTATATATATATATATATATATATATATATATATATATTAGTATTTACATAACAATCCTTCTTTTATACAAGTTTCATAAAAAATAACATTCAAAGTGCTATGGTTAAGTATTTTACATAATTTTTCATGTGATCTTATTATTACAAATTTATACATCTCTTAAAGAACCGTGTTCTTGATCCATCCAAATATAGAACTAAAAATAAATTCAACTGACGAAAAATATAATGTACATTAAACCGTCAATGTATGTATAACATATACCAAACTACCATCAATCCGGTAAAGATGTTAAATTTTATTTTGGTTCAACTGAAAATCTGCGGAAGTTTTGTTTCTACAACCATCGAATAATTTTAGGTAATATAAAATACAAAATTAGCACTGCACTCTTTAAATATTTTTGTTAATCAGAGAATGATGGCTTTTCCTATTATCAAATGCTTGGTTGGTTGATTGGTTTGTTTTTATGGTATATCAACCTCGGTGGGTCATTTATTGCCAACTAAATTTTATTTATTTATTTCTGATAATACCTTTTTCTTTTCAACAATTTATTGTTGCTTTTATATAAGTTTTGTGTCTAGTAATACTTTTTTCTTTTCGAGTATCAAGATTCATTGGGATTTGTATTTTTAAGGGCAGGGGCCCCAAGTTCTACCCTTGTAATGTAACCCATAATTGGAGGGAAGGGACGGATTAATACCTTTCCCAAGGGTACCAGTTCTTAAGTGAATACAGGATATTCAACTAGAATTCGAACTCGGCTCACCGATTTCTCTTTCCGAGCCAATATCCACTGCACCACAACCGTCACTAAATGCTTACAGTACCTGGTATTCCCAAGCGGTCACCCATCTAAGTACTGACCTGGTTCAACGTTACTTAACTTTGGTGATCGAGCGAGAACTGATGTATTCAACGTGGGATATCATAGGTGAAACTAAATCTTATAATGGGAAAGAAAATAGATATAATTTATGCTGTACTCAGAAATGAATTATCTTAAAAACACTTAAATAAACCTAGCTAATTAAACATGAGAAATGGATTTATGGTTACATGTAGATATAAAAATAAATATCTACTTAAATACATTGATCCAGATTAACTAAAGATTCGTTAATAGTGATTAAGAATTTTTATTTTAATCTCATAATATAAATTATGAACAATTTATATATCGCTCACACACACATACACACAGAGAGAAACATTCACATTCTACAGAGTACTCTGATCCTTCCAACAAGGAACTGGACATTATTATGAACTCTAGAAGATCCAACCTAATCTATAATAAAGAGCAGTGGATTAAGATTAGTTTGGTTGACCAATTCAATATTACCATGGGATTGTTAGACTGCTGAATTTTCAAACATTGTTGGCTTATTCCTTTTTATAATCTGTCTGCAGAGATGAAAAATGGTTAAAGATGACGGTCGTATGATTGTGAAAAATTCTAAAATAAATTAAAGCTTACAAAATCAGGAAATTAAGACAGAAAATTTAAACGTTTCAACCTTAAAGTTAAGAGCAAAACAAATTTTAAAAAAGTAGATTTCCTTGATGTTAATACCTAGTTAATAATACATACCAACCCTACATGAAAACAAACACAAGTGATATATATCTACCCAAATTCTCATCACCTTTTATCTATAGTCAAACACATACTCGCCTCTGTAGATTATAGAATTAGCAATAACTCTTGAAGTGAAGATTGCTATTACAAACATAGTAAATTTTATAACACTGCCTTAAAAAACAAAAAAATCGTGGCTACAAGTGCCCTGCCCTGATCTCATATTTTAAACATAATAGTAAGAATAAAAATGGAAACAGAAAAATTATTTGGTACACCCGCCCATTCAACCAAATAGATAGTACTAAGTTAGGGCAGAAGTTCCTCAATTTAGTTGATAAACGCTTCCCTAAAAATATTTTAATAGAAACACACTTAAATTAAGCTATAGTTATACAGATAACCTTGAGAAAAAAATATTATGGAAAAAGCATAATAAAATTTTAAATCAATACAAAAACTGAAGAAATAATTACCATTCCAAAGTAGTAAAAGATAATGATGTCAGCATATGTAATTGTAGAAATCCTATTACAAAATGGCCGTATAACTGATTCCATTGTTTATCTATGTACTATTTCTACTATAAAGAAATCCATCAGTTAATAAATTTTATCTCGGCAACACCAAGAATTCCTTTAAAACTAGGTGGTATCAACATACATCATTTTTCAATAACAACATGCAGAGAAATAGAACATCTCTTTCTAAATACTTTTGGCACTTGAAAGAATTCAACAAAACCCAGAATAAAATGGAAAATATTAAAAGAAAAAAAACAAAGAAAACTTGAACTTGTAAATCTTTACATAAGCTATGTTTCTTGAGTTTACAGTAAAAATTTAAAATAATCAAGTTTGTCAACAAAAAGCTCTGTTAAACCAAAGAAGTGCATTAACAGTGACATGTTGACACAGTCTATCTTTGACCTTAAAATATGATTGAAAAAAATTTATCTTATAAAAAAACAATTACATATTCCAATTTTATAGTCAATATGTTATTAGTATACAATGGTCTACCTTCTATGGATAATTCGTTTTATTAAACTTTAATATTGTTAGGTTTTGCCACTATTTAGTATTATTAGCAATTTTTATTTTATCTACTGGACCCTTTAAGAAGCTTATATGTAACAAAAACTTCAGAAAATTTAACACCATATTTGGTTTCATTCAAAATTGTTGTTGCTATATCCTCCACAATCATCTAGGATGACAGGTCTAAGCACCGATTTATCGTGACGTGTTAAAATAACTTGCCCACCTTTACCCTCTAACATTATTTTCCTATTTAGCATAGATCTGACTTTTAATTGGTTAATTAAAACATACCTACAAGTATATTCTTACTTATGATCTTATGCCCCCCACCAACTGTTGGAAAGAAAATAACCAATTATTTTAAAATTTCCATAAAAATCATTTTTTTCACCAGTTGCCAACCATTGCCTGATGAAGTACAATTCATAATATTGAAACATGAAAGCTTTTGTTTAGCAATGTTTTTCTTTTTTTCACTCCAAACAAGGCAGTTCTACTCAACGAATGCTTTAAAAAAAAAAATAAAAAATAAAAAATACTTGTTACAAAATAAATTTAATATTTAGTATAATTGAAATAATAAAACAATTGCGACAATTTACCCATCGCACCTAGTATATATATATATACACACACACACACACACACACACACTACCATCCATAATTATTAGGCGACCCCAGTTTTTTAAAAAAAATTATGTATTTCATATTTTTTTTAATATTTATTGACAAGTGGATAATTCTAAACGAAAATAGAATGGTTCTTTTGTTAATACTGCACAATAACATGTGCATCAGATGAATTTATAAATATTTAATAATTATCTATATTGCAGTTTCATCAATAAAAGAATTAAGAAAATTTAGGGTGATTCGGACGAGTTTATCTTTGCTTCCTTGCCTTGTAAAATTTTGCAAAGTAATAATAACAAAAGAACCATTCTATTTTCATTTAGAATTATCCACTAAAAATAGTATGAAATACACCATTCCTTTTAAAAAAATAGGGTGGCCTAATAATTATGGCTGGTAGTGTACATGACTCACTTGGGCCTCAGTTATAGGTGGGAAGTCAGGTGTGGATACTCCAGACAAGTCAAGTGTGGAATGTTTTTATTATAATCACTTATAATTAAAATACGAGATTATATATAAAATAAATAAAGGCACATAAAATATACAACCACAACAAAAACATTCACAATAACAACGAGATCTACACTCTGTGGTGAATTGGTACAAGAAGTGGCTTGTCAATTTCAATGCATCTAAGACCAAGCTGTTGTCTGTCAATCATCACAGGCAACCTCTCCTGCCTCCCATAAGCATGGACCAAATGAGTCTCCCTGAGAGCAATACATTGCACCTCCTCGGCTTTACCCTTTCTTCTGATCTCAAATGGAACCACTACACTGAGTCCATTGCTAAATCCACTGCTAAGAAGGTTGGGTCACTGTGTCGGGCCAGGATGTTTTTCCCACCTGAATCCATCCTGCATATATACAAAACAACCTTTCTTCTGTGCATGGAATACTGCTGCCATATATGGTCAGGCGCCCCTGCTGTTCATCTGTGTTCTCGACAGGCTCCAAAGGAGAATCAGTAATGTGATAGGTACCAACTTGCGGACTTGACTACAGCCACTTCCCCACCGACGAGATGTGGCCTCCCTTTGTCTGTTCTATAAATACTTTTATGGCTTCTGCTCCAATGAACTAATGTCACTGGTGCCTCTGCAACAGGTGTTTACTCGTGCAACCAGATAGGCAACTGGGTCCCACCCATTCACAGTTAGATTAACCAAATGCAGACGACAATTCTACTCCTGCAGCTTCTTCTCTTGCACTTGCCTGTGGAACTCACTTCCATATTCTTGCTTTCCTGACGGCTATAACCTCCAGGAATTTAAATGCAATGTCAATACTCATCTATTAACCATTTGACTCTAGTTCTTTCACCACCCTGTATATCCTTTCCTTTCTCTCCACCTTTGTAACTGTCATCACACCTGTATTCCCATCCTTCTCTTGCTCCTTTCTAACTGGTTTCTCTTCACTCTCTTCTACTTAATCTTTTTACTCTTATGTAGCCCCCTGCACATCAGTGGCATTACCGCCTTGCTCATTCATCATACTATTAACCAACTCCATAACATCCACTATCCAGAAAAACTTACCTCATCTCAACAACATCCAAATAGTTACAACCACTTTGAAAACTATTATGGATATCGTCATATCTAGAAAAAACACAGGGCAATATTAACTTGGAGGCAGGCAAATATGAAATAAATTGCCAAAACTGACCCTCACAATACATTGGGGAAACATGCCGAAAAAAAATAAAACAAAAACAAAACATATATGAACACAGAAGAGACCTCGTAAGTAAAAATTCAACTGGCGCACTGGTCTTGCATAGAAATAAATCTAACCAAAATTTCCTCCTAAAAATACCATATTCATCAAAAGAAAAAAAATTTACTCAGCAAGTTCTTGAGTGTTGCCATCCAATATTATCAAAATATTAATCTATATTCCAAGTTTTTTTAAAACTTATCTTTCCTAATGGAAAGGATACTTTCCCAGACCGACCTACACAATAAAAATATAAAAATCCAAAGAAAATGGTTAATGCCTATCTTTTTAACATCTTATAAGAAAGCATTATACTACACATAAAAAACATTCTCTTCAAATTCTCTATCTTGTTTTTTTAAATGTTTAAAATTTTAGTTAATCTTATGAATATTTATGAATGTTTTTTTTCTAATAGCCAAAAATATTTCTTTATCGATGCCTTATTTAAAATAAAATTCCTTTCAACTCTTGAGTAAAGCCCACCATGGGATGAAACGTGCAGGTGAGAAAAATAGTTTTCCTCATCTTATATATATAAGACACGACTCCTGGTAGGAACCTAGGTCGAGTAATAACTCATTTATAAATGGTAAATATTCAAAAGTTCTACAATATAATTGTATTGAACACTTTTTAATACAAATGTGCACTGGTCTAACCTTATTATGACCAGAAACTAAGTAATTAAACAATCAATATATATTTTAATTCAGATACTTCAATCCAAGGGAAAAAAGCAGGAAGGTAAATTCCAAAAACCCGATCCTAATTAATATTAAAATTTTATTTTAATATTAAAAAATGATACAGGAAGAGAGCTCCATGTAATAAAATATTACAGAGCAAATATAAATTAAAATAGGATTAATTCAATGATGTTGGATGATCATTTCGATATGAAAATCCCCTTGGGGGATAACGCATCACCTCAGCAACAGAAAAATCCTTTCAGAAACTGGAGAAAAATCAGTTTAATTTTCCTTTTTAAATAGATTTGCAAAGAAATTAAAAAAGAAAAGAAAAAAGAAAAGAAAAGAGAAAAAGAAAAGAGAAAAAGAAAAGAGAAAAAGAAAAGAGAAAAAGAAAAGAGAAAAAGAAAAAAAAAGAAAAGAGAAAAAGAAAAAAAAGAAAAGAAAAAAAGAAAGAAAAGAAACAAAATAAAATCAAATAAACAAGAAAAGAAAAAATTGACATCGTCTGGGTTCGCAAAAAAAGGAAAGAATTGTAACTTAAAAATTAACAGACGGCCGTGTTGAATTGATGTAAGGTTAAGCAACACGGAAAAAAGGTATATATATATATATATATATAAAGAAGATGAGGAAAACTATAGGAATTGTAGACTTTGAAAAAAAAAACAGTAGCTACTCAAGCATTGTTCATTCAGTAATGAATTTGAACACTCTCAGCTACTGGCGTGTTTACACTGTATATAACAAGCTAAAGCCTGCCTTCTTTCAACGAGCGACCATAGCTCAGAGGTAGAATAACCAACTGATGTTAATTTGATGTCAGTTTCAATCCTGGTTAGAAGCAATCGGATGTCTAACCATACTGATCAGCTGTGATACAGCGAAATAGATCTGTCTGTGGATGATATATATATATATACATATAAAAATCCTACATTTAAGCCATGGCTCAAAGTATCATGCAGGTCTATACACATATGTATATTTATTTACATTCATACCTTATATATGTCTATAATTCTGAGATGAGGTAATATTTATATTATTCAGGTCATTGTCCTCATCTTTACTGCCATATTCATATTCATATTCATGACATTTCAACTGTTGTACACTCCAGCCTTCTTCAAGTGATTGGAATTTAGAACCAAACCCTTTAGTTCGATCACTGGGGTATACTGTTCTCATTTGATGAGACATGCCACTTCCAAGTGTCTTAATTCTCTACCTTTAACTTGGTTATTTGTTCACCACTTCAACTAAACTCTTTGGGTCAAGTCACTGGATCTAACCAATATTTTTATCCACTCAGCCTTGAGGACATCACTGTATGAATTTTTGGGATTTTTACTGGTTCCCATATTGTATTCATTTCTATGCTTGGTTGACTTAGGAGATTTTTGAGGCCTAGCATATGCACTGATTCTTTAAGTTTACTTAATTTCAACTGGCGTCCTCTATCGATAATTTCAACTGGCGTCCTCTATCGATAATTTCAACTGGCGTCCTCTATCGATAATTTCAACTGGCGTCCTCTATCGATAATTTCAACTGGCGTCCTCTATCGATAATTTCAACTGGCGTCCTCTATCGATAATTTCAACTTTATCCCATAGATCATTTTTCTTCCTCCATATATGGTCGGCTATGCTTGATTTTTTTTTTTATTTCTCTTAGCATTACTGCCTGGTGATGTTTTTGCAGCCTTACCTTAAGGGGGGGTCGATTTCTCCTTTATATTTTGTTCCGCAGCTGCATGGAATGGTGTACACACAGTCCTAAGTCATGTTCTGCTTTATTAGAGGTCTTACTCGGAAGAGGTATCTGCAAAGTGTAGAACCACTCTTGAAGTCATTCTAATGTTATATGAACCACAGATCGTGTATTTTCTCCGAGTACCCCCTTCACGTAGGGTAGGCAGTGTTGCTATTCTCATGCAACATTTTCTCCATTTTTGTTGAAGCTGTTATTATGTAGTAGATTACCGCTTATTCTGACCATTTCCTGTTCATGTGTCTCGGGATTGCTGCTTTTGACTCTTGCTCTATGTTGTAAGCAATGGACGAACCCTTTCTTTACATTGTATGGGTGGTGGAAGTCGAAGTTGAGATATTGTCCAGGAAATGTTATCTTACGATATATGGATGTCTTGAACTCGTGTTCTGTTCAAGATGTTAGCACAACCAGGAATTCTAGTTGTTGTTTTCTTTTTCCATTGTGAACTGTATCAATGACTAGCAGTATAGCCTGGTGTTGCTCGGGTGTAATGAAAGCTTTAAAACTAATCAATAGTCCTGGAGCTCAGACTCTTTGGATGTTGGCATGAAAGACTAAAAAGCAATAGTTGTTTCCAGTTAAAGCGAAACTGTAGACTGAAAGAAAAATGAATGGATGTAAGTCAAATTTTGATTTCCAAATCAATATCAAATCAGTTTTTTCGTCGTAAACTGAATTTTGAAGGTTAAATAAGTCCTCTGAGTAAATGGTATCATGGCTGAGACTAAGAACTGCAATTATACCTACTTAGAGCAAAACCTGAAGCAAAAACTAAAATAAAAGGGCTGAAAACCTGATTTTAATCAGACCCGATAGGATATCGATTTCCAATATCAGAGTCAAATCATTCATCCAAGGATAAATTAACCTAAGTAAGCCCATGAAAACTTATCGCACCCATCGGGAGTAAAATTGGAGAAAATGAGCCATATTGATGACTGAATATCAGTTTTTGATCAGATTGGATAGAATATCGGGGGTATTGATTTCCAATATCGGGGAAAATGAGTCGTCTGAGAAGATCTACTAATGTTTGAGACTAAAAACTATAATTTTACTAAGTTAGAGCAAATTCTGCAGCAAAAACCATGATAAAAAGGCTGAAATCCTGATCTTGATCAGACCTGATCGGATATCGGGGTATTGATTTTTTGATATCAAGGGAAAATTGGAAAAAGTAAGTAGCCCATGGCCTGACTGGAAGTCTAAAGAATATGTGAAGTTTGGTGAGAATCGGATAAAAATTGTGAATTTATATAAAGGACATACAGACAGAGACACGCAAACATCTTGGCTTTATATATATATGATCCAGTAATAGCTGAAGCTCTCCCTGGTGTGGCCAGAGTATAAAGATGTTATTTACCTATCTCAGCCATAGAGTTGGCTTTAGTGATGTGAATTCTAATGCAATCTCTTTAAAGTATTCAACGTATATGACAATAATGAGCCCATTGCTAAGCCTTCATCCTGATGATATATGTCTGATCTAATTGCAAAGTGTGCTATTTGTGTACAGAAAGTCAGCATCAGATTGTCTTTTGGTACGTTTTCCTATGGATGAATCCAAGGCCAGTCTATCCACATCAACAGTGCCTCCACTGTGGGTACTCACCACATTCATGCTCATCATCTGGTTGTATTGGATGGGAGCATCTTTGATTAGTTCTATGTAGTGTGCAAAGTTTCAAACCTATGATGGTGACTGTCTTATCAATGGGTCATTTATATTCACATGAAAGTGATTCAGAGCCTTGGTAACTAACAATTGGCATGAGTGGAATACCGTCTTTGTGAATCTTGGGGATTGTGAGTTCAATACCTGGCTACAGCAGGGATGAATAAATAATTTAGAAAGTTGAGGTAAAGGGAGATAACTAAGACATCCGGAAGTAGCATGACACATGGAACAATAACAATATACCTCAGTGATTGAAATAAAGGGTTTTGTTTGAAATTACAATGAGATCAGAGCATACAAAGCTTGAAGTGTTGTGAATATGAATATGGTAATAAAGATGAGGACAACAGGTCAAATAATTATATATATATATATATATATTAGTAATTGACCTGTACCCATGAACTCATCAGAACTCCAGTATGAATATCATGAAAATAAAAATGACAGCCAAAACAGCTACCAATTGGAAAAAAAAGTTAAAATGGGATAAGAAAATATTCATGCCTAATTAAATATTCATCCCAGTGCACAAAAATATGCGGGTTGTTGTCGCCTTATTACTTTTTGACTTTATGATGACCACCATAAATTTGTATGTTTGGCCATCTGTAGGTCTTTCTCATGTTGGTGTAGGACAATTTCTGCCCCAGTTCCCAACATTGCTTGCATTTCTTTGCATGACTCATGCTCAATGTTAGGACTGTCTCAGCAAAACACAGTTTGCCCCAGAATCTGTTTGTGTCCTGAAGTTTTTCTTCACCCTCACCCCGACAAGATATCTACTAAGTGGAAATTGTATTTGTCTACACTGCGAATTTTCTAAGAAGCAAAGAAAGACTATCAAACTTGATAAAAACATGGTGGTTGATTAAACAGTATGAAATAGGAAAGTAAGTGAACGTGACCACACGTGATCCGAAGCTATCACACTTTGTGTTGATGATTTTGAAAGACAGCGAAAGAATTTGTAAAGCTTTGAAAGGTTCTGTACTAATGTTTTACATCTATTTGGTATGTTTTGTTTTTTGTACTTGTATTTTGGTATGTTTAATAAATATTAAACCACTAATACTCTAATATGCACTGTTTGACTTAAACCTGATGAACAAGAAAAAAAAAAGAATGTGCAGAGAGATGCATGACGGCCTAATTGCTGCAGCATAAAAAACATTTAAACTTGTTGCCAAGAGCAATGACCAAGGTTTTCCATTCCGGTAGTGAACGGTTCTATCAGATCTAAATCTATCTAATCTAAATCTAAACTTATTTATAAATGAAACTGTGTGTGTGTGTGTGTGTGTGTGTCCGTTACCTACAGACTCTGAAATGGCTGAACCAATTTTCTTGAAAATTTACACAGTACTGTAAGTGTCTGCGAGTGTTCTTAACTAGGTTTTGTGTTGCAGTACCCCCGATAAATATTGAAAAAAAAAATCGGGTTATAGAAGGCATGGTCTGATTTTAATCAAATTTGATACACTCATAGACAAAGACATAAGAAACAATATTCAGAAGTTTCAAGGCTGCAGTTCTTACAACAGTGCAGAACATCTCTTTCTCTCTCTCTCTTTATATATATATATATATAAAAAAGGCAAGATGTTTGTGTGTGTGTTTATCTGCCTGTATGTCTGGATTTTTTCAGCCCTTTTATTTTAGTTTTTGCTTTGGGTTTGGCTCTAAGTAGGTATAATTGTAGTTCTTAGTCTCAGCCATGATACCATTTACTCAGAACTTATTTAGCCTTCAAAATTCAGTTTACGACGAAAAAAAGCTGATTTGATATCGATACCAGGAAATCAAAATTTGACTTACAGCCATTCATTTTTCTTTCAGTCTACGGTTTCAATTTAACTGGAAACAACTATTGCTTTTTAGTCTTTCGTGCCAACGTCCAAAGAGTCTGAGCTCCAGGACCATGGATTAGTTTTAAAGATTTCATTACACCCGAGCAACGTGGGGCTATACTGCTACTACACAGATAAGGAAAATAACCAACAGAGATAAATAACAGAAGCCAGGATTATAATTTAACAAAATTTAATAGAAAGTAAAACAGATACAAGGAAACGTCTGTATGGCAAAGTGTGTTCAGTGTATGCTATATAACAGAGGTCAGCAACCTTTTGGAGAGTGAGAGCCAAAAAAAAAAAAAGTATGTAAAATCATGGAGGAGGGCCAAACAGCTATGGCTCCATTGTCATGGAAAAGATCCATGTTATTAAATATGTGAATAAATTTTCTATGTTTTTGAAGAAAGCAAGGATTCAATATAATTTAATATATCTGACAGGAATTTTGTTAAGAAAATATTACATCTTAAAAATAAATGTTTCATAAATTAGTACTGAAAAAAAAAAAAAAAAAAAAAAAATTTCCATTAAAATCGGTTGAAAACACTATTTCATATTCATTTAAAAGTGCCTGCTCACGAAAGCAATTTCACAGAAAAAGTTAAAGTGAGACCGTACGCTAATTTTGGTGATCCCTAAAAAAAAAAAAAAAGAAAAAAAAAGAAAAAAAAGTAAAACACATTCTTCAGGTAAAAAGAAATAAATTTTTTAAATTTCGACACAATATATTCAGACTATCAACTGTCTCTTTGGTTTGCTTTGCCTAGATTTATATCGTGTCCAGAGTAAGGTAGCGGTAGCAGACCGGACAAGATTCACTTGAAGGCCGGATGTGGCCCGTAGGCTGGGGGTTGCCAACCGCTGCTATATAAGAAAGAAAAAGAAACATAAAAGTTAAATTTTTGTCTGTAGACTGAAACCAAAAATAGACATGTTTTCGTTTTCTTCTCTTTTTATATCTTACTTTCCTTTTATTTCTGTTCTTTACTTTCTTTTCCAATGTACAAGCTTTTGCTACTAAATGATGTTCATCTTCTTTTCACAGTTTCTGCAGCATCAAAGTTTTCTTTCAGTCATTAAGATTTAATGTTGAGTTGACTGATGCATTCTCAGTTTTCTTTAATTAGAAGAATTCCACATGCCCTTATGTTCAGCATTTAACACTTAGTAATTCACCATTGCTTTTTTGGTTTGTGACTATTTAGTAAATCAAGTAAATGTCCATATGTGGCATATGAATTAATTGATCTCCCAATATATGGATAACATAAAAAGAAGTGTTTATTACATTTGCTGTGTAACTGCTTCTGTATTTTTCCTGTGAAATCTTTCATATTGGTTTACGTGACTCCACACGTGTGTAATGTGCCATCAGCTGATCTTTTTTCTCAGGGTCATTGTCTGGCTTATGTTAACCCATTTTAACCTATGTCCTCAGGTTTTAGAACATTAAATTCATTTACAAATCACAAAAATTTTTTCTTCTAACCAGGCAATATTTGGAAGGCGATTTTATTGATGAATCAATGTTCTCACTATCTCTATATATAATAATGGTTTTATATAATGATTTATATTATTTTTTACAGTTTTTTATGCTGTCCTCAAATGAGGACACTGAGTTAAAATGGGTTAATTTGACTACTGATTTCGTAAGGTCATCAGAGAGAGAGAGAGAAGATAAATGTCACAGAGAAAAAGTAATAGTTTATTGACAGAATGACTGTTTCATATGGTGAGGGTTAGGAGTGAATACGTGAGAATGTAACTATTATGGTGTCCTCCTGTGAGGAATGAACTCTTCCTTTTGAGATATATATATATATATATATTTAAATTGTATGTATTTTGGCAGCATTTTTTCATTAATGCAGGTTTCATCGAATAATATAGACAAGTTTTGTCTATTAATTTTGTGTAGGATCCGTTCGTACCGTCTGATATACTTGATGGTGATATCGTTGAAAGACAACAAAAAAAAAAATCACAGTAATTGTTGATTTTTTTTAACGAAGGGTCTAAGCTTTCGGCTCACATAAGCCATTATCAAAGAATAAATATTAACACACAGTAAACATAGAACATTTAAGTTATTAACAATAAAGAGAAATTGAAAATCCACGGTAGGGATGGACTTATATTTTCAATTTAATTGGAGAGAATTCAATTTAATTAAATTTTCAATTTAATTGGAGAAAGGAGAGAGAGAAACAAAAAATTGGAGAGAAAGGAGAGAGAGAGAGAGAGAAGGAAACGAAATATTGGAAGAAGGAGAGAGAGAGAGAGAAACAGAAATATTGGAGAGAAAGGAGAGAGAGAGAGAAACAGAAATATTGGAGGGAGAGAGAGAGAGAGAGAGAAACAAGGTTGGAGAAGGAGAGAGAGAGAAACAAAATTGGAGAAAGGAGAGAGAGAGAGAAACAAGAAGGAGAGAGAGAAACAAAATATTGAAAGAGAAAACAAAATATTGAAGGAGAAAACAAATATTGAAAGAAACAAAATATTGAAAGAGAGAAACAAAATAATGAAGGAGAAAACAGAGAAAACAAAATATTAGAGAAAACAGAGAGAGAAACAAAACAGAGAAAACAGAGAGAGAAACAAAATATTGAAAGAAAACAGAGAAACAAAATATTGAAAGAAAACAGAGAGAAACAAAATATTAAGAAAAACAGAGAAAACAAAATATTAGAGAAAACAGAGAAAGAAACAAAATATTAGAAGGAGAAAACAGAGAAACAAAAATATTAGAGAAAACAGAGAGAAACAAAATATTAGAGAGAAAACAGAGAGAAACAAAATATTGAGAAAACAGAGAGAGAAACAAAATATTGAAAGAAAACAGAGAGAGAAACAAAAAACAGAGAAAAACAGAGAGAAACAAAATATTGAAAGAAAACAGAGAAAACAAAATATTAGAGAAAACAGAGAGAAACAAAATATTAGAGAGAAAACAGAGAGAGAGAAACAAAAATAATAGAGAAAAACAGAGAAAACAAAATATTAGAGAGAAAACAGAGAGAAACAAAATATTAGAGGAAAACAGAGAAAACCAAAATATTAGAGAAAACAGAGAAGAAACAAAATATTGAAAGAAAACAGAGAGAGAGAAACAAATATTAGAGAAAACAGAGAGAGAAACAAAATATTAGAGAAAACAGAGAAAACAAAAAATATTAAGAAAACAGAGAGAAACAAAATATTAGAGAAAACAGAGAAAACAAAATATTAGAGAAAACAGAGAGAAAAAATATTAGAGAGAAAGAGCGAGAAAAAAATATTGAAAGCAGAGAGAAAAAAAAAAAAACAGAGAAAACAGAGAGAAAAAATAGAAAGGAAGAAAACAGAGAAAACAAAATATTGGAGAAAAAGAGAGAGAAACAAAATATTGAGAGAAAGAAAGAAACAAAATATTGAAAGAAAACAAAATATTGAAAGAAACAAAATCGAGAGAAAACAAAATATTGAAAAACAAGAAAACAAAATCGAGAAAACAGAGAAAACAAAATATTAGAGAAAACAGAGAGAAACAAAATATTGAAAGAAAACAGAGAAAGAAACAAAATATTAGAGAGAAAACAGAGAAACAAAACAAAACAGAGAAAACAGAGAAAGAAACAAAATATTGGAGAGAAAACAGAGAGAGAAACAAAATATTAGAAGGAAAACAGAGAGAAACAAAATATTAGAGAGAAAACAGAGAGAAAAAAAATGTTAGAGGAAAACAGAGAGAGAAAAAAAATATTAGAGAGAAAAGAGAGAAAAAAATATTAGAGAAAACAGAGAGAAAAAAAATATTGGAGAGAAAACAGAAGAAAACAAAAATATTGGAGAGAAAACAGAGGAAAACCAAAATATTGGAAGAAAACAGAGAAAACAAAGCCTTGGAGAGAAAAGAGAAAACAAAATATTGGAGAGAAAAAGAGAAGAGAAACAAAATATTGGAGAGAAAAGAAGAGAGAAAACAAAAATATTGGAGAAAGAAGAAAACAAAATATTGGAGAGAAAAGAAGGAAAACAAGAAGAATATTGGAGAGAAAAAGAAGAGAGAGAAACAAAATATTGGAGAGAAAAAGAGAAAAACAAAATATTGGAGAGAAAAAGAGAAAACAAATATTGGAGAGAAAGAGAGAGAAACAAAATGTTGGAGAAGAAGAAGAAACAAAATGTTGGAGGAAAAAGAGAAGAAAACAAAATATTGAAACAGAGAGAGAAACAAAAATATTAGAGAAAAACAGAGGAAAACAAAATATTGGAGAGAAAACAGAGAGAAAACAAAATATTGGAGAGAAAACAGAAAGGAAACAAAATATTGGAGAGAAAACAGAGAGAGAAACAAATATTGGAGAGAAAGAGAGAGAAACAAAATATTAGAAGAAAACAGAGAGAGAAACAAAATATTAGAGAGAAAACAGAGAAAGGAGAAGAAAACAAAATATTAGAGAGAAAGAAAACAGAGAGAAACAAAATATTGGAAGAAAAAGAGAAAACAAAAATATTGGAGAAAAGAAGAGAAACAAAATGTTGGAGAGAAAGAAGAGAGAAACAAAATATTGGAGAAAGAGAAAACAAAATATTGGAGAGAAAAAAAATATTGGAGAGAAAGGAGAGAGAGAAACAAAATATTGGAGAGAAAGGAGAGAGAGAAACAAAATATTGGAGAGAAAGGAGAGAGAGAAACAAAATATTGGAGAGAAAGGAGAGAGAGAAACAAAATATTGGAGAGAAAGGAGAGAGAGAAACAAAATATTGGAGAGAAAGGAGAGAGAGAAACAAAATATTGGAGAGAAAGGAGAGAGAGAAACAAAATATTGGAGAGAAAGGAGAGAGAGAAACAAAAAATTGGAGAGAAAGGAGAGAGAGAAACCAGAAATTGGAGAGAAAGGAGAGAGAGAAACCAGAAATTGGAGAGAAAGGAGAGAGAGAAACAAAAAATTGGAGAGAAAGGAGAGAGAGAAACAAAAAATTGGAGAGAAAGGAGAGAGAGAAACAAAAAATTAGAGAGAAAACAGAGAGAAACAAAAAATTAGAGAACAAAGAGACAAGAATGGAAAATCAACAATGACAGCCTTTTCCTTGACACTACTATTATTGCTTACCACTTTTGCAATGTTTGTTTTAAAAAGCTATTGTTACAATTTTATTAGGTCTGAAACACATAAAATTGGATTCATGTATTCTTGAAAATTGATAAAAGAAAAATTTTAGAACACTGTTGTTGTAAATAAACAGTCATAAATAAATAGCATTTAACATTTTTCTTGTAAATTCAAGATAATCCCCCCCCACACACACACAAAAAAAATAACAAACAGCACCTATAAGACCAGATACTTGCAATCTCTGTAAGTGTATTTATGTCACAAGAGCAAATGAAAAAAAAAAAAAAGAAAAAATACCAGGAAAGGCATTTTTTTTCAAAATTTATAATTACTGTTACTTGTAGTTGTGTATTTAATTTGCCCCATTTGTTCAGACATTTTTTTTTATAAATTTATAAATGAAAAACATACTTTCATATTTCTTTCTTTAAAATATCTAAAATAATAAATATTGCACTGTAGTTGGATCACATATTTTTGTAATCTTGTAAAATATCAAATTATTCTTGTAAGAAAATAAAACAAATGAAATCGAGAGTGGTTAACATTTTCGCTGTCAGTTAACCTCCAGGAAAGTGAAAGTTTTCTTGAGTTAACATTCTCAGCTTATATGATATTAGAAAGATGATACTGGACCTGCCACCAGGCCAGACGATGCTGGACCTGTTGCTATGTCAGTCTGTTCATTATGTTGTGTGAGACTGTTTTTCTCTCCAGAATTTATCTAACATACCTATAAAGCTACATTTCATTCTTAGAATATTACTGCCACATATGGTCTGGTGTTCCTGTTATTTATTTGGAGCTCTTTGATAAAATCTAAAGAAGAATCAGCAATATTATTGGCCCTGGTCTTGCAATTCAGCTTCAATCACTTTCCCACCACCATCAGGCTGCTTTTCTGTAAATACTCTCATCGTAATTGTTTACTAAGATACCTAGATTATTTGAATTTAAATGATCAATAGAGTGTTTGTTAGAGTTGGAGTCAGTCGAGACATAATATAACCATTAGTAGCGAGTTATAAAAATTGCAATGAGGAATCAAAATGTTATGGATTAGGAAAAATACCTTTTTGCTTTGACAAACAAAATAACAGTGATGACGAGAAGTTAGAACTACACTGGTGCAATTTTTTTTTTGAGGTGCGCAAAAGAAAAAAAAATTCAAATATTCTTAAATATGGAAGAATTATTAGTGCAAGTGGTAAAAATACAACAGTAGTTGTTGAAACTCCAGAAGCAAAAGTTAATTGAAATAATTCAGAAGAAAACAGAAATAAAATTTTCTTTCACTCTCAATGTGATCGCTAATGCCATTCATGAATTCGCATATAATTCAGATGATGGAATCACCTTTCTTTTTATTTTAGAAGATATGAGTAATCTACAGAAAAAAAAATGCTATGACTGAGAAGACAAGAGAAAAAACAAGACTTTTGTTGAGAAAGTTAGCACCAATAAAACACGATAAAATGCTGTTGAGATTCAATCACGGCTTGAAGTAACTGGTTGTCTAGCCACACTGAGGAGCTGTGATAGAGAAAAACAGGCCTGTATGCAGATCGAAGATTTGCCGGTTTTAACTTAAAAAAAAGATTTCTTTTTTCTCACAATAAATCATGTTTATCACAGAAAACCATCTTTCAGGCACCACCGAACATACAGCAATGGCATTAATTATAAGTTTAGCTAATTATATATCAGTTACTAATAAATATATAAGACTAGCAGTATAGCCCGGCATTGCTCGGGTATAATGAAAACTTTAAAACTAATCCATGGTCCTGGAGCTCAGACTCTTTGGACGTTGGCACAAAAGACTAAAAGGCAATAGTTGTTTCCAGTTAAAGCGAAACCGTAAACTGAAAGGAAAATGAATGGATGTAAGTTAAATTTTCATTTCCTGGTATCGATATCAAATAAGTTTTTTCATTGTAAACAGAATTTTAAAGGCTAAATAAATTCCTCTGAGTAAATGGTATCATGGCTGAGACTAAGAACTACAATTACACTCTACTTGGAGCCAAACCCGAAGTAAAAAGTAAAATAAAAGGGCTGAAAAAAATAAAGACATACAGACAGATAAACAGACACACACACACATCTTGCCTTTTATATATATATATAAAAATTGATTTTCTGCATTATTGTAAGAACTGCAACCTTGAAAGTTCTGAATATTGTTTCTTATGTCTTTGTCTAGGAGTGTATCAAATTTGATTAAAATCGGACCACTACTTCTAAAACCAGATTTTTTGATTATCGATATTTATCAGGGGTACCTCGACACAAAACCTAGCTAAGAACACTCGCAGACGCTTATAGTACAACTGTGTAAATTTTCAAGAAAATCGGTTCAGCCGTTTTGAAGTCTATAGATAATGGACACACACACAGAGACAAAGTTCCATTTATAAATAAGTTTAGATTATTTTCAGTTAATCAATTAGTTTGCTAAGATTTTATAATTTTAAGAATCAGTTCATGTACTCAGGTAGAATGCCATATATATAGATATAGATATATATAGATATATATATATACTCAGGTAGAATGCCACATATCACAGGTAGAATGCCACATATCACAGGTAGAATGCCATATATCACAGGTAGAATGCCATATATCACAGGTAGAATGCCATATATCACAGGTAGAATGCCATATATCACAGGTAGAATGCCATATATATTAGATTAAATAAATTGCAAACATTGTATTTGCTTATTTTTAATAAAATCCGTTCATACTCATGGTTAATCTTTTGCATATTATAATAAGTGTAAAATCAGGCATGTCCGATAGAAATTTTATCAGCTTTTTCAGTTATCGGCACGTAGTAAGTTTGAGTTTCTGTTTAATTTATTCTACAGAATTTGTATTTTATTAATTCATAATTGCTATTCATTTCTTTGTTACTAAATTATACTAAATTGCTCGGTTGTTTAATGGTCATTCGATATAGATAGTTTGAAATTTTTGTTATTCTGCTTGTGACTTCTTCCAAGGAAAGAATTTCGAAGACTTAATCTTTGAATTCAGCCATTTTCGACTGATACTAAGTTAAAACTTAGTAATTTTATATATCCAAATGTATAAGGAACGAAGAAAATATTAACAACGTTCAAAACATTGATTTAAAACAATGCTCAATATAGAAATAAATCTGAGTATGATAAATCAGTTAGCAAATACCATTTTTAAAATAGCGTCAATTACCTGATAGAACATCGTTTCTTCAATGTGGAAACAAAAAAGACCCTCGTGTTGAGTTAAGAATCTTTTGTTTTAAATATTCTTAAAGTAAGTCTTTTTTTTTTCTTCTGCCTAATTTTAAATTTTAAGCTTTTCATGTTTAATTGGTTTTCTTTAATTCTTTTTTTGATTTCAGCAGAAATCTCTTGACTGGACTTTTACTACCATGTTTTTTTTGTTTTTTTCTAATTGGAGTAGATAGATCTATCTATCGCCCGGTTCACACTCCACCCATGTCTATTGAACAGGTTAAGAGGCTCATCCCTTGTTCCCTGTTTAGGATGTGGTTTCCGGCTTTCTCTTTTCCAATCTTTTCACTATTACGTAGCCCCCTGCACATCAGTGGCGTTACCGCCTTGCTCGGGGTGATACGAAAAAAAAAATTGAAAGATGTAAGAAATGAGCTGTAACTTTGACAGATGATTTTATTATTCATTTCTTGAAGTTCCCAAGTAATTTTAATTTCTTCCCGAGATCATCTTCGGGGGGGGGGGGGGGTCGGCGTGAGTTGTGGCAAAAAAGAATAACCACAAAATTGTCAACACTATGCAATTTGTCAATCGTTACATTTGAAGCAAAAAGAAAATTTACAGTAATTTTTAGCAACACAGTTTTGTGGTTACTTTTTGTTACAACTCACACCCCTGAAGATAATATCAGAAGGAGATTAAAAGTACTTGGGAACATCGAGAAATGAATAATAAAATCATCTGTCAAAGTTACAGCTCATTTCTTACATCTTTCAATTATAATACGCTAAAGATTGTCCAGTGAGTATGAATGGATTTTATTAAAAATAAGCAAACATGAGGTTTGCAATTTTTTTTAATCTGACATGTCTAAAAGAAAATTTGCTGCCTAAATATGCAAATATATAATGTTACAAAAAAGTGAAAGAACACGTAGATTAAAAACCCACTGTTCAAGCATTTACTTTTATAAAGAGTGCTCAATACAGAGTAGAGCTTAATATTATTTTAGTAAAATAAAAGGACCCACACAATACTAAATTGTTGTTCTTAATACAATATAACTAAGTATACCATAATTATTTAATCCAAATTCTGACTTATACTCATAGATAGTAGTAAAAAAAAAAATCTATCGTTTAAAAAAAAAAAAAATCTATCGTTTTAAAAAAAAAAAAATAAAATAAAAATCCAGCCTCCTGATTAAAATTACTGTCTACCCTTTAAAAATCTAAGGTCCTAATATCTATTTTACCCAGACAAAATTAAAAAGTGACATGTCTAGAGCTAAGCCATCTTGCTCCCTTCCTATAACCTGAATTTTAAAATCTCCATGGTTACACAATTCTAAATCTTGATTGAATACTTTTGACACACCAGAATGCGTTTCCTCCAAACATTACTCCCTAATTTTCTAAATAACCAGAATTTCATCTTATATTTGAAAAATAAATCATTTTCACCATTTATTTTTATATATTGCCTAAAGAGGAACAGTTTCGTTCTGAAACATGAAACTTTCTGTGTAGTGACATCATGCTTTTATAACCCATTGTAATAACAATATATATCATTACGAACCTCCACCTGAGTTTATTGAAAAAGAAAAGACACAAGCACTATATTTTAGAAGTATCTTAAATACAGAGTTAGTACATTTGAAAAGAGTGAAATTAACAATGGTTTGATTTGTGCTTGCATGTATGCAGGGTAAAGATTGTATGACTTAAAGAAAGCATGCCCCCTTTTCCCTTTTCTTTGATCCCCTGAAAACCTGACAAGCTAGCCAGATACTGCCCGGGCAGTAACACATCCCTGAATTCTGGAGGATCACTAGAGTGGGCAGTGACCTCCTTCCACCCATATCTGCAAAAGGATTTGTATTTGGGGATCATGAGTCACATGCCAAAATCCTGGCACGAAAACAAACGCTGTTTTCAGTCAGTTCCGTATTCAGGTTTAACTTGAATGGACGACCACGAAGGCCCGAGATAGTCTATCACTTTGGTTGCGTAAAACCTGTAGGAACTAAATAAAGGTTTGGAGCTAAGGGGTTGATTCAAAGAAATCAAACCCCGTATGCCGAAGAAATCACAATGTGACAAAAAAGATGAGACTTCAACTAAAAGTCTCATCTCCTAGAAAAGGGAAAATGACAGAAAAAGAGAAAAATCTAACAGGTCTCAACCCCTAGATGAGATGAGAGACAAAGAAAACCCAGAAAACAAAAAGCCAACAAATTTTCTACCCAGCAAGGAGAAGGAAAAGGGAATCCGAAAAGAAAAAAAAAAAGAACTTTTAAGAGATGAAACAAGAGGAGAAGAAAAAGGTAGAAAGAAAGTATCAAAGAAAACAGAACTTCTCAGAGACATTGAAAGAAAAGGAAAAAAAATATTCTTTTGAAACAACGTTTGCTTGTACTTTGATGTGTTTTTTTATAAATGCTCTTGTAAATAGTTGACTTCAAACTGAAACAATATTTATCTTCATGACAAGATAAACCTCTCCCCCACCATGTCATTTCTTTTTGAAACATTTATTCTTTTTTTTACTGCTTTGATTTATCCCATATTTTAAAATCTCCAACGTGTTTTAAAACCATCTGTACAATTTTGTAAATAATTGTTAATTGTTATCGCTTTGTGGAGCAGTGGATATCGGCTTGGAACGAGAACTCGGGGAGCCGAGTTCGAATTCCAGTTGAATTCCTTGCATTCACTTACGCGCAAATACCTTTAGGAAAGGTATTAATCCATCTCTTCCTCCCAGTTATGGGTTAAATAACAGGACAGATTGGGTTCTATAACCTTGGCTGGCAACTAGTCTACCGCAGAAAGCAATGGCAACCTACTGCGAGATAATCTTTTGCCCAGTCAGTCATGTTTCTTTCGAGACATAATCGCCCAAGCATGTTTCACGTATGGCACTTAACTGACTGACTGAATATAATAGTTGAAAACATGATTAAGGCTTCTACTGGGCATAAAGTGGGGGTTCAGTTTTATATTGTTATGAAGTAATAAACAGATTACCCACTAATTACTACTGAATAATATAATACATCTCTTCCCCCTCTAGCTATGAGTCAAATAATAGGACAGATTGGGTTCTATAGCCTTGGCTGGCAATCAGTCTACCACAGAAAGCAATGGCAACCTACTGTGGGATAATCTTCTGCCCAGTCAGTCATGTCTCTTTCAAGACATGATTGCCCAAAGCGTGTATCACGTATGGCACTTAAACTGACTGAGTGAATGTTCACCTTCTGTCATCTGTCACCATTTGAGTTTGGTCACTAAAACAATTCCATTTAACTTGGCCATGTTTAACCAATCAGGAGAGAGGTTTCATTTTATGAATTTTGTCGTTTTGTTTATATGGTGTGGTCCTGTCTTCTACTGCTATTATAATGGTGGTGAGGTTTGGTTGTTTTGAGCTCGAGTTTTGTTCAATGGCATATCAACCTCTGTGGGTTATTTAATGCCAAAAATGTGGCATTTTAAGGTTTTTTATTTGAATGTTCAGTTATAGTGAGAAGGGTGATTTAGTTAAATTTTAATGAGAACTTTCTTTTTATTCTTTTTATTTTAGAAAACTAAGGATGCCTTCTAGTTTTGTATTTAAAAAGTATTGTTGGTAACAATTTTTTTTTCCTTCAAAAATGTGTTATGAGAATATATTTTTCCTTCAAAAATGTATATTTTTCTATGAAAGTCTATTTTTATGTAAATAAGTTTCTATAAAAGTATTTTTATACTTTCATGTTGTTTAGACCCCAGTTTGGGGGTTAACTATTTACCCATAGCCGGGACCCTAACAGGTGCTACCACTCCAGGTCAGGGTGGACCTGGGAACAACAGCAATTAAGATGTGGTTTCATGCTCCTCACAACCTCCAAGTAGAGGCCTTGCTGTCAGATACAGTTTATTGTCATACCCAGGACCAGGTTCGGTTGTAAGAGTATGTATGTATGTAATTAAGTTTTTTATATATATATATATATATATATATATATAGTGTGTGTGTGTGTGTGTGTGTAATATATATATCTGTAATGTGATCAATCCCTAGTTTGCAGCTCAGATACAGTCACTTTCTCACCGGCGAAATGTGGCTTCCCTGTGTCTCTTCTACAAACACATTCACATCTTCTGCTCCGATGAACTTAGCTCACTGGTGCCCCCTTTATATGAATTTACTCGAGCCACAAGATTAGCATCTAGGTTCAACCCTTTTACTGTGAAACCCATAAATTGTAAACGTAAATTCTACTCGGACAGCTTTTTTGGCCTGTGGAATTCCGTTCCATTTACTTGCTTTCCCGACAGCTACAATCTCCAAGAATTTAAATGTAACGTCAATAGTCATCTCCTGTCTCACTAACCTGCATCCTCTCTCTCATGCTCCTTTCTCCGTCCACTCCACTCATCAGTATTCTCATCCTTATCTTACCCACTTCCTGACACTCCTATAACCTGTCACTCTTTCTCATAACTTTCCTCCTATGTAACCCCCTGCAAAACAGTGGCAGTAAAATGCCTTGTTTGGGGCAATATGGTTATAAAAAAAATTCTATACTGTTATAATGTGGTTATAAAGTGGGGGTTCAGTTCTACATTACAATTAATATGTAAACTGATCCCTCACTTTATGATCAGTCATCCTTTTCTCATGCTTCTTTCTCCGTCCACTCCACTCTCATTATTATTCTCATCCTTCTCTTACCCACTTCCTGACACCCCCTATAACCTGTCACTCTTTCTCATAACTTTCTTTCTAGGTAACCCCCTGCAAAACAGTGGCAGTAAAATGCCTTGCTTGGGGCGATTTGATTATAAAAATAAAATAAAATAACAGCCAATATGTTGTGATAACAACAATGAAAATGAGAATAGTACTACAAATATTACATTGTGAGGTTCCAAATCACTATTCAATTGACAATGAAGTGTATAGTTTGTAAGGAGTCTACCATAGTCAGAGGATGTACATTGTGGAACAGTGGATATCGGCTCGGAACGAGAAACCGGGGAGCCGAGTTCAAATTCCAGCTGAATCCATTGTATTCACTTACGTGCAAATACCCTTGGGAAAGGTATTAATCCATCTCTTCCTTCCAGTTATGGGTTAAATAACAGGACAGATTGGGTTCTATAGCGTTGGATGGCAACCAGTCTACCACAGAAGGCCATGGCAACCTACTGTGGGATAATCTTCTGCCCTGTCAGTCATGTCTCTTTCGAGACATGATCGCCCAAGCGTGTATCACGTATGGCACTTAACTGACTGACCATAGTCAGGATCATCAAGGCAATGTGGACAATTCTTCTCTTAGCTGCATAGTATGTGCTTGATAAGGGCTACATACAGTTTTTATTTTATTCACCCATGACTGTAAAACCAGTCTTACTATTTTACCCTAGCTGGCGTTGAAGGGTTGGATTCATACCTTTCTTGAGGCTATCTAAACTTATTTATAAATGGAACTTTGTGTGTGTCCATTACTTATAGACTCCGAAACGACTGAACCAATTCGGGTTATAAGGAGTGGTCCGATTTTAATTGGATTTGATACACTCATAGACAAAAACATCAGAAACGATATTCAGAAGTTTCAAGGTCACAGTTCTATCCTTGGATGACTTATTTGACTCCGATATTAGAAATCGATACCCCGATATCCTACTGGGTCTGATCAAAATCAGTTTTTCAGCCCTTTTAATTTAATTTTTGCTTCGAGTTTGGCTCTAAGTAGGTATAATTGTAGTTCTTAGTCTCAGCCATGATACCAGTTACACAGAGGACTTATTTAGCCTTCAAAATTCAGTTTAGGACGAAAAAAAAAACTTATTTGATATCAATACCAGGAAATCAAAATTTGATTTACATCCATTCATTTTTCTTTCAGTTTACGGTTTCACTTTAACTGGAAACAACTATTGATTTTAGTCTTTTGTGTCAACGCCCAAAGAGTCTGAGCTCCAGGACCATGGAATTAGTTTTAAAGCTTTCATTACACCCGAGCAATGCTGGGCTATACTGCTAGTTATAAAAAAAAAAACACAGTTACACATCAGTATATAAATACTAATCAGATGTTAATAGTACTTAATGTGGTATAACAATGCGGACACTTCATTTTTTTTTTTCCTTTTCATTCTCCTCAAAACCATGTTGTTACTCACATGCTCAATTTATGGTATTCTCAGTATCCTTCTGTAGAACCACATTTCTGTTGCTTTGTGTCTTTCTTTCATCTTTGAGGAGATTGTCAAGCATTAGGACAGATATTACGTAACAGTCCAGTACTCATTTTCTTGTTTGCAGTGAAACTTTCCTGTATCTTAATACTCTGCTTAGTTTCTGGAATGCATCCCTGGCTATCCTAATATACCTCGGATCTTAGTGTCGCACTTTCCTTCCTCCGTTAGTACACTTACCAGGTATTTAATTTCTTTATCTACTTTATTTTAGTATCCATGACTTAATATTGCAATATGTCCAATTCTACTTGAATTCGTTGCATTCACTTATACATAGATACCCTTGGAAAAGATATTTATTCATCGGTTCTCCCTCCAGCTATGGGTTAAATAGAAGAACAGATTGGGTTATACAGCCTTAGTTGGCAGCCAGTCTACAGCAGAAAGTCATGGTAACCTACTGTGAGAAAATTCCTTTGCCCAGTCAGTCATGTCTCGAAAGAGACATGAACACCCATGCGTGTATTACGTACATCAATTTTAAAAATGAAAATTTGAGTTGATAAATTCTTTTCCCTAGATTTTGCAAAGATGATTTTTTTTTTCAAAAATGTATCACCTCTGTCCCACAATTGTTGGTACAATGGTGGTATGGAATGTTTATGTGACAATTATTTTGGGATTGAGACAGCGGAGGTTTAGCTACCTCCAACATTTCGGCATAAAATTTCGATACCTAAGTTTAAAATGAAAACACATTCTTGAAGATTTCATTTTAGATTTCATTTTGAAAGGTACAAGTTTACCCATATTGATATATGAACCTAGAGATTCTTAATCTTACAATTTTTGCATATAGATTTTAAATTTTAATGATTTATTTAAGCGTACCAACTAGAGGACAACAAGTATTGATTACTTACTGTCTCATAAATATTTAATTCATACTACACAACATTTCATACGCGCAATGTATTATGGGAAAGAAATAATAATGAATCTTATTTCTGTCCCAAAGAGGGTGCATTTGCCGGCAGACCTCATACGCTATGATTGGGTAGAACTAGTCATGATCTTCGGTTTTTCTTAAGTTTTGGGGCCTTTTTATGCTGTTTTTCCTGACAAGCGAATCATTCCTAAAATTTAAATGTTACTCCTTTTTTAGGTGAATAAAAATTCTGTTAAAATTAAAATTTGAGGATGTTTTCTTTAAACAATTAAATTGGCTTTTTTTTTTTTTTTTTTTTAATAACGTCATAGTTTTTATTGCATTTTTTTTTTATTTTACGATTCGGAGCAAATTTTCGGAAAATGAAAGTAGCAAAAAAAAAAAGAAAAAGAAAAAAGATTTACAATTTACAAACAAAAATTTACATTCTCCAATCACTTTTGCTTTTAAAACAATTTCCGGATGAAAATTTAATTTATCGAAATTTCATGAAATTAATTAAGTGGTGGTGGTGGGGGGGGGGTGCATAATAATAAAGTGTGTGTGTGTGTGTGTGTGTGTGTGTGTGTGTGTAGTCGCTTGAATTATAGAAATGAGAGTGCAGTGCATTAGTTTGAAAAATGCACCTGATGATTGCATAATGCATGAAACTCCGAGTCGTGTCATCGACATAGGACAATAAGAATCTTTCTTAATTTTAAAGATTACAATACATAAAATATATAAATATCATTCATTTTTTGTGAATAAGTCCTGCCAGAAAAGTTTCATTAAAATCTAACAATTATTTGATTTTTGAAAGAATTCCCAAATCAATATTTTTTTTTTCCACCGGGACAAAAAAGAAAAAAAAAATTAAAACCAAATTTTCGATTGTTCTCGAAAGAATCAGATGAAATAATAAAAAATATATTGTCTTCCTTTAAACGTTGACTTTTTCGAGTTTTGACGATAAAACTTTTTTTTTTTTAAATTTATTTATTAAGTTTTTGGGGCCTTTTTTTTCATCATGCACACATATTCAATGAAAAAAAAAAGTCATTTCAATGACATTGATATAGAAAGAGATAGCATTTTTTTGAAACGTGAAAAAAGACATACATAAAAAAAATAAAATAATTCCTGCAGATTCTTTTTTTTTTTCGGCACACGTAAGAATCACAGACTATCATTCTAAGATACAGACGAGAAGATTGAATTCCTAATGAAAACAAAAACGAAAAAAAATGTAATTTTATCATTTTTAAATTATTTTATGTTAATTCTACCAGTTTTCCATCATCTAGTAGGAAAATTAGATTAAAATAATGAGAAAGAAAATAAAAAAAATCTATGATGGTAGCATTTTTCATTTTTATTACCACTGAGCGTGTTGCATAAATTTATGCAAACTGTTTTTCATTTTTAAGGAAGAAGGCGAAAAGAGTTGTGTTATAGAAGAAACAAATAAACTAGAAGCGATAAACGTCTAGGAAAGAAAGAAAAGGATGCCAGTTTGTTAGCATGTGGGCCCAAAATCGATAATTTCTCCAACGGGTTACGTCCTCAGTGGGTGTGGACAGCAATGGACCAATCAAAATGGCCAGAACTAAAATTGATTGCAACAACAGAAAAAAAGAAAAAAAAAGAAAAGAAAATTATTCTGATTTTTATGCATGCATAAAAATGTCTTGAAGCTAAAAAAAAGATTTCAGTTACAAGCAACGATTGTCTAATTCTATGATGAAACAAGATTACTACTATTTCGGTTTTTTCTTCTTTCTTTCATTTAGTTAGAGAAGCAAAAAGAAAGCCTATATTTTATACAGGACTCTTATTTTAAAAAATAAAACATCTCCAAAAATAGTTTGGAAAACTTTTATTTTGTAAGGAAATGACTTTCTTTTTTTTTTTAAATTTAAAAAAATATACATATATATATATATAATTTGTTAACGTGGTTCATAATGACGACAAAGGAAAAAGAAAAAGAGGAATTTGCGATTTATATTTAAATATATTATTTTTATGAGTTTATTTTTTGTCAATTGTAAATGAATTTCAACAATAGTAAAAAAAAATAAAAAAAATAAAAAAAGGACAATATTTTGAAGCAAAAAAAAAAAAAATTAAAAAAAAAAAGAGTGTAATAAAAAATAATGAAGTGTAGCTAACAGTCGAAAACTACGTGAATCGATGTTTAACAGATGAGAAAATTACATTTTCAAAATGAAAACGTTAGGAGGCAGATACATTGTGTAAGTGAAACATTATTAAAAAATGCATTTTGGCAACAGAGTGGGAGGTGAAATGCAAACACAATTATGTCTGTGTAGATTGTCATTTAAAAAAAAATAAAAAAATAAAACAATAACGAATCCCAAAAAATATAATTTAAAAAAAAAACTGCCTAAAGTTAAACACTGAAAAAAAAAAAAAAAAAATCACTGAAAAATATTAAAAAAAAAAAGAAGTGTGTATGCATTTAAACAAGGGCAGATAAACACAATGAGAGAAAAAGAGAATAATAGATGAATAGAGAGGGGGAAGGAAAGCACGTGTTCAGAAGAGAGAGAACAATATGTGGGGAGGTAATGAGGAGGAAGGAAAGCACGTGTTCAAGGAAAGATAGATAGATAGAAAATTGAGAGAAAAGGCAGGAACCTTGATATGAATATAGCAAATAAGAGAGAAGGAGGATGTCTGTTGACATTCCAAAACAAAACAATAGACAAGAAGATGCTCATAAGGTAAACCAAAAAACGAGTTTGAAAAATAAAATATTAAGAAATAATTCTTAAAATTTGAATTAAACTATTTTTTTTAGTGTGTAATCATTAAAATATAATTGGTTCAATTTTAAATTTTCTTTAACGGTAAGAGGTAAAAATAAAAAAGAAAGAATTTAATATTTTCTGATAAAATAAAATTAAAAAGGTTAAAAAGCGTTTTTCTATAAATAATTTCTGAAGAAAACCCCGATTTTTTTTTTTAAGGTAATAATTACTACTTGTTAAAACAAAAAAAAAAAATCAATTCATTAGCTTTTTTTTTTTTTCCTTTTTTTTGGTAGAGGGGATTAATGTTTTTTTTTAAAATTTTTTTTTTAAATACAGAACTTAAAAATATTTTTTATAATGATCTCAACTCAACTCAACCGTTTTTATTTTCTTTTTCGTAAAAGAAAAAAAATGTATTTTTAGATTTCACAGAAAAATTCAGTACAATCTTAAAATTTTCCTTTTTTTTTTTTTTTTTAAAGCGATTTAAAAATTTACTTTTTAATTTAATTTAATAATGTACAATTGATACATTACAGTAAAAATCTGACTCGACTGCATCACCTCGTTTCTTAAAAATTCTAATTTCATTTTTGGGTTTGTGAAGATAATTTTCATTAATATTCCTAAAAATAAATAAATAAATAAATAAAATAAAAATAAAAATAAACCTAAATTACTTACTGAGAGCGAAATTAACAAAGACATAGAACAAGTTAATTTCAAATAAAAATAAGTAAAAAGTTAATTTTGGAAATTATAAATAATAACAAAAAAAAAAATCCGAATGAAAAATCCGTCCCTCAAGAAATAAACACACGCGAGCAGACGGTCGTGAGGTCCGAGGTTCCATTCCGGGCACCGGCTAAAGCCGAAACTGAGCGATTATTACTGTCCAGGCCGATTTCAAATACATTCTACCTTTGAATTTGTATACTTGTAAAATCTACATTATTTAAACGGTTTAAATATGAGAATTTGGATAAAAAATAACCTCTTTACGTCTCTTTTCATAATTAAAAAAAAACGTAGTTCGTGTACACTGTTACACACACACACACGCGCAGTCGTGGAATTTTAGAAAAAGAAAGGAAAAAAAAATCACTTGCCTGTTAAATGATTCTAACGTGTAAGCAATCAACGGTTTGTCCATAATGGGCCAGAACTGTTTGGGGGTCGTAACCCCGGTACGTTCTCCATACCCTCCAGCCGGTATTACAACACACACGTTGAAATCCACTGGACCTTTGTCACCCGACATTGGAGAAAACGTGCTGTTTGTTGTTGATTTGTAACACCGATTGTAATTGGTCAACCCTTTGGCTGACGGCGGATTTAGCCAATCAGAACGTCCGATACAAGCCCACATAAACAGTATGGCTGAATCCGATGTCAAAGAGCTTGAACCCACGCCTTGTAAATTCGAGTTCAAGAAAAGCTTTCGGAAACAGGCTACAAGAGGGAGAAGACAAAGAGCAGAAAGCGATTCCGAAGGTACCGATAAGATTTTAAAAAATGTCCATGTGTGTTCTTTGAATATTAAATCTGGTGTTCTATTTTTTTTTTTTTTTTTTTTTTTAAAGACTGAAAGTCCGCGCCAAGAATTGGTCACTAATGTTTATTTAAACAAAGTCTCCTTAAATGTTTAAAAAAATATATACGTCTCCTCTTTTGTTTTGTGGGGGTATAGTTTTTGAAAGATAGGCGAGTTAAAACCTGGATTTTTATCTCCACGTTGAATTTTTAAAGCTTCTTCCTGTTCTTCGATCGCGTTGTCTTTTTTGGTCAGTTGTTGGCACGTGGCAATGATGAAGTAAACATGACATTTAACCTATACGCACCTTGGTTGGGTCGTCGGCCGTAGACTTTCACAAGATACTTTTTTTTCTTTTTTAAAAACGAAGTAGACTTCCAGAAACGAATAGTCGACTGATGATGCGATATCGCTTCTTAGATTCTACCCGCCATCACTGTTTTAAATAATGAGTGGTAGGGAAAACTAAAAACTTATAAGAAGAGGTAGGAAGGAAGTATGTCAGTTGACAAACACAACATCTACACACCATTATTTGTTGTTGCATATTATTATTACTATTAATTATTCACCCTCCTTCTTCCGTTTCTCTATTTTGTTTACACGTTAAAATACACAGAATAACGAAATTCAATCGTTCATCGTTTGATGACTAGAGCTTCCAAAAAATAAAAATTGGTAGCTCGTGACATTAACTTTTAAAAAATTTTTAATTTCGCTATCCCTCCCACTAATATTTATTATTAACAAACGAACCATAATTGAATTGCATAAAGAGGAAGTCTTTTTACGACTGCATTTTACTTAACAGTGTTGTAAAATTATTTTGTGGGATGCTAGAAGAGAACGCGAAAAATATAATTGAAAAAGAAAGTGAATTATTAATAAAAATTAAAGATGCATATTTACGCTCCCCCCCCCCCCCCCCCGCAAAAAATAACACTAAAGACTAAATATCACAATGATGTAGGTAGGTTATTATACTTTTTTTTTATTGATCATTTTCTTTATTTAATAATAATTTGATTGGCTTATAATTTTAATATTTTATTTAAAAAAACAAGCAGTTTTGGGAAATGTAGCATCTTGTCTCCCAAACGAGTGGGTGGAACGCTTTCCTCAAAAAAAGCTATTTTGGATTCTAATAATTATTAATGAAAATTAACATCTCATAATTTTGATTTCACTCTTAAAAAAAAAACTAAGGTGCGTTTAACTTTGGACGATAGCATATATAGCGGCTGGTGTGGTCTTTTTTTTTGTTTTTGAGTCAACAATTTTTTAATAGTCTTTTAAATTATTTGATTTTAAAGTTTTTTTTCTTTTTTTTTATCTTTAGGCAACATACCTTTATTCTAACATGTTCAATTGAAGAGCATCTCTGAGAGACATTGTGTTTTATATTTTTATACTGTTCCTTTCTAGCTGTTTCTAAATCAGTTCCTTCGTGTTAAGATGAAATTCATCAAATTTTTTTTAAAGTACATTTGTCTCAATCCTTTAATTTTTTTTTAAGGAGAGTATTCTCCTTATTAAAGACTGTTGTGCACATATATAATTTAATTTCCCTTCTGTCATGCTCATTGAGAAAGACAATAGTGAGGCAGCATCTGCTCAGTTCATTTCATTCTCTTTACTACCAGTTATTAAACTTTACTACTAGTTATGAAAGCTTTTGCTGCATGTTTGCTCTTTAACAACAGTGCATTATTATTTTATATTTTTGTAATAATTATGTTGGTGAGTAGGGAAGAATATATATATGCTAGCAATATAGCCTGGCATTGCTTGGGTGTAATGAAAGCTTTAAAACTAATCCATGGTCCTGGAGCTCAGACTCAGACCAAAGAGTATTTGAAATAATAAAATAATTGCGACAATTTACCAATCGCACCTCATATATATATATATATATATATATATATATACATATACTAGCAGTATAGCCCGGTGTTGCTCGGGTGTAATGAAAGCTTTAAAACTAATCCATGATCCTGGAACTCAGACTCTTTAGACGTTGACACAAAAGACTAAAGAGCAATAGTTGTTTCCAGTTAAAGCGAAACCATAGACTGAAAGAAAAATGAATGGATGTAAGTCAAATTTTGATTTCCTGGTATCGATATCAAATAAGTTTTTTTGCCGTAAACTGAAATTTGAAGGCTAAATAAGTCCCTGAGTAAATGGTATCATGGCTGAGACTAAGAACTACAATTGTACCTACTTAGAGCCAAACCCGAAGCAAAACTAAAATAAAAGGGCTGAAAAAAAATACAGACATACAGGAAGATAAACAGACACACACACAAACATCTTGCCTTTTACATATATATATAATCGATTTTCTGCACTATTGTAAGAACTGCAACCTTGAAACTTCTGAATATCATTTCTTATGTCTTTGTCTATGAGTGTATCAAATTTGATTAAAATCGGACCACTCCTTCTATAACCCGATTTTTTTGATTATCGATTTTCAATATTTATCGGGGTTACCGCGACACAAAACCTAGCTAAGAACACTCGCAGACGCTTATAGTACAACTGTGTAAATTTTCAAGAAAATTGGTTCAGCCGTTTCGGAGTCTATAGGTAACGGACACACACACACAAAGTTTCATTTATAAATAAGATTCGATATATATAGTCAGCCGCAGACAGATCTGTTTCGCTGTATCACAGTTCATCAGTACAGTTAGACATCTGGTTGCTTTTAACCCAGGATTGAAACCTGACCGAATTGATGTCAGTCGGTGCTTCTACCTCTGAGCTATTGGCGCTCAGTAGAAGGAAGCAGACTTTTAGCGTATGATGTATCATATACTATATATAATGTCAGATTAAATAAATTGCAAACCGTGTGTCTGCTTATTTTTAATAAAATTTCTTTCATACTCACAGATATCTTTCGTGTATTATAATTGAAAGATGTCAGAAATGAGCTCTAACATTGACAGATGTTATCATTCATTTCTCAATGTATTCAAGTACTTTTAATCTCCTTCCGAGATCATCTTCATGGGTGCGAGTTATAACAAAATATAACCGCAAAACTGTGTTTCTAATAATTATTGTAAATTTTTTTTGCTTAAAATGGTTGACAAATTGCTTAGCATTCATTAGAATGTGAAAATTATACGAAATGGAATTTTTTTTACGTTGTAATGTCATGATCACGCACGTTTTTTTTTTTTTTTTTTTTTAATCATCTCACCCCCAAGGAAGGCATTCCACTGCCACTATTAAGCATGGAGCTACATAGGGGAAGGTAAAGAGAAGGAGTGGTTAGACATAGGGAATGTCAGGAGGAATGAATGTTAGACATAGGGAATGTCAGGAGGAATGAATGTTAGACATAGGGAATGTCAGGAGGAATGAATGTTAGACATAGGGAATGTCAGGAGGAATGAATGTTAGACATAGGGAATGTCAGGAGGAATGAATGTTAGACATAGGGAATGTCAGGAGGAATGAATGTTAGACATAGGGAATGTCAGGAGGAATGAATGTTAGACATAGGGAATGTCAGGAAGGAATGAATGTTAGACATAGGGAATGTCAGGAGGAATGAATGTTAGATATAGGGAATGTCAGGAGGAATGAATGTTAGGGAACAAGTTAGGGAATGGGAATGTCAGGAGGAATGAATGTTAGACATAGGGAATGTCAGGAGGAATGAATGTTAGACATAGGGAATGTCAGGAGGAATGAATGTTAGACATAGGGAATGTCAGGAGGAATGAATGTTAGACATAGGGAATGTCAGGAGGAATGAATGTTAGACATAGGGAATGTCAGGAGGAATGAATGTTAGACATAGGGAATGTCAGGAGGAATGGGAGTAGGTTAATGTGTTAGGTGTCTATTGACCTTACATTTAAACTCCTGGAGATTGTATCCGTCGGGGGAGCAATCGTGTGGAAGGGAATTCCACAGTTGGGAAGTGCGAGGAAAGAAACTGTTGGAGTAGAAGTTGTTGTTGCATTTCATTGGTTTCATTGTAAAAGGGTGGGATCTAGTTGCTAATCTAGTATCTCGTGCAAATTCGTATTTAGGTGGCACCAGTGATCTAAGTTCATCGGAGCACGTGTTAAAGAATGAAAAAAGTGTTTTTTTTTACAAACATATTAGAACATTACTACAGTATTCATAGCTGATTCTATTAATTGACGGCTTTAGAATCTATAGTTTGGTTTTGTTGTTTTCTTAGTGTAGGATTGTTGTTATCGATCATTATTTTTTTATATTGTGAATGTAGACAGGAATGTTTTTGTAGATGTTTGTTTGCAATTTATTTAATCTGACATGTCTAAAATATGTTTGCTGCCTAAATGCACAAACAGCATAACCTGTCGTCAGCGATCACATGTTGTTAACGATTTTTTTTATATGCAATGACGATTTGCTAATGTTAATTGACCCTTAGTGAGCGACCACCTCCAGAACAGGACCAGCGACTAACATCAACAAGTGAAAATCCCTGATCAAGCAACCACTTTACAAAAATCCATTTTGGTTGTGCACTGCAACTTCTAAATTAGGAGAAACTAAATTAGTAATCTATTTCATTTTGATTTGATCCAAGCCAGGAACACTTCCTCATGTTATAGTGTTGTATCAAACTGTTATTTCTTGTTGAAATATACATTGCCTGAGTTACAGTGGCTATTTTGTACAACATGTATTGCATTTGACATGTTCAAGGGATTTATAGCAGTCTCTGTACTGAATTGGATAAATTCAGGGATTAAGAAAATCACAATTATGTCCCTTTCTCAAATGTCTATCTCTTTCGTTCTTTTATTTTTTGTGTATCTATCTACTTTATTTCTATCTAGGTATATCTATCACTATCTCTCTGTTTCTCTACCCCCATCCATGATCACTGTCAGTTTTTTTTGTATGTTTTGTTTTTTTCCATGTATTACCACAGATTCTCTTTTGCTATCACTCTCTTCTAAGAAAAAAACTGAAACCGTTTGCAAATTTTTCCAACCTCCATATTTTATAATAAATGGCTAGTACAGGTACGAAAAAGAAAAGCAATAACTAACTTTTTTCAAGTCCACTTAATAAATACTTTTTGTGAAAACACATCTATTGAACAGGTGAAGAGGCTCATCCCTTTTTTCCTGTTTAGGATGCGGTTTCCGGTTTTCTCTTTTCCAATCTTTTCACTCTTTTCCTTTATTATTTTTTTTTCAATTGGAGTAGATAGACTAAACTATCGCCCGGTTCACACTCCACCCACATCTATTGAACAGGTGAAGAGGCTCATCCCTTGTTTCCTGTTTAGGATGTGGTTTCCGGCTTTCTCTTTTCCATTCTTTTTACCCTTACGTAGCCCCCTGCGCATCAGTGGCGTTACCGCCTTGCTTGGGGTGATATGATTAAAAAAAAAATATATATATATATATATATTTTAGTCTCTTGTAACCATTGTAAATACATTTTAAAATTTTTAAATGAATTACACTGAATAGATTTATTTAAAGTTAGGCCATCTTCTTATGCTATTTATTTATTTATCACCAGATTACATGGTAAAATTCTAATATGTACATTCTGGTGAGTGGAATATATGTTCCTGGCATAAATAGGTCATGACTATGAGCCTTTAGTGAGCAAACACCTGCCGTATGTGACCAATTTTTGATGGCAGTAGGGGTGGTCGTATATATTCCCTCCTGTCATGCCCAAAGGGGGATAACCTTTGAGGAAACAACTAAGAATACTCTCAAATATTTTGGCGTCATTTTTGATCGATGGTAAGAGTACACTCGTGTATAAAATAAAAACTAAGGAGCATTTAAATTGGGATGATATAGTGGGTGGTGTGGGTTTTTTTTTAAGAAGTTAACGATTTTTTTAATATCCTTCAAATTACAATATATTTGAAAGTTTTTTTTTTTTTTTTTTTTTTTTTTTAAGGAATATTATGAAAATATGTAAGTTGGTAGCGCAAACATTACAAAACACCTTCATAACAAATTCTGGTTTGGTATGCCACGTTGAGAATCACACTTAATGCACAAGAAATAATCATTCTGTCGACTCAACAAGTCAGTTAAGTGCCATATGTGATACACGCTTTGGCCGATCATGTCTTGAAAGAGACATGACTAACTGGACAGAAGATTATCCTGCAGTAGGTTGCCATTACTTTCTGAGGTAGACTGGTTGCCAGCCAAGGCTATAGATCCCAATCTCTATTGTTATTTGACTCATAGCGAGAAGGGGAAGAGATGTATTATAAAATTAAGTAGTAATTAGTGGGGGATCAGTTTATTACTTCATAACAATATAAAACTGATTCCCCACTTTATTCCCAGTAGAAACCTTAATCATGTTTTCAACTATTACATTCAGTCAGTCAGTTAAGTACCATACGTGATACATGATTTGGCGATCATGTCTTTTTCGAGACATGACTGACTGCAGTAGGTTGCCATTGCTTTCTGTGGTAGACTAGTTGCCATCCAAAGCTATAGAACCCAATCTGTCCTATTATTTTACCCATGACTGGAGGGAGGAGATGGGTAATACCTTTCCCAAAGGTATTTGTGCGTTAGTGGAAGCGAGGAATTCAGCTGGAATTTGAACTTGGCTCCTCGATTCGTTGTTCCTAGTCGATATCCTCTGCACCACAATGCACATCCGACTCAAAACTTGATTTTTTTATACGTTCTCCCCGAGCCAGAGAATTTGCATATCGGGCGCACTGCCAGCCTTGATTCGACTTAATGACGCATGAGCCTCGTCATTTTGGTACTGGTGCTTGAAGAGTCTGTATCGTGAGCAATTTGCTCACACCTATAGGCTTGTGCTACTCTGGCTGTTTTGGAACTATGAAGTAATTTGCCACAAATATGTATATTAGCATATCGTCATTCCAACATGTTCCAGTGAAGAGACTCTCTGAGAGACATTGTGCCGATTTTTATACCAATCCTTTTTAACCGTTTCTAAATCAGTTTCTTTGTGTTAAGTTAAAATGAAATTTCTCAAAAAAGGCACCATAGTTTTTTTTTTTTTTAAATATTCCTGTCTAAATTTCTCTCTCTCTCTTCATTTCATCTCTTCAAAGGATTTTTAGAAAATATCAATAAAATAATTTTTTATTTACAGTATATACTTTATTGTTGTTAAAATGTTTTGGCCGTTGTGCTCTTCTGCTTTTGTTAAGTATATATCGAGCCAGGTAACTTAAAGTCTCTCAGTGGATTAAAGCATTGGTTCTTGAAGTCGTTGACATAGTAATAGAGAGTTCAACCCCTGGGCTGGGCAGTGTGTACTTGTCATTTCGAGCCGATATCCATTGCACCACAACGAACATCCTGACTGACTGCTGTAATCAGGGGTGGCTAAAAACTTGTAGACCACTGTAATTTTTTCTTAGCCACGAAGGTCAAAGTTTGGAGAAAAATTTAAATAGAATAAGATTAATTTATACTTTTCAAGGGACTTTAATAGTATATTTAAAAAAGTTATTTTGTCTATTTTCATTATTGTTGTTAAAAAACCAATTTGAAATACTGTGGGGGAATCGTTTTCCAGTTGATACAAATTAGAGAAATGAATGCAAACTTGAATCCTATGATAATTCTGCTCATTTTTCTGTTCATAACTGTAAGCTAGTACATCTGTTATGCCTGGACATTGCCTTGGATAAATAATGGACTGTTCTCTTTTGATCGTGGCAGAAGCCAATAAAAAAAATCTATCAGAGATGCTGTTTGGTTTTAGTGGGAAAAACAAAGCATTCGTAATAAAAGGAAAGAAAGAAAAAGATGGAGTTAATAATACTCGCGCGATTTAACGTCTGCTTCAGTGAAATGAAAAACCTTGTCAATTTTTAATCTTTTCATTTGTACCCTCGTACTTCTTTAATGAACTGCATTCATTTTTTTATGATTGTTATGGCAGAATTTTGTTGAAGCTGTTAAATTCAATAAATTTATTTAATAGGTGAGTTTGCAAGGAATTTTAAAAGAGGCTATTCAAAAATTCAAAAATTATTTTTTTAAATTTTAAAAGAAGCTATTCAAAAATTTAAAAAAAAAATTACAATTAATCAGAAAATTCAAATGAAAACCACAAAATTTTTATGGGTTTTTAATTCTTGTTTTATCTTTTGGCAATTTTTTTTTTTTTAATCAAAAACGATTATATACAAGAAGTATCCCCAAATATATTTTTACGTATACCCATTTCGAAGACATTCTGTAAGCAATGTATTTCTTTTTGTTTGTATATGTGCATTTTTAATGTTTCCTACATAACGGACAAGCATTTAGCTGTATTGATATATTTGGTTTTATACAAAATGAAATGCCTTTCTGCAACTGGCCCCTTTGTTTTTTGCCTTAAAAATTATTAGAAGTTCATCAGTTTCATTTATGTGCTGTAACTCTTAAGGATGTTAAGTCATGACTCTCCACAACGTCCTTCTCTTGGTCTTAGCCGCATCCAATTTACTCGCCATTTTCCACTACATAAATATTTTGTGTGCATATTCATTTTTTTTCAAGTCCTGTAATTTGTCCTGAAGCATAATTCCCTTCCATATACTTGCTTCTCCGACAGCTACAATCTCCAGGAATTTAAATGTAAGGTCAATAGACATCTCCTATCTCACATCCTTTCTCTCAAGCTCTTTTCTCCATCCACTCCACCCCCATTACACTAGTATTCTCATCCATCTATTACCCTCCTTCTGACATCCCCTATAACTAACCTCTCTTTCTCATGACTTTCCCCCTATGTAACCCCCTGCACAACAGTGGCAGTAAAACTGCCTAACTTGGGGTGAAATGATTTTTAAAAAAAAATAATACAGTCTTTTAATAATAATAAAACTTAACTTCTTTCCATTAGTATGGATGAGGCTAGTCTCTCAGACAGCAATACACTGCACCTCCTTGGCCTCACCCTCTCAAGTGGAACGACTACATCGAATCAATAGCTACATCTACTGCTAAGAAGAGTGGGTCACTGTTTTGGGCAAGGAATCTATCTTGTACATACATAAATCTCCCATTTGTCCGTGCATTGAATACTGTTATCATATCTGGTCAGGTGTTCCTGCTATTCAGCTCGGGGTTCTTCACAAAATCCAAAAGAGGATCTGCAATATAATTGATCCCAATTTGGCAGCTTGACTTCAGTCACTGTCCCCCTGTCTTTTCTGTAAATATTTTCACAGCTTCTCCTGTGATGATCTTATCTCTCTGATTCCCTGTCAAAACAGTCAAATGTAATCCACACTTCTGTTCCATTAGTTTCTTTTCTCGCACTTTCTGCCTGTGGAACTCCCTTCTGTTTACTTGCTTCCAATCTCCAAGAGATTAAATGCAATGTCAATTTCCATCGTTTATCTCCTTGATTCCTATCTTTCTCTTACCGTTTCTCCAAGTACCATGTTTTTTCTTTTTGCTCTCATCTCATTGTGGTCTATAGCATTTTTTTTTTTATCTAGTAAAATTAAAATTTTTAAATACAGTTTTTGATTTGCCTTTTAGAAAATATTTCAGAAATTTTCTTTTCTTTCAGAAAGTGAAACCTGCTACAGTAATATTTTCACCATTGCTCGAAGTAATAATGAAAAAGAAAAGTATGCAAATTAGATTCAATTACAAATAAAAAAAATATTTATTTCTAACCAGCTGAAAGAGGGTGCTTGCAAAAAGTCGTCTCTTTTTGCCGAGAATAGGATAACCTATTCTCTGACTAACACAATGTAAAACATGTATCAGAAAAAACAAAACTTAAAAATTACAATGCACAAAAAAACCAAACAAAAGAATTGGGCCCACCCGCTGTGTCAGTGATAACCAAAAAACTGGGGAGAGGCTTAACTCTACGGTACACTTTCAGTCCTTTTCAAGGTTGAAAATTTTTATCTTTTTTTCTTTTCTCTCTTGTGTAAACAAAAAATTTTTTCTTGGTGACCAAACTCCCTTGTTTCTTTTATTTTTCTCCCGTTCACCTGGAAATTACGCCTTTCTTTTATGGCCGTAGAAGGTGAAAATTTATTAAACACGTCGTAAAACACTTTCTGAAAACGCACTTGTTTGCTCCTCCTTCTTCTTCTCAAATAGCCTTAGCTCCAAACACCGTTTATGGACTTCTTTTCAAGCTTTCTTTTCTGGGGCTTCTTCGAGAGGACTTCTTTTCAAACTTTCTCTGAAGGTAAAAAACTTGCCTTCAGCAACTTTTTTACCCATGCATCCTTTAATTACAAGCAAATGCTGCCTGCCTTTTCAGCAGGGAGAGAGAAACGAACCACTTGTTTCTAAGCAGTCTTGCTTCCAACTGCTGCTAAGGTCCCATCACAGTTCTTCCTTCCCCTTCAAAGGGGGTGGTTCACCTTTGAACTAGCCAATCACAGTCCATTAAAAAAAAATCAGCAGGTTCTTTGGGCCAGTAACACAGTAAGTGTCTATTGTTTTCCCTTCACCTTAAAAATTTTCAAAAATATTGTTTCATTGTGTGGGCGGGTGGGAATTGCCCTGTGTAGGGAGTGTCGGCTATGCTTGCTAAATGGCCTTGTGCCAAACATATCCAAGCCCACCACATTTGGAAGAATGACAAGGTTAAACAAGAGATAACAGGGTGTCGTTTGTATTAATAAGTGTAAATTTATTCAATGAGAAGAATCAATTTGTAGAGGGAAAAAAAATTGCCCTGCATCTTATACAAAGTCGAGGCCTCTCATGGGATAATTTTTCTCTCAAACATTCACTACTGTAGGTGATAATTTTACCCAAGATGCTCATTTCTACCTAGCCTGATTTCATAACAATATTTGCTCAAGTCGCATTATCATCATCATCATCATCCTCGGTACTGTAAAAGGAATTATTGCAATAAAGTACCAATATTGTTGATCAGTTCTGGCTGATTCCCCCATTCCTAAATGTGCTTCAACACACTATTATCATTTAAGCAGCTGAAAACGACAGAAGAAAGAGACTGAATGGAATAGGAAATACTAGTAACTTTGTAATGGTAAAACAGTAACTTTGTAATGGTAAAACACTATTATAGCCTGTGAAAATATAACATTGTTATTACTTAGATATCTAAATCTAAACTTATTTATAAATGGAACTTTGTCTGTGTGTGTGTGTGTTCGTTACCTATAGATTCCGAAATGGCTGAACGGATTTTCTTGAAAATTTACACAGTTGCACAATAAGCGTCTGCGAGTGTTCTTAGCTAGGTTTTGTGTCAAGGTACCCCTGATAAAGATCGATAATAGAAAAAATCAGGTTATAGAAGGAGTGGTCCGATTTTAATCAAATTTGATACACTCATAGACAAAGACATAAGAAATGATATTCAGAAGTTTCAAGGTTGCAGTTCTTACAATAGTGCAGAAAATCGATTATATATATATATATATGTAAAAGGCAAGATGTTTGTGTGTGTGTCTGTTTATCTTCCTCTATGTCTGGATTTTTTTCAGCCCTCTTATTTTAGTTTTTGCTTCGGGTTTGGCTCTAAGTAGGTATAATTGTAGTTCTTAGTCTCAGCCATGATACCATTTACTCAGAGGACTTATTTAGCCTTCAAAATTCAGTTTATGATGAAAAAACTTATTTGATATCGATATCAGGAAATCAAAATTTGACTTACATCCATTCATTTTTCTTTCAGTTTATGGTTTCGCTTTAACTGGAAACAACTACTGCTTTTTAGTCTTTTGTGCCAACGTCCAAAGAGTCTGAGCTCCAGGACCATGGATTAGTTTTAAAGCTTTCATTACACCCGAGGAACGCCAGGCTATACTGCAAGTTAAATATAAAAAGCTTTAGTGTACCCATCATAGCACCCAGTATGACAAGGGTGAACATTATATTTGCACATGTATTCAGGTGTGTTAGTTTGTCTGTCTGTGATTGATCAAAATATCTCAAGATCCGCTAGATGGATTCAGATGAAACTTTCAGGGATGATTGGTCTCATGACTTGTCTGTATATCTGTTCCTTTCTCTCTACCTTTTCAACTGTCATCACACCTGTATTCCCATCCTTCTCTTACTCCTTTCTCTGGCCCCTCCTGTAACTGGTTCGTCTTTCTCTTTACTCTTCTCCTATCTAATCCTTTTCTCTTATGTAGCCCCCTGCACATCAGTGGCATTACCGCCTTGCTTAGGGTGAAATGATAAAAGAAAAAAAGTGAATGCAAGGAATTCAACTGGAATTTGAACTTGGCTCTCCGATTTGTCGTTTCTTTAAACATTACCTGCTTAAATGCACTAAGAATTTTATTCCAGTTGAAATGGGGTGGGTGGGGTGTTGGGACTCGTTTAAGTCTTATATGCTGTGAAATATGTTCCTAATTTAATTTGTACTCATTATTTTTTTTTTTTTTGTTCCCTATCATCAAATTATTGTTTTTTTATGTATTCATAATTTTTCTGTTAGTCAGAAAATATTTTTTATCTGTTTATATGCTTATTAAGGATTATCTGATATTGGGTATTTTTAAAAATATTTTAGTAGATCTTAGTATTAATTTGTAGTAAACCTTGATATTAATTTTTACTAGACCTTAGTATTAATTTTAGTATACTTTAGTATTATTTTTAAACATAGAAAAATGCATCTTTTTGAAATTAGTTTTGCAAATTTTTCTCTCAGTTAAATTTATTTTGAACACACTCGTGTTTGGTGTTGTAAGCGTCACTTAAAGTAAGACTAGTGATTTAATGGAACGCAAGTCAATTTAACCTATTATTTACTTTGGTTGGATAGATTTCTATTTTATTTCCACAAAAATATCAAGAAAGCATATTTCACCGTCAATTGTAATAGAAAGATAATTTTTTTTTTATTCTGAATGTATTTTACAAAAAAATATCTAATTTAGGGCATACGTCTGGAATAATTTTATTTTATAGATTTAATTACCTTTTCAGTAATAAATTACCTGTACATCAAAAATAAAAAAAATGCCCAACTGTCTTTAAGCTAATTGGATCCATTGTACCTAAGAGGCTCCCAGGACATAGACTATTGTGCCCTTGAAAAACAAAGTATCAAAAGGATGTTTTTTTCCCTTGACACCACTATTATTTTAATATTTTAACTAACTTCACTCCTCAGTAATGTTTATTGCTTTAAAATGTTATGATTAGAATCTGAGCTGTGGAGTCGGAATACAAAACCTCCAACCCCAGCTTCTCTATTTTTGGCACCTTTGACTTCTCTTTGTGTTATTAAGTGATTATGGCCTACATATCTTTAAGCCAATGCATATGTTCCTAACTTGAGGTGGCTTATATAAGTGGATTATATCAAAGAATAAAGATATTGTGGATTTTATGTCATACCTATTCATTCTTTAATGTTTTCTAACAAAATTAGACAAAAATCTTTGAAACGATATAGAACAAATAAAAATGATATAATGTAAGACGTTTTATGTGTGTGTGTATATATTTACGCTCTCACACCCTGATTGAGCACTCTGGAAGAGTGGGAGGCTTTGTAAACAGTAGCTACCCCGGCATATACGCATCGCTCATTCGATGATGAATTGGAGCACTCTAGCTATTGGGCGTGTTTATACGCGCTAAAATGCCTGCCTTCTTCTGCCGGACGCTCGTGGCCTAGGGGTAGAATCGCCGACTGACACCTATTCGGTCGGGTTTCAATCCTGGGTTAGGAAGCGAACGGAGTCTAAGCCGTACTGATGAGCTGTAATACAGTGAAACCGATCTGTCTGCGGATGACTATAGTGTGTGTATATATATATATATATATATATATATATATATATATATTCTAAACATTGTATTTTGGCTTTAATTTCTGTTGAAAATAAAGACAAATATTCTCCAACATTTGGATAATTTTTTATTAATTTGGTTCTAAGCTTTCGGCTCACATGAGCCATCTTCAGAGGGATTATTAAGACGGTAATACAATAATATCCACCATCACCGACAATTTTATTTTGTGTTGACATAAAACCCCACTAGGCAACGGCAATAGTTACCAAAAATAACAAATGCAATTCGCAAATTTGCAATGCGGTTCTATGACGTAACACCGCGTGTTAGCGCAAAATGACAACAGAACCATGTATGCATTTGAATACATGGTTCTGTTGTCATTCTATAATGTAAGACTTTTTACAAATAGTTTTGTACATAAAAAAACGAAAATACTCTAAACTAGGGCCATATGTAGTGTAAATTTAACGGGATTCGGAATCGGTATAGTTTTACAGACTCCAGTAACCTCTTACTTGCTTCCAACTTCACAGATCTGCTTGACACTATTTTAAAACGTTCAAACTTGTCTATAGTATTTAATGAAATATTATATATATATATATATATATATATATATATATATAATCTTTGCAAATAAGAGATAAGTAGACAACAAAAATAAAACTACTTTACAACAGAAGCTGAAGTCAACAACGTTTTTTTTTTCTTTTTGTTTCCTGTTTAGGATGCGGTTTCCGGTTTTCTCTTTTCCAATCTTTTCACTCTTTTCCTTTATTTTATTTTTTTTTCAATTGGAGTAGATAGACTAAACTATCGCCCGGTTCACACTCCACCCACATCTATTGAACAGGTGAAGAGGCTCATCCCTTTTTTCCTGTTTAGGATGCAGTTTCCGGTTTTCTCTTTTCCAATCTTTTCACTCTTTTCCTTTTTTATTATTTTTTTTTTCAATTGGAGTAGATAGACTAAACTATCGCCCGGTTCACACTCCACCCACATCTATTGAACAGGTGAAGAGGCTCATCCCTTGTTTCCTGTTTAGGATGTGGTTTCTGGCTTTCTCTTTTCCATTCTTTTTACCCTTACGTAGCCCCCTGCGCATCAGTGGCGTTACCGCCTTGCTTGGGGTGTCCACCCACATCTATTGAACAGGTGAAGAGGCTCATCCCTTTTTTCCTGTTTAGGATGCGGTTTCCGGTTTTCTTTTCTTTTCCAATCTTTTCACTCTTTTCCTTTATTATTTTATTTTTTTTTTCAATTGGAGTAGATAGACTAAACTATCGCCCGGTTCACACTCCACCCACATCTATTGAACAGGTGAAGAGGCTCATCCCTTGTTTCCTGTTTAGGATGCGGTTTCCGGTTTTCTCTTTTCCAATCTTTTCACTCTTTTCCTTTATTATTTTATTTTTTTTTTCAATTGGAGTAGATAGACTAAACTATTCGCCCGGTTCACACTCCACCCACATCTATTGAACAGGTGAAGAGGCTCATCCCTTGTTTCCTGTTTAGGATGCGGTTTCCGGTTTTCTCTTTTCCAATCTTTTCACTCTTTTCCTTCATTTTATTTTTTTTTTCAATTGGAGTAGATAGACTAAACTATCGCCCGGTTCACACTCCACCCACATCTATTGAACAGGTGAAGAGGCTCATCCCTTGTTTCCTGTTTAGGATGCGGTTTCCGGTTTTCTCTTTTCCAATCTTTTCACTCTTTTCCTTTATTATTTTATTTTATTTTTTTTCAATTGGAGTAGATAGACTAAACTATCGCCCGGTTCACACTCCACCCACATCTATTGAACAGGTGAAGAGGCTCATCCCTTGTTTCCTGTTTAGGATGCGGTTTCCGGTTTTCTCTTTTCCAATCTTTTCACTCTTTTCCTTTATTATTTTATTTTTTTTTTCAATTGGAGTAGATAGACTAAACTATCGCCCGGTTCACACTCCACCCACATCTATTGAACAGGTGAAGAGGCTCATCCCTTGTTTCCTGTTTAGGATGCGGTTTCCGGTTTTCTCTTTTCCAATCTTTTCACTCTTTTCCTTTATTATTTTATTTTTATTTTTCAATTGGAGTAGATAGACTAAACTATCGCCCGGTTCACACTCCACCCACATCTATTGAACAGGTGAAGAGGCTCATCCCTTGTTTCCTGTTTAGGATGCGGTTTCCGGTTTTCTCTTTTCCAATCTTTTCACTCTTTTCCTTTATTTTATTTTTTTTTTTCAATTGGAGTAGATAGACTAAACTATCGCCCGGTTCACACTCCACCCACATCTATTGAACAGGTGAAGAGGCTCATCCCTTGTTTCCTGTTTAGGATGCGGTTTCCGGTTTTCTCTTTTCCAATCTTTTCACTCTTTTCCTTTATTTTATTTTATTTTTTTTTCAATTGGAGTAGATAGACTAAACTATCGCCCGGTTCACACTCCACCCACATCTATTGAACAGGTGAAGAGGCTCATCCCTTGTTTCCTGTTTAGGATGCGGTTTCCGGTTTTCTCTTTTCCAATCTTTTCACTCTTTTCCTTTATTATTTTATTTTTTTTTTTTCAATTGGAGTAGATAGACTAAACTATCGCCTGGTTCACACTCCACCCACATCTATTGAACAGGTGAAGAGGCTCATCCCTTGTTTCCTGTTTAGGATGCGGTTTCCGGCTTTCTCTTTTCCATTCTTTTTACCCTTACGTAGCCCCCTGCGCATCAGTGGCGTTACTGCCTTGCTCGGGGTGATATGATTAAAAAAAAAAAAAAAAAAATATATATATATATATAATCTTTGCAAATAAGAAATAAGTAGACAACAAAAATAAAACTACTTTACAACAGAAGCTGAAATATTATATATATATATATATATATATATATATATATATATAATCTTTGCAAATAAGAAATAAGTAGACAACAAAAATAAAACTACTTTACAACAGAAGCTGAAATATTATATATATATATATATATAATCTTTGCAAATAAGAAATAAGTAGACAACAAAAATAAAACTACTTTACAACAGAAGCTGAAATATTATATATATATATATATATATAAAATCTTTGCAAATAAGAGATAAGTAGACAACAAAAATAAAACTATAACAGAAGCTGAAATATAATCTTTTATAAGTTATAAAAGACAAAAAAAATTAAAAATTCTATAATGTAAGATTTGTTTTTTGCATAGTTTCACAAATACAAAATAACTTAAAAAAAATGAAATGACTTTCAAAAAGAAGTCGAAATAAATTTCTTTAAAGGAAATAGTAAATATACAGAAGAAATAAAAAGAAAAATTCTATATTGTAAGACTTTTTACATAATAAATTAAAATACTCTAAACTGGGGGTTCTGGGCATGACGGTAAACTGCATCCGGCAGCAAGGCCTTTGATTGGGAAGTTGTGAGGAGCATGGAACCACCTCTTGATTACTGTTGTTCCCAGTTCCACTTTGACCTGGAGTGGTAGGACCTGTTAGGGTCCTAGCTATGGGCAAATAGTTCATCCCCAAACTCGCGTCAAAACACTATGAAAGTATAAAAATGCACTTTTATAAAAATATATACATAAAATAAACTTTTATTAAAAAAATATATACATTTTTGAAGGAAAAATTTATTCTCAGCAAAACATTTTTTAATACGAAACTAGAAGACATTTTCAGTTTTTTAAAATAAAAAAGAATAAAAACAAAAAAAATTAATTAAAATGTAACTAAATCAACCTTCTCACCTAAAAAAATCCCTTAAAACCCCAGCTGTTTGGCATTAAATAACCCACAAAGGTTGATACGCTGTTAAACAAAACTCAAACTCAAATCTAAACTAGGGCCATATAAAGTATAGATTGAATTGAAATTGAAGTCCGTAAAATTACAAACTCCAACTTGGACTCCCGTAACCCCTTGATTGTTTCCAACTACACAGCCCTGCAATTGTAATGAAACTTTAAATAAGGGTTTCAGTTTCAAATCTCCTGAAGTTTACTCTAAGGAAGACTGGAATGTACGACAGTTGAAACGTTGTGATGACAATAGCCAAGCTGAAGAGAATAGTCCGCTTGTAAATAACATTTTGGCTGCTTTCTAATTCCTTATAAACTTTATTTATATCTCTAAGCTCCAGTAGACTTTGTTCCTGCAAAAAAAAAAAAAAAATAATGCAATCGGGCTCCACAGCTTCCAAGGCTAGCTCTGATAGTATGCTTTGTAAAAATGTCTTGTTAGATGATTCACTTGCAATATAACATGGACATGCCCAGTGTCATGAAGGTTAGTGTGTTATCATTGAAAAACTAAAATTTGCAGATAGAGAACAAATCTAGGACATTTCAGATATTTGAAACAAAGATAGCAAATTGTTTCATGTGTGCACGTTCTCGTTTCTGAATATCTTTGAAGCTAAACACAGTTTTGTATTATGTTGCGTTCATGTGGACAATTTTACTCTTGACTGAGCAACTAAGGACTTAACGACTAGGTTACTTTTGTAATTTTATGAATCAAAATATTTCTGCACCTTAATCAAAAAGATGTGATCGTTTCTTAAAAGTAAATTCAAAGCTGAATGAATGAGTGACATATAGTCATTAGCTGAATTTTGAGATGAAATTTTCACTGTATAATGTTTGATTTATATGATTAATGTTCACTATTGCGGATGTGTGTTGTGGTGCAGTGGATATCGATTCAGAACGACAAATCGGGGTGCCGAGTTCGAATTCCAGTTGAATTTCTTGCATTCACTTATGCACAAATACCCTTGGAAAAGGTCTTAATCCATCTCTTCCCTCCAGTTATGGGTTAAATAATAGGACAGATTGAGTTCGAAAGCCTTGGCTGGCAATCAGTCTACCGCAGAAAGCAATAGCAACCTACTACGGGATAATCTTCGGCCCAGTTAGTCATGTCTCTTTCGAGAAATGATCGCCCAAAGTGTGTATCATGTATGGCACTCAACTGAACTGACTGAGTGTGGGTAAAAGTCCCCCATGAATGATGTACGACGAAATAAAAAATGGACATGTCACTGGAATTATTAGCGCAGAATATCTTGATTGAAGGAATGGAATACCATGCCATGTCAAAGATCTGCAGCCTATATTTGGACCGGGCCCGCCAACAGACTGTTGTGACGAGTCTTCAGAGAGTGAAACTATCAGCGAGATGTTAGATATGCCAGAGCCCAACATAGAAGTAGCCGACACCTCAAAATTACCTCAAAAAGAAAAAAGTCACCACCACCAGTGTCCTGTAGCACGTTTTACATGCTGTCTGTTTATGGGGCAAAAAAAGGAAGGAATCACCACTGGTGTCTGAAAAAGATAGGAAGATGAGACCCCCCCTCCCCTCCTCAATTGTTTCATATGTGATCATGAGATCAGGTGGGAGAGTGGTAGTAATAAGTTTACCTCAAAAAAAAAAAAAAAAAAAAAAGTCACCAACATCAGTGTCCTGTAAAGCGTGCTACTAGGACATAAATTGTGAAATTTCCAGTTAAGTATTGAATTACAATGAGAGAAATTACTATTTAAGAGAGAGAACAATGAAAGAACAAGAATTAAGAAAATAACGATTGACATTGCATTTAAATTTTTGAATATTAAGTTTTAGTAGAAAGCAAGAAGCCAGAAGAGAGTTCCATAAGCGAGAGAAGAAACTGTTAGCATAGGACTTATAATAATATGAGAAGAAGAAAACATAATTAAGGAGAGAGAACAATAAAAGAACAGGAATTAAGAAAACAGAGGATAACGATTGACATTGCATTTAAATTTTTGAACATCAAAGTTGAGTGGAAAGCAAGGAGCCGGAAGAGAGTTCCACAAGCGAGAGAAGAAACTGTTAGCATAGGACTTATAATAATATGAGAAGAAAACATAATTAAGGAGAGAGAACAATAAAAGAAGAGGAATTAAGAAGACAGAGGATAACGATGAATGGTAGATTTACAAATATGGAAGATAGATTCTGATGAGAAAAATTGTCTAGTGTGATATAGTGAACTAACTTTCTAAGCTACAGACCTAACAACTGATTCAATATATACTTTCCACTTCCCTTTAGCAGAGAATATTAGTCCAAGAAATTAAAAATAAAAGCCAAATTGGTTAAATGTAGTTAAAATATTATGAGATGCTGAAAAGTGCTGTCTAAAGTTCTTGTTTCCAAGATTTTGAAAAATGTGTCAGGCCAAGAACTTTGCAGCATCCTCTTAGAGAACCATAATCTCTGCTTCTGTAGAAAATTTGGTAAGAAGATTGTTAGGTGGTGTGTTTATATTTCTAAATGATTTCTGTCATAAAGGGCATATTTTCGTAACAGCATTGAGATAGGAAGTTCTTATAAAACTTGTCCGAGCTGTAGTGGGGTACAGATTGTTGATATTCAATATGTAAAATAGAAAGACAGTGGAAGCCGAAAGACTAGCACCTGGCATAATTGCAAGTCTGTGGACTGTACGAATATGACACATCAAAATCAGAAGTCTGTGTCCTGTAAAGATATGATTGGAAGACCGCAAAGATAGCATACATCATAATACTTCTTCTGTTCTGTGTCCTTTTAGGACATTGGCGACCATGGCGTTCAACGTCTCCCTATCCCTGGTGGCTCTTAGCACGTTTTCTCCTGTTACACCACCCAAACCCTGCCCTACCATCCACTAGTTCAGCCCATAAATCTAGAATATAAATGTATAAAAACTAGCATAGCCACAAAATGAGGGATCAGTTTATATATTAATTATAATATAGAATTGATCCCCCATTTTATATCCACATAATTTCTTATAAACAGTTTGCATATATCTTCTTCTATGTGCCCTGTCCTTTCAGGACGTAGGCAATCATGGCCTTCCACGTCTCCCTATCCCTGGTGGCTCTTAACATGCTTTCTCCTGTTGCACCATGCAACTCTTGTTCTGTCATCTACCTGATCAGGCTCTTCAAATATGTTATTCGCCGCTTTCCCCCTGTCTCTTTTCCCCTCTATCTGAGCAGTGAGTATCAGATTCTCCAAGCCCTCCTTCCTTATTGCATGTCCCAGGAAATTTAGCTGTCTCTTCCTGATGCTCAGTATTAATTTCCTTTTCGTTTCCATAATTTCTAAGACCTCATCATTGCTCACATGCTCGATCCATGATATTCGCAGCATCCTTCTGTAGAACCACATTTCAGTTACTTCAAGTTTTTCCTTCATCTTGGATGATATTGTCCAGCATTCACTGCCCTATTGAAGAACTGACATCCCATAGCAATCTAATACTCTCTTCTTTGTTTCTAGCGAAATTGTCCTGTTTTTTAATACTTTACTCAACTTCTAGAATGCTTCCTTCACCATGCCAATTCACCTTGTCTGTCTGTCAGAATGAGTGTGTCTTCATTGTATGTCTGTCTGTCAGAATGAGTGTGTCTTCATTGTATGTCTGTCTGTCAGAATGAGTGTGTCTTCATTGTATGTCTGTCTGTCAGAATGAGTGTCTTCATTGTATGTCTGTCTGTCAGAATGAGTGTGTCTTCATTGTATGTCTGTCTGTCAGAATGAGTGTGTCTTCATTGTATGTCTGTCTGTCAGAATGAGTGTGTCTTCATTGTATGTCTGTCTGTCAGAATGAGTGTGTCTTCATTGTATGTCTGTCTGTCAGAATGAGTGTGTCTTCATTGTATGTCTGTCTGTCAGAATGAGTGTGTCTTCATTGTATGTCTGTCTGTCAGAATGAGTGTGTCTTCATTGTATGTCTGTCTGTCAGAATGAGTGTGTCTTCATTGTATGTCTGTCTGTCAGAATGAGTGTGTCTTCATTGTATGTCTGTCTGTCAGAATGAGTGTGTCTTCATTGTATGTCTGTCTGTCAGAATGAGTGTGTCCCTCATTGTATGTCTGTCTGTCAGAATGAGTGTGTCTTCATTGTATGTCTGTCTGTCAGAATGAGTGTGTCTTCATTGTATGTCTGTCTGTCAGAATGAGTGTGTCTTCATTGTATGTCTGTCTGTCAGAATGAGTGTGTCTTCATTTGTATGTCTGTCTGTCAGAATGAGTGTGTCTTCATTGTATGTCTGTCTGTCAGAATGAGTGTGTCTTCATTGTATGTCTGTCTGTCAGAATGAGTGTGTCTTCATTGTATGTCTGTCTGTCAGAATGAGTGTGTCTTCATTGTATGTCTGTTCTGTCAGAATGAGTGTGTCTTCATTGTATGTCTGTCTGTCAGAATGAGTGTGTCTTCATTGTATGTCTGTCTGTCAGAATGAGTGTGTCTTCATTGTATGTCTGTCTGTCAGAATGAGTGTGTCTTCATTGTATGTCTGTCTGTCAGAATGAGTGTGTCTTCATTGTATGTCTGTCTGTCAGAATGAGTGTGTCTTCATTGTATGTCTGTCTGTCAGAATGAGTGTGCCTTCATTGTATGTCTGTCTGTCAGAATGAGTGTGTCTTCATTGTATGTCTGTCTGTCAGAATGAGTGTGTCTTCATTGTATGTCTGTCTGTCAGAATGAGTGTGTCTTCATTGTATGTCTGTCTGTCAGAATGAGTGTGTCTTCATTGTATGTCTGTCTGTCAGAATGAGTGTATTCATTGTATGTCTGTCTGTCAGAATGAGTGTGTCTTCATTGTATGTCTGTCTGTCAGAATGAGTGTGTCTTCATTGTATGTCTGTCTGTCAGAATGAGTGTGCCTTTCATTGTATGTCTGTCTGTCAGAATGAGTGTGTCTTCTATTGTATGTCTGTCTGTCAGAATGTGTCTTCATTGTATGTCTGTCTGTCAGAATGTGTCTGTCTTCATTGTATGTCTGTCTGTCAGAATGAGTGTGTCTTCATTGTATGTCTGTCTGTCAGAATGAGTGTGTCTTCATTGTATGTCTGTCTGTCAGAATGAGTGTGTCTTCATTGTATGTCTGTCAGAATGAGTGTGTCTTCATTGTATGTCTGTCTGTCAGAATGAGTGTGTCTTCATTGTATGTCTGTCTGTCAGAATGAGTGTGTCTTCATTGTATGTCTGTCTGTCAGAATGAGTGTGTCTTCATTGTATGTCTGTCTGTCAGAATGAGTGTGTCTTCATTGTATGTCTGTCTGTCAGAATGAGTGTGTCTTCATTGTATGTCTGTCTGTCAGAATGAGTGCGTGTCTTCATTGTATGTCTGTCTGTCAGAATGAGTGTGTCTTCATTGTATGTCTGTCTGTCAGAATGAGTGTGTCTTCATTGTATGTCTGTCTTTTGTCAGAATGAGTGTGTCTTCATTGTATGTCTGTCTGTCAGAATGAGTGTGTCTTCATTGTATGTCTGTCTGTCAGAATGAGTGTGTCTTCATTGTATGTCTGTCTGTCAGGAATGAGTGTGTCTTCATTGTATGTCTGTCAGAATGAGTGTGTCTTCATTGTATGTCTGTCAGAATGAGTGTGTCTTCATTGTATGTCTGTCAGAATGAGTGTGTCTTCATTGTATGTCTGTCAGAATGAGTGTGTCTTCATTGTATGTCTGTCAGAATGAGTGTGTCTTCATTGTATGTCTGTCAGAACGAGTGTGTCTTCATTGTATGTCTGTCAGAACGAGTGTGTCTTCATTGTATGTCTGTCAGAACGAGTGTGTCTTCATTGTATGTCTGTCAGAACGAGTGTGTCTTTCATTGTATGTCTGTCAGAACGAGTGTGTCTTCATTGTATGTCTGTCAGAACGAGTGTGTCTTCATTGTATGTCTGTCAGAATGAGTGTGTCTTCATTGTATGTCTGTCTGTCAGAATGAGTGTGTCTTCATTGTATGTCTGTCTGTCAGAATGAGTGTGTCTTCATTGTATGTCTGTCTGTCAGAATGAGTGTGTCTTCATTGTATGTCTGTCTGTCAGAATGAGTGTGTCTTCATTGTATGTCTGTCTGTCAGAATGAGTGTGTTCTCATTGCATGTCTGTCTGTCAGAATGAGTGTGTCTTCATTGCATGTCTGTCTGTCAGAATGAGTGTGTCTTCATTGCATGTCTGTCTGTCAGAATGAGTGTGTCTTCATTGCATGTCTGTCTGTCAGAATGAGTGTGTCTTCATTGCATGTCTGTCTGTCAGAATGAGTGTGTCTTCATTGCATGTCTGTCTGTCAGAATGAGTGTGTCTTCATTGCATGTCTGTCTGTCAGAATGAGTGTGTCTTCATTGCATGTCTGTCTGTCAGAATGAGTGTGTCTTCATTGCATGTCTGTCTGTTTGAATGAGTGTGTCTTTCATTGTATGTCTGTCTGTCAGAATGAGTGTCTTCATTGTATGTCTGTCTGTCAGAATGAGTGTGTCTTCATTGCATGTGAGTGTGTCTTCATTGTACGTCTGTCTGTCAGAATGAGATACATCTGAGAAAAATAATGCTGAAAAGTTGGTTGGTTGGTTTTTATGTCAAATCAACCTCGGCAGGTCATTTATTGCCAACTAAATTTTATTTATTTATTGCTGGTAATATCTTTTTCTTTCAACAGTTTATTGTTGTTTTTTATGTAAGTTTTTGTGTCTAGTAATACATTTTTCTTTTCGAGTATCAAGATTCATTGGGATTTGTTTTTAAGGGCAGGGTCCCCAAGTCCTACCCTTGTTATTTAATCCATAACTGGAGGGAAGGGACGGATTAATACCTTTCCCAAGGGTACCAGTGCTTAAGTGAATGCAGGGTGTTCAACTGGAATTCAAACTCTGCTCACTGATTTCTCTTTCCAAGCTGATATCCACTGCACCACAACGCACATCCGTCACTATACGCTACAGCACCTGGTATTCCCAAGCTATCACCCATCTAAATACTGACCAGGCTCAACATTGAGCGAGAATCAGTGTATTCAACGTGATAGGCTGTAAGCCTGCTGTTAGGTGCCCAGTCCTGGAAGACAATGTTCTGAGGCTGCACTGTAACGAAAGACTTGCCTCGGAATTCAAAACAAGCTGCAAGATAATAACAAAAAAGAAAAATGGCCGCGATTGAAGACACAATTTATGCATGCCTATCTTGTCCAAAACGAGACAATATTTGCACATGTACAAATTTTTGGCCATCTTGGAATGCTATAAAAAGCCAGAGTAGAGGATTTTCTAGGTGGATTGAAGTTGTGAAGTGACAGTCTCTACTGACAAAGAGGAAGTAACAGAGGCTTAGTTGGTGTCTGTTTCACAGTTGCTCTTTATAACAGGCCAAGAAAGGGAGACCTGAAATACAGTTCCTTGAGGCACCAAAGAAAGAAAGAACAACAGCTGGTCTGTCGGCAAGTAAGCATCACACTGCACTTTTTAGCCCCCCACCATCATTCATCTTCTTTTTTTTTTTTTTTTTTTTTTTTTAACTACATACACCAAAGGAGTGGATCAGTGGTCACCACTGAGGCCAGCTTGACCAACTGTTGCGGGGACTAGACAGTTTTTTGGCTTTTGCTTGTTGGCACATGTTTAGGCATCCCACATTAAATGAGTGTGTCTTCATTGTACGTCTGTCTGTCTGTCAGAATGAGTGTGTCTTCATTGTACGTCTGTCTGTCTGTCAGAATGAGTGTGTCTTCATTGTACGTCTGTCAGAATGAGTGTGTCTTCATTGTACGTCTGTCAGAATGAGTGTGTCTTCATTGTACGTCTGTCAGAATGAGTGTGTCTTCATTGTCTGTCTGTCAGAATGAGTGTGTCTTCATTGTCTGTCTGTCAGAATGAGTGTGTCTTCATTGTCTGTCTGTCAGAATGAGTGTGTCTTCATTGTCTGTCTGTCAGAATGAGTGTGTCTTCATTGTACGTCTGTCAGAATGAGTGTGTCTTCATTGTACGTCTGTCAGAATGAGTGTGTCTTCATTGTACGTCTGTCAGAATGAGTGTGTCTTCATTGTACGTCTGTCAGAATGAGTGTGTCTTCATTGTACGTCTGTCAGAATGAGTGTGTCTTCATTGTACGTCTGTCAGAATGAGTGTGTCTTCATTGTCTGTCTGTCAGAATGAGTGTGTCTTCATTGTCTGTCTGTCAGAATGAGTGTGTCTTCATTGTCTGTCTGTCAGAATGAGTGTGTCTTCATTGTCTGTCTGTCAGAATGAGTGTGTCTTCATTGTCTGTCTGTCAGAATGAGTGTGTCTTCATTGTCTGTCTGTCAGAATGAGTGTGTCTTCATTGTACGTCTGTCAGAATGAGTGTGTCTTCATTGTACGTCTGTCAGAATGAGTGTCTTCATTGTACGTCTTTGTTTCAGATCCACATCATAGTGTGGAGATGAATTAAATATCTGTACATCACTATCGGGATGTGTGTTGTGGTGCATTGGATATCGGCTCGGAACGAGAAATCGGGGAGCCGAGTTCGAATTCCAGCTGAATTCATTGCATTCACTTACGTGCAAATACCCTTAATTAATTATGGGTTAAATAACAGGACAGATTGGGTTCTATAGCCTTGGTCGGCAACCAGTCTACCGCAGAAAACAATGGCAACCTACTGCGGGATAATCTTCTGCCCAGTCAGTCATGTCTCTTTCAAGACATGATCGCCCAAGCGTGTATCACGTATGGCACTTAACTGACTGACATCACTATCAAAAGGATTTGGATCATAAGGATAGCATGCATCACACCCATGAGACTGAGGGTTGTAAAGATGGCAGATTGTAGTATTTCGTTTATGGTCACCACAATTTGAAGGTCTTGAGCATCACGGTAAACTGCATCTGACAGCAAGACCTCTGATTGGGAGGCTGTGAGGAGCATGGAACCACCTCTCAATTACTGCTGTTCCCAGGTCCACCCTGACACCAAGTAATAGCACTTGTTGGGGTCCAAGCTATTGGGTAATTAGTTAACCCCCCCCCCCCCAAACTGAGGTCAAAACTATGACGTATAAAAATACATTTGTATAGAAATATGTCCATAAAAATAGACTTTTATAGAAAAATATTTTTGAAGAAAAAATTATTACCATAATACATTTTTGATGGAAAAAATTATTTTCAGCAAAGCAATTTTGAATACAAAACCAGAAGACATTTTCAGTTTTCTAAAATAATCAAGAATAAAAAAAATTTTCATGAAAATCTGATTAAATCAAGCTTCTCAATGTAACCAAACATTAAAAAAAACCCCTTAAAACCCCCACCTTTTTGGCATTAAATAACCGACAGAGGTTGATAGGCTGTTAAACAAAACTCATCCATAATTTGAACAATAATTAAAAATAAAGTATATTGGGATAGCGATATTGCAGTTGGGAAGCTATAGAGATAACATGTTGCAATCAGAAGGTTGTAGAAATAAAACATACTTTTTTTTATTGAAGAGAAACTTAGCTACACATGCAAGCAAAAGAAATAAGCTACCTTGTTTAATTTTTACTAAGCAGTTTCAATGTTCGGTGTTGTGCTTCCAGGAATTGTATACGGTGGCTGAGAGCTATAGTACAAATTGTTGCATTCATATTGACACAGTGCAAGAGTTGCACAGCTGAATGCATGGTGATGTCTTAACTGAAACAAAATGAATGATGTCTTCCTAGGATCTTTCACATTTTCACTTATGTATATGTCGTCTCTTGGCCTTTTTTTTGTTCTTTCAACCACATTTACCCTTACGCTATGGACTGAAATAGATAGATAGATAGATAGATAGATAGACAGATACATACAGAATGACATAGATCAATAGATAGATTCTTGTGCAAATTAAATGAAACAAAACGAATAATGTCTTCCTAGGATCTTTCACACTTTCCCTGATCATGTCTACACTGTCTTTTGGCATTGTTTTTCTCTTCTGACTGAATTTTTCTTTACTTTTAAACCGAGACAGATAGACAAACAGACGCAGATAGATAAATCCTTGTGCAAATTAATTGAAACAAAACAAATGTCTTCCTAGGATCTTTCACACTTTCCCTGATCCTGTATATGTCATCTCATGGCCTTTATTTTTTTCTTCCTACTGCACTTTCTTTTATGTTTTGGACTGATGAATCCAGTTTGTTTTTTTTTTTTTTTTTTGCTTCATGACATGCTGACAGTTGAAAGGCTGACAGCAACAATATCCGATCTCTCTGTAAGGCTTGCCAGTGTGTTTGTGCAGCATTACAATTTTCATACGCTTCCTTGGAGTAAAATTCAAAGCAGTCAACTAATTGACAGTCTGGGTGTGATAAAATCTGATTCAATCACAGATGACGCAATATTTTTCAAGGTCAAACAAATTTCATAATACACCCTGAAAATAGATTTATATTACAGCACACCACTGCAAATGCCCTAATCTGAGGGAAAAGTAGAAATTGATTGCACCCTGTCACTCCAGTGGGTCCGAAACTGTCTGTGTGGTGAAAGCAGTTGTTTCAATTAATTTGCACAACGTTGTAGGCAACGTGAAAGTTATGAGCTGTTGTAGAAATATTAATACATACCATTGCTGTTTTTCTCCTAGAAAAAGGAGAAACTATCTTACTGGATTTTTTCTTTTTCCACCCTTTGTTTTGAGTTTCGAATTGTCCCAAGGGTGGTTACCAGCAGTTAGTACTTGATATGAGATTAGCCAAAAACTGAAAAGTTTCCATCAAAGAATAGGTTTTCTTTTTTTTTTTTTGTCTTTGGTATCAGCTTGGAAGATCAAGTGACAAACACTACAGTGCTCAAGTGTGCAAACAGAATTTAGAGCACCATTGTTCGGCACGGATTTTGAATTGTAGACATTTTCACATTTTCTTTGTTCTCATATTAAGCTCTTATCTAAGGATTGAATTTAGACTTTATTAGAAGGCAACAGCTCATCAGACGGTAACCTTTCATAATATTCTAAGAATTATGCATATTTTTATACTATTAGTAATCTTCTAACAGCATTCTTGGACCTTTGTGCCAACAAAAATACGGAGTGTCAACAGGGCAATTTTTCCCTTGACACCACGATTATTTTAATTACATTCACTCCTCAGCAATGGCCGTTGTTTAGGTTTTATTAAATTTCTAATCATCACTTTTTAAAACATCTAATGAAAGTGAATTTGCACAATTTCTTTTTGTCTGTGATAATTTAAAACAAATATATTAAATGTTATTTATTCATTAGATTGTTTATTTACAAGAATAATTTTATATTTACAACAGTCTAAAAACTAATACAATTAAAACAAATTCACTGCAATGTTATTCACCAATTTATAAGGAAATTTTAAACACTATTTATTAGATTGTTTATTTACAACAATAGTTTTTATATTTACAACATTCTAAAAACTAATGTAATGCAATATTCATCATTTACCAGTTCATAAAGAAATAAACATGAAAACAATTTTCCATTCAGAAATTTATAAACACTAGCAGTATAGCCCGGTGTAATGAAAGCTTTAAAACTAATCCATGGTCCTGGAGCTCAGACTCTTTGGACGTTGGCACAAAAGACTAAAAAAGCAATAGTTGTTTCCAGTTAAAGTGAAACCGTAGACTAAAAGAAAAATGAATGGATGTAAGTCAAATTTTGATTTCCTGGTATCGATATCAAATAAGCTTTTTTTTTTTTTTTTTTTTTTTTTGTCGTAAACTGAATTTTGAAGGCTAAATAAGTCCTCTGAGTAAATGGTATCATGGCTGAGACTGAGAACTACAATTATACCTATTCAGAGCCAAACCCGAAGCAAAAAATAAAAGGGCTGAAAAACTGATTTTGATCAGATCCGGGAAGAGATGTATTATATTATTTAGTAGTAATTAGTGAAGGATCAGTTTATTACTTCATAACAATAGAAAACTGATCCTTCACTTTATGCCCAGTAGAAGTTTTAATTGTTTTTAACTATAATATTCAGTTAGTCAGTTGAGTGCCATACATGATACACATTTGGGCAATCATGTCTCGAAAGAGACATGACTGACTGGGGAGAAGATTATCCCGCAGTAGGTTGTTGTTGCTTTCTACAGTAGAATGGTTGCCAACCAAGGCTATAGAACCCAATCTGTCCTGTTATTTAACTCATAACTGGAGAGAAGAGACGGATTAATACCTTTTCCAAGGATATTTGCGCATTAAGGAATGCAATGAATTCAACTGGAATTTGAACTCGTCTCCCCGATTTCACGTTCCAGGTTGATATCCACTGCACCACAATGCACATCCCCACATGGGTTAATTAGTAAGACTTTTATCACTAAACCATTATCTCTCTTCAAAAGATATACTTTTGTTTTGCTTTCTTTTTAAAATTTTTTACACTCTAAAATATTTTCTGGCTTTAAATAACCATCAAAATTTTAGAAGATGAATGAATCAAAGAAATTTTTTATCTTTATTTTTTTCTTGAATTTGAAGTAAGTACATTCAATTTGTTGAGACTTTTTTCTAACAAAAATATATATATCTATATATATATATATATATATATATATATATATATATATATATATATACACATACACACACATACATGCTATCACCGCCCCATAATAGTTGATACGTTTAGTATATGAAATGTGTATAAAAATGTACCAACTATTATGGGACAGTAGTCATATAATAATCTAATATACAATATATGTCCCATAATAGTTGATACATTTTCATATACATTTCATATGCTAAATGTAGCAACCTTTATGGGACAGTTAGTAATTTTTTTTTTTTTTTTTTTTTTTTTTTTTTGGATGAAATGTATATGAAAAGGTGACGTCTATCATGGGACAGTGGTAGTACATCTTATATATCATCAAATATGTAATTTCACACTCCTTTATTCACCCGAGATAGAAAATATTTGGGTGTATCAAAAATATTATGTCTTTTAATGAACTCTAGAATTTCTGAGTGTTCCTGTGGACCTCGGGAGAGTTATTTTGAAACTTTTATAGTGCTATTTACTAAGCTGAGCATAGATTGGCATAAGGCCATGGTTGTTAGGTGCTTTATGTGGATCAAAGTTACTACGTTATAAAACTAAACTAGATTAAGTTGCTAATTCAGACCTTATTGCAAGATACCAATTTTCACCTTAGCTAAGTTTGGCGCAAGGTTGAAAGTTTGAGGTATGCAGTAAGGATCAAAATGCTATTTAGTAAAAATAGTTAACCACACTAGCTCATTAACTATTACCCTATCACAAGGCATCTATTTTTCTAATCTTAGCAAAGTTTGGCACAATTGTGGAATTTTGGAGCCATAAACTGTTATCAGATGGTGTGACTCGTGTGGGTGTTCCTGATCAAGTGGTAGAATTCTTTTTTTGCGTCTTTTCTTTCTTATTCGGAGCTGATAGTGGTTCTCTCATTTTTAAGCCGTCTTCTGGTGTTTAACTATCATCTTGACTCTATTCCACATGATCTACCATGCATGATTTTGTGGTCTCTTTCCAGACTATCTTGTGATAACTTTCAGGATATTGGACAAGATGGTAAGTAATTCTTCCTTCAAAAGGGACTTCCTTAGGCTAAATAAGGTACTTATTGATAGAATCAATAAAATATGTTTGGATCAAATATGTCAGTCATTGTTAAACATCAAGAAAAAATACTCTAAATATAGGGAGGATTAATTTTAAATTTTTTTCTTTTGTGCTTGTGGTGGCATTCACTTTGGGAGGGTTGAGCCACGACCACCGAAAAGAGGTCGAGGTTGAGCTGGCTTCTTTCTTAGTTTCAGAGGTTTTTTTTTTTCACAAGCCGTCCCCAACTGCATGTGGTGCAAAGATTTTCCTGCAGTAGGTTGCCACCAGTTCTTACTGCGGTAGACTGGTTGCCAACCAAGGCTATAGAACCCAGTTTGTTCTGCTATTCAATCCATAGATGGAGGAAAAGATGGGTTCATACCTTTCCTGAGGGTGTTAGCACATAAGTGAATGTAATGAACTCGACTGGAATTTGAACTTGGCTCTCCAATTCCTCAATCTGAGTTGCTATCCATTAATTCACCGTGTCTCCTCCCCTCCTTTTCTTACTTCACTGAGCCCCCTCTTCTTACTTCACTGAGCCCCCTCTTCTTACTTCACTGAGCCCCCTCTTCCTCTGCTTACTCTATCATGCCTCCCTTTTACTTCGCTGTGCCCTCTCTTCCTCTTTTTACTCTACAGTTCCACCCCCATTTTTTACTCCACCTTGCCTCCCCTCCTCTTCTTATGCCACTCTATTTTACTGTGCCTCCTCTACTTTATTTGAAATTTCTGGCATTCGATGTGTATAGATGAATAGAGATTTAAGTCAGTTAAGTGCCATATGTGATATGCTTTGGGCGATCATGTCTCGAAAGAGACATGACTGACTGGGCAGAAGATTATCCTGCAGTAGGTTGTTATTGCTTTCTACAATAGATTGGTTGCCAACCAAGGCTGTAGAACACAATCTGTCCTGTTATTTGACTCGGAGCTAGAGAGAGAAGAGATGTATTATATTTTTAAGTGGGGTATCAGTTTATTACTTCATAACAATATAAAACTGATCCCCCACTTTATGCCCAGCAGAAGTCTTAATTATGTTTTCAACTATTATATTCAGTCAGTCAGTTAAGTGCCATACGTGATACATGCTTGGGCGATCATGTCTTGAAAGAGACATGACTGACTGGGCAGAAGATTATCCCACAGTAGGTTGCCATTGCTTTCTGTGGTAGACTGGTTGCCAGCCAAGGCTATAGAACCCAATCTGTCCTATTATTTAACCCATAACTGGAGGAAAGAGACGGATTACCTTTCCCAAGGGTATTGCGCATAAGTGAATTCAAGGAATTCAACTGGAATTCGAACTCGACTCCCCCGAGTTCTCGTTTCGAGCCAATATTCACTGCACCACAATGCACATAGATGCATAGCCTAGCTGATATTAAATTCAACTTCTAGCTGCTTTTTTTCTTTCCTTTTTTTCTTTTCTTTTTATTGCTGTTGGACATAGGAATTTTGTTCTATTTTGTCATTCAACTACCTGCCTTTAGTCGGATGAAATAGAATTTACGTATCATATTCTCTTGCAGGTCTTTACACAAAATGCATATCTTGGTCAATCCTTTTGAGAACATGCTTGGTGTTTCAGTCAAAAAGTGGAAGGACTATTGATCAATTACTGTCTGCTGCTAAGAAGATTGATTCTCTGTGTTGTGCTAGACAATTTCTTTTTTGTTTTTCAACATAATCCATCTTTCATATTTATAAGTCTATCGTTAACCCTTGATTTGAATATTTTTGCGATATCTGGTCAGATTCTCCTGCTATATATTTAGAAATTTTTGATAAAATCTATATAAGATATCTGTAATGTTATTGGTACAGATCTGGCATCTCAGTTTGAGTCACCTACTCACTGTTGTAGTGTAGCTTCCCTGTGCCTTTTCTATAAAAACTTTTATAGTAATTGTTCTAATGAACTTTGATTGGGGTTTCATTTTTAAATAATTTTATTCTGAGCAAGGCATCGAAGCAACTAAGACGCAGTGGGTTATTGAAAGGGGAAAAGATATAAAAAAAATTCTTAAGGAGCAAGAACAATAATAAAAGAAGAATTAAGAAGATGGAATGGAATGAAAAATTTAATAATAATAATTTTGTCTTCCTCCACCTAAATTCTTTAAAATTATAACTAGCGATTTCAAACGTTTCTAATTGTCTCTTTGGTTCAGCCCAGACTCTGACTGCAATAGAATACCAGCCTCGTGTATGGTTCTTGTGACTCTCGGTGTTTACTGCAGTTTTAAACTTTGAATTTTTTCTGTTAAATATTTAAATAAGCAAAAGAATGGAAAGCAGTAAAGGTGCTCAAATTTCCAACTGTCTCTATGGCTACGGGGCTCACTCGAGTTAAATATGGCTTCAAATGTCTGCAGGATTTAGGGTGGAGGTTTTTGCTTCAGTTATTCAATTTTTTTCTTTCTGAACATATATATATATATCTTTTTTCTTTATATATATATATATATATATATAATCTTTTTTCTCCCCATTTTCCTTTACAAATGCGGACATAAATTGTCTGCCAAGTTGATAGTGTCATTATTTTCTGATTTCTCCAGATATTTTTTGTGGGCAGGTTTGAGTTGCTCTTTCTTTCTTTTTTTTTTCTTGTTCATTTTCCTTATTCTCTCTTTTCCCTCTTTCTCTTTCCTTCTCTCTCTTTGCTCTCTCTCTCTCTCTCTCTCTCTTTCTCTCTCTTTGCTCTCTCTCTTTCTCTCTCTTTGCTCTCTCTCTTTCTTTCTCTCTCTTTGCTCTCTCTATTTCTTTCTCTCTTTGCCTCTCTCTTTCTTTTTCTCTCTGCCTCTCTTTCTTTCTTGCTCTCTCTTTCTTTCTCTCTCTCTTTCTCTCTTTCTCTCTCTTGCTCTCTCTTTCTCTTGCTCTCTCTTTCTCTCTCTCTTTGCCTCTCTTTCTCTCTTGCTCTCTCTTTCTTTCTCTCTCGCTCTCTCTCTTTCTTTCTCTCTCTTTGCCTCTCTTTCTCTTTCTCTTGCTCTCTTTCTTTCTCTCTCGCTCTCTTTCTTTCTTTCTCTCTGCCTCTCTTTCTTTCTCTCTTTCTCTTTCTTTCTCTCTCTCTTTCTTTCTCTCTCTTGCTCTCTCTTTCTCTCTTGCTCTCTCTCTTTCTTTCTCTCTTTGCCTCTCTTTCTCTTTCTCTCTTTGCCTCTCTCTTTCTTTCCTTGCCTCTTTCTTTCTCTTGCCTCTCTTTCTTTCTCTCTCGCTCTCTCTTTCTTTCCCCCCCCCCCCCCTTTCTTTCTCCCTCCCTCCCTGCCTCTCTCGCTCTCTCTCTTGCTCTCTCTTGCTCTCTTTTTTCTCTCTTTGCCCTCTCTTTCTTTCTCTCTCTCTTGCTCTCTCTTTCCTTCTCTCTTTACTCTCTCTTTCCTTCCTCTTTCCTTCTCTTTGCTCTCTCTTTCCTTCTCTCTTGCTCTCTTTCCTTCTCTTGCTTTCTCTTTCCTTCTCTTGCTCTCTCTTTCCTTCTCTTGCTCTCTCTTTTTCCTTCTCTTTATGCTCTCTTTCCTTCTCTCTCTTTATGCTCTCTTTCCTTCTCTCTTTATGCTCTCTTTCCTTCTCTCTTTGCGTTCTCTTTCCTTCTCTCTCTTTGCGTTCTCTTTCTCTTTCTCTCTCTTTATGCTCTCTTTCCTTCTCTCTCTTGCTCTTTCTTTCCTTCTCTCTTTCTTTCTTTCCTTTCTCTCTCTTTATGCTCTTTCCTTCTCTCTCTCTTTATGCTCTCTTTCCTTCTCTCTCTTTATGCCTCTTTCCTTCTCTCTTTATGCCTTTTTCTTTCATGCTCTCTTTCCTTCTCTCTCTTTATGCTCTCTTTCCTTCTCTCTCTTTATGCTCTCTTTCTCCTTCTCTCTTTATGCCTTCCTTCTCTCGCTCTCTTTCCTTCTCTCTCTCGCTCTCTTTCCTTCTCTCTTTATGCTCTCTTTCTCCCTTCTCTCTTGCTCTCTCTGCTCTCTCTCTCTCTTGCTCTCTCTGCTCTCTCTCTCTTGCTCTCTGTCTTTCCTTCTCTCTCTTGCTCTCTGTCTTTCCTTCTCTCTCTTTGCTCTCTGTCTTTCCTTCTCTCTCTTGCTCTCTGTCTTTCCTTCTCTCTCTTGCTCTCTGTCTTTCCTTCTCTCTTGCTCTCTGTCTTTCCTTCTCTCTCTTTCTCTCACTTTGCCTTCTCTCCCCACCGTTCTTTCCCTCTTTCTCCCCCTTCTCTCTCTCTCTCGCTCTTTCCCCCTTCTCTCTCTCTGTGCTCTTTCCTTCTCTCTCTCTCTGTGCTCTTTCCCCTTTCTCCCTCTCTCTGTGCTCTTTCCCCCTCTCTCTCTCTCTTTGTGCTCTTCCCCCCTTCTCTCTCTCTCTCTGTGCTCTTTCCCCTTCTCTCGCTCTCTGTGCTCTTTCCCCCCTTCTCTCTTTCTCTGTGCTCTTTCCCCCTTCTCTCTTTCTCTGTGCTCTTTCCCCACTTCTCTCTTTCTCTGTGCTCTTTCCCCCCTTCTCTCTTTCTCTGTGCTCTTTCCTCCCTTTTCTCTCTCTCTGCTTTCCCTCTCTCTCTCTGCTTTCCCTCTCTCTTTGCTCTTTCTTTTTCTTTCATTCTTTCTTTGCTCTTTTTCTTTCCTTCTCTCTGCTCTTTCACTTCTTTCATATGATCTTAAAGTATTAATGATTAATAAATAGGTAATACCCAACACTTTTTTTTACCTTCTTTTATTTGACTAAAAACATTGTAATAGTCTTCATAACCCATACACTTAATATACACAATTCTTCAAGCAAATTACAAAACTCTCCTATGTAATTTGTTTGAGCATTATTTTTGATAGATACTCGTATTTGAGTTGATACTCTGTGTATAATTAAACAGTGTATAAATATATATATATATTTCTACCGGCCTGAATAATTTTGAGAAATTTAGTTAGGAAAATGTGTGTCATTCAGCAGGATTTGAATCTGCCAACATAGGGGAAGCCATCAATTGATCTAATGCGTCTTAGACCACTTGAACATGAATAATTTCACAGTCTAAACAAAGTCGAATTAAACCTTTATAAACACAAATTTTCAATTTCTTGTAATATTCATCTCTGCTCTGAAAGTGTATAATAATGTAAACAGACAATGTTACGGAATATATATATATATATATATATATTGGAAGGCAAGGTTTGCCGTTTTTCTAAATTTTTCAGAAATTTAATTTCGCCGATAGACATTTGAACAAATATAACTACACTTGTATGTTGTTATAATGGGGCCTCACATCAGTGAGGGGGGCCGGTGTGCAAGTGAAACCATTGAGCGGAAGGCCCTGAAATGGTGCACATTCTGTCCTGATGACCCCAATTTAAATATAAATTTGAAAGAAACACATCAAAAGAAGTTCAATGGAGTCGTATGTCGTAGAGAAGTTCAGTGGAAATGTTATTGGCATGAGGAGCATTATATATTCAGCTCGCTTCAGGTGAGTTTCAATTACTTTCCAGTAATTTTCTTCTTATAGAATGAGAGAGAGAGAGAGAAAATGAGATGTATGTATATGTTGCATATATGTTGACCCAGGTATGCTTATATTTATTGAGCACCCACAGACCATCCGTGGTTTCTGCTGCAACAATGCTGAGCAGACTTTAGTTATAGTTTTTTCGGAGAAAGTGTATGATCTGGTATGATCAACAAAGGAATGCTCAAACCCTTGGTCACAATGAGTTGGGATTTTGCTCTAGCAAACCCATTGATAGAATTGTTCCATCTCCCTAATTTCATTCACAACCCTTAAGTCAACCAGCGTTAGAGATTTCAGTCATTTTCCAAAGGTAATGCCACCCCAGGCCAATATTATCATGAAGTCATGTTTCTGGCAAATCGACCGTGAGGAGATTCAGACCCAGGTCAGAAAAAGAAAGAGAATGTACTAACCATTTGGCAATATGTCCATGTATATCTAAACTTATTTATAAATGGAACTGTGTGTGTGTGTGTCCGTTACTTATAGACTCCGAAATGGCTAAACAGATTTTCTTGAAAATTTACACAGTTGTATTATAAGTGTCTGTGAGTGTTCTTAGCTAGGTTTTTTGTCTAGGTACCCCTGATACGGGGAGCCGAGTTCGAATTCCAGCTGAATCCATTGTATTCACTTACGCGCAAATACCTTTGGGAAAGGTATCAATCCGTCTCTTCCTTCCAGTTATGGGTTAAATAGCAGGACAGATTGGGTTCTATAGCCTTGGTTGGCAACCAGTCTACCGCAGAAAGCAATGGCAACCTACTGCGGGATAATCTTCTGCCCAGTCAGTCATGTCTCTTTCGAGACATGATCACCCAAGTGTGTATCACGTATGGCACTTAACTGACTGACCCCTGATGAATATCGAAAATCAATAATTGAAAAAATTGGGTTATAGAAGGAGTGGTCCGATTTTAATCAAATTTGATACACTCATAGACAAAGACATAAGAAATGATATTCAAAAGTTTCAAGGTTGCAGTTCTTACAATAGTGCAGAAAAATCGATTTATTTATATATATATATATATGAGGCAAGATGTTTGTGTGTGTGTCTGTTTATCTGCTTGCATGTCTCTATTTTTGCAGCCCTTTTATTTTAGTTTTTGCTTCGGGTTTGGCTCTAAGTAGGTATAATTGTAGTTCTTAGTCTCAGCCATGATACCATTTACTCAGAGGACTTAGCCTTCAAAATTCAGTTTACGACAAAAAAAACTTATTTGATATCGATACCAGGAAATCAAAATTTGACTTACATCCATTCATTTTTCTTTCAGTCTACGGTTTCGCTTTAACTGGAAACAACTATTGCTTTTTAGTCTTTCGTGCCAACGTCCAAAGAGTCTGAGCTCCAGGACCATGGATTAGTTTTAAATTTTTTTTTTTTTTTAATCATTTCACCCCAAGTAAGGCAGTTTTACTGCCACTGTTGTGCAGGGGGTTACATAGGGGGAAAGTCATGAGAAAGAGAGGTTAGTTATAGTGGATGTCAGGAGGAGAGTAATAGATGGATGAGAATACCAGTGTAATGGGCGTGGAGTGGATGGAGAAAAGAGCTTGAGAGAAAGGATGTGAGATAGGAGATGTCTATTGACCTTACATTTAAATTCCTGGAGATTGTAGCTGTCGGAGAAGCAAGTATATGGAAGGGAATTATGCTTCAGGACAAATTACAGGACTTGAAAAAAAATGAATATGCACACAAAATATTTATGAAGTGGGTGTAGTGGAAAATGGCGAGTAAATTGGATGTGGCTAAGACCTACAAGAGAAGGACGTTGTGGAGAGTCATGACTGTCAACATCCTTAAGCGTTACAGCACATAAATGAAACTGATGAACTTCTAGTAATTTTTAAGGCAAAAAACAAAGGGGCCAGTTGCAGAAAGGCATTTCATTTTGTATAAAACCAAATATATCAATACAGCTAAATGCTTGTCCGTTATGTAGGAAACATTAAAAATGCACATATACAAACAAAAAGAAATACATTGCTTACAGAATGTCTTCGAAATGGGTATACGTAAAAATATATTTGGGGATACTTCTTGTATATAATCGTTTTTTATTTTTTTTAAAAAAAAAAAATTACCAAAAGAGAAAACAAGAATTAAAAACCCATAAAAATTTTGTGGTTTTCATTTGAATTTTCTGATTAATTGTAATTTTTAAAAAAAATTTTTGAATAGCCTCTTTTAAAATTCCTTGCTAATTCACCTATTAAATAAATTTATTGTGTTTAACAGCTTCAACAAATTTCTGCCATAACAATCATAAAAAAATCAATGCAGGTCATTAAAGAAGTATGAGGGTGCAAATGAAAAGATTAAAAATTGACAAGGTTTTTCGTTTCAATGAAGCAGACGTTAAACCATGTGAGAGTATTATTACCTCTATCTTTTTTTTTTCTTTCTTTTTATTATGTGTGCTTTCTTTTCCCCACTAAAACCGAGCTGCATCTCTAGCTAGTGATGGAAAGTGAGAAGAAATGCTTAAGTAGCAATTGCAAAAAGACAATTGCATTTTAAGCTCATTTTTTTGCTAATAACCATGCATTCTGTCTTCTTGCAGTTAGGGATTAGTCCTTTCTTCTTTCTTTCTTTCACTACCTTCTGTAGGATTTCTTGTTTCTTTTTGTTTTGTTTTTAACATGACAAAATAAAACGGTGATGGAAAAATGACACATTCGCCGAGTATTGGAAATAACTAGGGAATTTATTATTGTGGAAACCTGAGTACCACGAACAGTTGTGGATGTTTAATAACGATGTGTTTATAGAGAGTGTAGCAAAGTTCTGCCTGCCATGTTTGCTAGCCTCTACCCAAAGTCCCTTCTTCTTGTCTCCCAGCATGCACCTATTAGCTGGGGAACAAACTCCCATGAATGGTCCAGGGGAGGTAACTTTTGACCCTTTTTTATGGTGATCCTAATACTTTTCTATATCTGCTATCAACACTGTGTCATCTGCATATCTGATGTGAAGATTTTGGCTGGCAATAATGAATTTTGGTATGATTTCTAATTTTGTCAGAATTGTCTCAATGTTTAGATTGAATAAATCTGGCGAGAAGATGCATCCTTGTCTTACACCTCTTTCTATTTTTGTCACTATCTAAGAAGCCAATTGCAAAGGAATGTGAGCTCTACTGAACAATCAGTTTAATGAGCCACATAAGAAAACTCATCATCTGCATTCTGATGAACAGGGTGTGTAGCAGAATCGGCCTAGAGATAGGACGAGAACATATGGGTTCATTAAAGATACCGGAACAAGGAATGTGATATTCATGCTCAGAATGCTATTTGAAGAAGCAATACAAAATACAGAAGGACCTTTATCCATGCTTTATAGACTGCGCAAAGCCGTTTGACAAAGCACGGTACAAGGACTTGATAGAGATGCTCGACAACCTTGACATGTTTGGAAAAGACGTTAGGATAATCAAGAATCTATATTGACAGCAAACTGCTTCTGTACTCAGGAGGTGAACTCAGCAGGTATGCAAAAATAGAAAGAGGCGTAAGACAAGGATGTGTTTTCTCACTGGAACATTCCAACCTGTACAGTGAAGCAATTATAAGAAAAATAAAAGCATTGCCGGGATTCGTCATTGGCGGCCACAATGTCAACAATATCCGATACGTGGATGACACTGTGCTGATAGCAGACACAGAATGGAAAATGCAGGACCTTCTGCAGGAGGTAGCAAAAGAAAGGACTGAGTATAAACTTAAAAAAAACTGAATGTATGGTCATCAGCAAACAGAAGAGCCCAATATGCCAACTACAAATGGGGAAACTAAAATAAAACAAGTAAAAAAAAAACTGAAATATCTTGAAAGTATTTTGACAGAAGATGGAAAATGTGACATGGAGATGCAAAGTCATATTGACATAGCCAAAGACGCATTTCAGAAGCTAACCAGAGTACTGAGAGACAAGAAAATCTCATTAAAAACAAAGAAAAGTGTGCTGGATTGCTATGTGATATCTGTACTTCTGTGTGGAAGTTAATATTAGACGATCTCATCAAGGATGAAGAAGAGGCTTGAGGCAGCAGAAATGTGGTTCTACAGAAGGATGCCGGGGATATCATGGACAGAGCACGTGTGCAACGATGAGGTGTTGGAGAGGATGCAAACGAGAAGAAAACTCATACTAAATATCAGGAAGAGACAAATGAGGCTCCTGGAACATGTAATGAAGAAGGAGGGCTTGGAGAACTTAATACTCACAAGTTGGATAAAGGGTAGGAGAGACACAAGAAAGCAGCGTGAGACCTACTTGATAGGCATGAGCAACTGGATGGCGGAGTGGGGTTTGGGAGATATGCCAAGAGAAAAATATTGAGAGCAACAAGAGACAGGGCCAAGTCCATGATCGCCTACGTCCTAAAAGGACATGGCACATGAAGAAGATATTTGTATATTATATATTAAGGGATACTTTGAATGGTTAGCAAGCTTGTTTCACTTGATCAGTTATGATTGAATAGTGAGTTCCATCCTTACTGGGTGCCCCATACTTCCAGCCTTGTGCCACATCTAAGCTACGCCTTACAAAAGTCACCATAAATTATCAAAAAGCATATTTTTTTCAGGACCAGCATAAAAAGACCTATACACGCCCGTTTTTTTATTTTTTTCTTTTTTATGGGTGGAGGCCTCTGAAAGGAAAATGTTAAATACTTTAGTCAGTTTGTTTTTAGATAATTTTTTTTTTCTTTATCATGTAAACAGGAAAAACTTTTTGAAAGTTAATATTTCCGAGTTAAAAAAAAAAAAAAAAGGAGAGAGAGAGAAATTGAATAAATGAAAATTTGGGACCTCCACACCTATTTACCCTGCAAAATAATCGTATCCTCACCAGGACTAATACTTTTTTTTTTTTTTTTTGTAGGCTATCAATTTGGTATTTGGTCTTTATTAACATGGAAATATCATGTAAGTTATAGCATCAAAGTAAATGTCTGTTTCCTGGCACCAAAGAATTAAGTTTTCCAAAAAAAAAAAAAAGTTCTAAGAAAAATTGATAGTCTACAAATCATTTCCAAACTGAGATTGAAAGAACTAGATTCTATAAGAGACATTTTTGGTATTAGGTTCTTCGAAAAATTGTTTTGAATTGCTACTTACATAAAGAAAAAAAGCTGAGCTCGTCATACAATATACGATATTGTGTTACTATTGCAAAAATAATACTATCACAATCTAGTATACAAGCTACTAGAGAAAGAAAATAGCTAATTTCAAATTCAGCAGAGGTTAATGGCCTCAATATGAAAAAGGGGAGTTAAAAAGTTTCCTGGTTGTAGCATCTGATAAGGTTATTTATTACCCCATTCTAAAAAATCCCAACACACTTTTCTTATACATCAATTTGTCTATCTCATTCTGACCTGAAGATGCTTGATATCAGGAAGCAAAATTTGTTGTTTGAATGTGTTTTACATTTCTGTCTTGTTAACTTTGCATATAAAAAATTTTTAAACTCTGCTATATTTAATGGGGAAGTGTGCCATTATTAGAGATGGAGCATTTGTAGATGTGGGGTCAGAGTTCAACACTGCATAGTGACTTAGTTCTATCAGACTACCAATTACTGCACTTTGTGTCGGCACTATATATAGGCTGCTGGGGGATTACAGGCAGAGTGTGAAGAAAAAAAAACAACTTTTTCCAGCTTTGCTAGCACAAGAAAAACACACCAGCCTACAACTCCATCTCAAGACAATGAAACCTTTGCTTAGAGGAGCAAATATCCATAATAACTTTTCCAGAAAGTGCCATAGGTGATACATGCTTGGGGGATCATGTTTCAAAAATGACATGACTGACTGGGCAGAAGATTTTACCACAGTTTGTTGCCATCACTTTCTGCAGTAGACTGGTTGCCAACCAAGGCTATAGAAACCAATGTCATGCTATTTAACTCATAGCTGGAGGGAGTAGTGATGGATTCATACCTTTCCCAAGGGTGCCTAAGCGAACGCAATGAAGTCAACTAGAATTTAAACTCAGCACTGTAATTTCTCGTTCTAAGCTGATATCCACTACACCAAAACACATGCTTTTTTTTCCAGAATGCCACCTTGGTTTTTTGCAAGAGTAATCCTAGTACTGCCTCAACAAAAAAGCATAGTTACGTATATAACAGTGTGGACATAGGAATCATGACTGCATGGCAACTGTCAATTCCATCTGTTAAACTATGTGAAGTGATGTTTATGGAATGTTATGGCTATTACTGCTGAGTTGCTTCTTTTGCCTAAACATCCAAAACTTGTTGAATGGCTTTCGCCGCTGAAATAAATAGGCAAAGAGAAAAGGAAAGATACAGAGACACTAGAGGGACAGTTTGGACACTGGTTTTATTTTTGGTTCCAACGACCTCTTGTTGGGGAAATTCCTTCCCGAACAGTTTGGCACATCTTTACCATCAAAAGTTCAATAGAAAAAGAGAGTGAGTTTATTTTTGGCACCAGGAGGCCTCTCTTTTTGTGCATACGTCAATTGTCTTTCCTGTCAGAGGACTCCTGGGAGATTTTTATGTTTATTTTATTTTGTATTTTTTTATTTTATTTTGTCTTTTTTTTTTATTTTATTTTGTCTTTTTTTTATGTTATTTTGTCTTTTTTTTTATTTTATTTTGTCTTTTTTTTATTTTATTTTGTCTTTTTTTTATTTTATTTTGTCTTTTTTTAAAATTTTATTTTGTCTTTTTTTTAAAATTTTATTTTGTCTTTTTTTAAAATTTTATTTTGTCTTTTTTTAAATTTTATTTTGTCTTTTTTTAAATTTTATTTTGTCTTTTTTTAAAATTTTATTTTGTCTTTTTTTAAAATTTTATTTTGTCTTTTTTTAAAATTTTATTTTGTCTTTTTTTAAAATTTTATTTTGTCTTTTTTTAAAAATTTTATTTTGTCTTTTTTTAAAAATTTTATTTTGTCTTTTTTTTAAAATTTTATTTTTGTCTTTTTTTTAAAATTTTATTTTGTCTTTTTTTTAAAATTTTATTTTGTCTTTTTTTTAAAATTTTATTTTGTCTTTTTTTTAAAATTTTATTTTGTCTTTTTTTTTAAATTTTATTTTGTCTTTTTTTTTAAATTTTATTTTGTCTTTTTTTTTAATTTTATTTTATTCCTACATGTTTTACTGCTCTTTTTACTATTTTCTTTTAACACCTAATGTTCTAAATTATTTATAAACCAGGTCTTACAGTTTTTTTATTTTTATATATTTACTAGTAGCAAGTACCTGGCATGGCACTGGATGGGAAGAGTAAGAATTCCCATGGGCAATTTAAGTGTTGGTCTTTGTAAGGGAAATGTACTACTATGGAGAAGGAGGATAATTGGCAGTGTCTATTTGTAGCACTGACAGGTGCAACTTCAGCCTGTGCAGTAGGATACAATGGAGCTGAGTAAATGTTGGAGGTTTGCTTCATGAAATGAATGCCTGCTTGAATAAATTTGCAAAGTGTGTGAAAGTTTTTAAACAACTCTGATGATAAATGTGTATGTTAATAGAAATCAATGAGGATACTCCCATTTTCAATTTTATTTATATAGATTGAGCTTCTTGCTTTCAATTCAAATTTGATCTTCAAAAATTTAAATGCAATGTCAATCGTTATCCTCTGTCTTCTTAATTCCTGTTCTTTTATTGTTCTCTCTCCTTAATTATGTTTTCTTCTTCTCATATTATTATAAGTCCTATGCTAACAGTTTCTTCTCTCGCTTATGGAACTCTCTTCCGGCTTCTTGCTTTCCACTCAACTTTGATCTTCAAAAATTTAAATGCAATGTCAATCGTTATCCTCTGCCTTCTTAATTCCTGTTCTTTTATTGTTCTCTCTCCTTAATTATGTTTTCTTCTTCTCATATTATTATAAGTCCTATGCTAACAGTTTCTTCTCTCGCTTATGGAACTCTCTTCCGGCTTCTTGCTTTCCACTCAACTTTGATCTTCAAAAATTTAAATGCAATGTCAATCGTTATCCTCTGTTTTCTTAATTCCTGTTCTTTTATTGTTCTCTCTCCTTAATTATGTTTTCTTTTTCTCATATTATTATAAGTCCTATGTTAACAGTTTCTTCTCTCGCTTATGGAACTCTCTTCTGGCTTCTTGCTTTCCACTCAAATTTGATTTTCTTTTTTCTGATATCCTTTCACACCCAGTAGCTGCTTGCATCCTAATGTGTTTATTACTTTATTGCCTTGCCTGGGGTGAAATGATCAAGAAAAAAAATAACTAAATGTCTATTGTAAATCTATGAATATAAGTGATATCATTCATTTTTCTTCTCACCAGAGCAACAAAATAAAATCTAGAATAACTTGTCGGATTTTATTTCAGGGCATTTAGAATATATAGCCCTCCACATTTACATGCTTGCGAGAAATACACTGAAAATAATTTAACATCTTAATTCTTTCATATTCAACACGAAATAGGAATACATGAAATTTTAACATATACAGTCAGTTAAGTGCCATACGTGAAACACGCTTGGGTGATCATGTCCCGAAAGAGACATGACTGACTGGGCAGAAGATTATCCCGCAGTAGGTTGCCATTGCTTTCTGCGGTAGACTGGTTGCCAGCCAAGGCTATAGAACCCAATCTGTCCTGTTATTTAACCCATAACTGGAAGGAAGAGATGGACTCATACCTTTCCCAAGGGTATTTGCGCATAAGTGAATGCAATGAATTCAACTGGAATTTGAACTCGGCTCCCCCGATTTCTCGTTCCGAGCCGTACAGTAGTGAGCATAAAATTCAGAACAAATTTAAGAAAAAGTTTAAATGTGAAATAACTTCTTATTTTAAAGCTTCAAAGAACATTTTATCAAGGAAAAATAAGGAAATAAAGTTAAATTATATAATTTCAAAATATAAAGCTCAATAAATTATAAGAATAATTATTATAACATTAGAAAAAAATAGATGATCAATAACATCAGAACGATTAACAAAATCAAACTATTATAATGGATTCATCATATCCAAATGAAAATAGCATTCATAATTCATTAGTATTTGATGTGAAAAACCTTTACTTTCAATAATAGTTTAACATCTTTTGCTACATGAGCGAATTAATGTCTTGCATTCATAATCAGATATTTGCTCCCATTCTCCTTTCAAATTAGTCCATAGTTCTTCGACGTTTATTGGGTTCTTTTCCTTAGCTCTTTCATTTAGTAACTTCCAGACATTCTCAATAGGATTCATCATGTCTGGGCTTTGAGCAGGCCTCTCCATAACAGTAACATCCTCCTCAGAAAGAAATGTCTTAACAGACTTTGCTGTGTGATATGGCACGTTATCATGCATAAATACAACTGGTTGATTAATTGCAGTTCTCAAATTAGGTACATGTTTCTTCAAGATCTCTTTGTATACAGTTGCGTTAATTTTACCGTGTAGCTTAAGAAGAGGTCTCGTACCAGCAGATGAAATCATGCCAAACACCATCACACTTCCCCCTCCAAATTTAATGCTACTTTTAGTGCACTGAAGCAGATATCGTTGAACGAACCTTCTGTTACAATCGAACGGGTTAAACTTTGACTCATCGCTGAAATGAACACTGTTCTTCTGTCCATATAAGGTGTTCAGTGGCAAATTTCAATTGGCTCATTTGATTCTTTTTTAGAAATGTAAGGCTTTGTGGAGGCTACTCGACTGTTCAGATCTATTTCATTTAGTCTTTGGGAAATAGTGTGCCTTGGTATTAGCTCTTTTTTTATTTTTTACCAATCCATCTGTCTTCCTTTGCAGTAGTTTTCCTAGGCCTACCAGGTGCTTCACATGACCCAGTTTCCTCAAGTTATTCTTAAAATCCTATGAATAACAATTTCAGATTTCCCCACGCTCTTTCAAATATCCCCAATCGAGAGTTTATCTTCATTATGTAACTTTACTATCTGTTTTCTAAGTTCCAATGGCGTCACAGATTTTTTTTGCCATGTTTACAATGCAAGAGCCGGTGTAATTTAGTAAAATACCTGAGTTTATATTCTTACCTGAAAAAAATTTTCAATAATGTAAAATAATTATTAAATTTTATGGATTTATTTAATCGTTCTGATGTTTTTGATCATATCATCTATTTTTTCGAAATTTTTTTTTTTTTTTTTATAAGCGTTTCACCCCGAGCAAGGCATGTCACTGCCACTACTGTGCAGGGGGCTACGTAGAGTGGAGAAAGGCTGATTAAATATAGGAAATGACAGAGGGTGGGTGATAGGCGGGTAAGGATTTGGGTAGATGAGAGTGTTGTGAGAATAGTTGGGAGTTAGTGTGATAGGTATCTATTGACCCTACATTTAAACACCTGGAGATTGTAACTGTCGGGAAAGCAGACTTGTGGAAGGGAGTTCCACAGGCGGGAAGCGTGTTCTTATAACTTTATCAAAATAAGTTTGTGCTTAAAATTTTAGAATTATATAATTTACCTTTATATCCTTATTTTTCCTTGATAAAATGTTCTTTGAAGCTTTAAAATAAAAAGTTATTTCATATTGAGACTTTTTCTTAACATTGTTCTGATCTTTATGCTCGCTACTGTATATTTGGAAGTAAATTCTCTTTTTGGTATATTTGACTTAAAACCAAGACACGTGTGCTGAGTTGCTGATGTAATATCCTTCCTCGTTTATGGCAGTGAATAGATAAAGAGGATACTTGGCTATACAGAAGGCTGCTGAGAATACCATGGATGGAACAGATGGAATATTCTCTGGAAAATGGGAACTGAAAGGGCACTTATACTTAGAATCAAAGATGGAATTGAAATGTCTGGGGTACATAATGAGGAAAGACGGCTTGGAGAATTTGATATTCACAAGACATTGAAGGGAAAATGGGGCTGAGGGAGGTTAAATGATGACTAACCTACAAAACAATATTATGTACAAAAAGAGACTGAGAGATATTGTAAAGGAACAAACATTGGTTAGAACTAAAAAAGATAGGAAGTGGTGGAGAGTTATGGTCGCCCACATCATGAAGGGACATGGTACATAAAAGAAAGAGTAATAAAATTTTGTACTCTTCACAGATTATTTAAATTTTTTTTTTATTTTCTTAATTTCAGGAAGTAGTGACGATGAGGAACAGAAAACCGCTGCTATTCGGGTAGCCAGGAAATCTGCAGCAAAAAATCCGCTTATTCAATCAGTAAGTGTGTGTGTGTGTGTGTGTGTGTGTAAATTGTTGTCATTTTATATTTTTAATTTCATAATCTGTGAGAAAAAGAGCAACATGATGCAATTCATTCTGCCAGGAATTTGGAAACAGCATGCGGTACTGCTCGGCACTCATGCTGGAAGCTGCAATAACACATCACTCAATAAGTCCCAGGCCTGACATATAGAGGGCACCACTAATAAAAAAGTTAATGATTTTTATGAAGTACTAACCTTCAAAAGGCACGTGACAAAATTTGGGCCTAATCGGATGATTAATTTACGAATTACAGTTATTTAAGTGAAGCTATTGTTGCAAATTTTCAAAACTATCGAAAAATCTGAATTTCGTATGTTGATAAAGCATTGCTTTCTGATGCAAAAAAATACTGTTCAAGCAAAGCAATGGCTTGATAAGTATTATTCTGACTCTGCTCTATCAGAAACAACAGTTTAGAGGTGGTATGCTGACTTTAAATGCAAACATACAGACACAAATGCTGAACGATCAGATCGCCCAAAATTGGCAGTTGTTCTAGAAAACACCAAAAAAATTTACAAACTTGTCTTGGCTGATTGTAAATAGAAGTTGCGTGAGAGGGCAGAGGAGTTGAATATATCAGAAGGCAGTGTATTCACCATTTTGCATGAACATTTGTCAATGAGAAAGCTGTGTTTGGTGACAGTCGATCAAAAACAATACACCAACAATTTAGAGTGTTGTTTGCAACTGTTTCAACACAACAAGGAGTTTTTGCATAAGTATGTTACAATGGATGAAACATGAATCCATCACTTCACTCTGAGGGGAAATTGGCAGTCAGCTGAATGGACAGCAGCAGGTGAAAGTCTTCCAAATTGACCAAAGATGCAAACATCAAGAGGCAAGGTTTCGGCCTCCGTATTTTGGGATGTGCAAGGTATTTTGTTCATTGCTTACCTTGAGAAAGGAAGAACCATCAATAGCAAATATTATATAGCATTATTGATGCATTTGAAGGAAGAAATCATCAAAAAAATGGCCACAGATGAAAAGAGAAAGTGATCTTTCACCAAGACAATACGCTGTATCACAAGTCGATTACAATGATTACAAAACTACATGAATTGTACTTCAAATTGCTTCTGCATCCACCCTATTCTCCGGATATGCCCCCCAACGACTAATGGCTGTTTGCAGACCTCAAAAGATTGCTCCAGGAAAAGTGATTTTGCTCCAATGAAGAAGTGATATCGGAAACTGAAGCGTATTTTGAGGCCAAAGACAAATTGTTCTACAAAAAAGGCATCAAATGGTCAGAGAAGTGTTGGAATCAGTGTATCACCCTAGAAGGAGAATATGTTGATGAATAAAGTTGAATTTTGTCCAAAAGTTGTTGTTTTATTTTTGTTATGTCCGAGACTCATTATTGAGTAATGTGTTACAAACATTTCAGAGTGTTGGGTATTCAATCTGAGGACAGTGTAGAGGATTCGGAAAGAGTTGGATGAGTCTAATGGTGATTACGAAGGCATTTGGAGTGATCACTAATGATGGCAACATTATGCTTCCATTCCCCAGACTCAACACAGAAGCTGACATCAAGTGTTTTGAGAAGGTAGTGCTGCTTTGAGTCAAGAGAGTGGTTGCTGGAAGACCTATGCCTGGCAACACGACTCTTCACCATGCCACACAAGTAGTGGAACTTAGTCATGGCTGTCAGACAATTTCTGCGACCACATCACACCAAACTTAGTAAATTAACTCCCCAAACTGCAAAGCCCTTGATTATTGTGAGTGGGGGTGCAGTTGAGTAAGTGACCAACAAAACACCTTCAGAATAAATGAAAGAGCAGCATGTAAATGGTAAAGGAAGGATGGTAACTGGTTTCAAAGTTACTTAGGGCAGCAAAAGACAGGAAACTGTGGAGAGCCATGATCACACATGTAATGCAAGTCGTATATAAAAGTAGTAGTGAAATATTTTTTGTTGATATTAATTTTTTTTTTTTTGTCACAAATCTGAAGAAGCAGATACTACATTTTGATCCCCGTCTAATAGAGACAGAAAAGGCAAAAGACAGGAAACTGTTGAAACTATGATCACATATAATATAAATCGTATATAAAAGTAGTGGTAAAGTATTTTTTGTTGATTTTAATTTTTTTTTCATCACAAATCTGAAAAACCAGATACTACATTTTGATCCCGTCTAATAGGCAGAGATGAAAGGCTAAAAGACAGAAACTGTGGAAACCATGATCACACATGTGGCCTGGAGTCATATATAAAAATGGTAGTAAATATTTTTGTTGATTTTCATTTTCCTGCAAATTGAAAGGCAGATACTGCATTTTGATCCACGATCTAATAGGCAGGGAATAGAAAAGGCTAAAAGACAGGAAACTGCTGGAAATAGCAGTCACATGTAATATGAAGTCGTATATAAAAGTAGTAGTGAAATATTTTGTTGATTTTAATTTTTTTCATCACAAATCTGAAGAGAGCAGATACTACATTTTGATCCCCAATCTAATGGGCAGGGAATAGAGAAGCTAAAAGACAGGAAACTGTGAGAGCTGATCACATATGGCTGAGTCGTATATAAAAGTAGTAGTGAAATATTTTTTGTTGATTTTAATTTTTCATCACAAATCTGGAAAACAGATACTACATTTTGATCCCGTCTAATAGGCAGGGGAATGAAAGGCTAAAGAACAGGAAACTGTGAAGCCATGATCACACATGTAATACAGGTGTATATAAAAGTAGTAGTGAAATATTTTTTGTTGATTTTAATTTTTTCATCACAAATCTGAAAACAGATACTACATTTTGATCCCCCGTCTAATAGGCAGGGAATGAAGAAAGGCTAAAAGACAGGGAAACATGGAAGCCATGATCACACATGTAATACAAGTCGTATATAAAAATGATAGTGAAATATTTTTTGTTGATTTTAATTTTTTTTTTTCATCACAAATCTGAAGGCAGATACTACATTTTGATCTGAAATCTATTAGGCAGGGAATGAAGAAAGGCTAAAAGACAGGGAAACTGTTGAAGCCATGATCACACATGTAGTATGAGTCATGTATAAAAGTAGTAGTGGAAATATTTTTTGTTGATTTGTTTTTCATCACAAATCTGAAGCCAGATACTACATTTTGATCCCCGTCTAATAGGCAGGGAATGAAGAAAGGCTAAAGACAAAACTGTGAAACCATGATCACATGTAATGCAAGTCGTATATAAAAGTAGTAGTGAAATATTTTTGTTAAATTTTAATTTTTAATAAATTGACAATCTTTAATTTGATCCCCGTCTAATAGGCAGGGAATGAAGAAAAACTAAAAAGACAGGAAACTGTGAAACCATGATCACACATATAATACAAGTCGTATATAAAAGTAAGTGATGAAATATTTTTTTGTTGATTTTAATTTTTTTTTCATCACAAAGTCTGAAAACCAGATATACATTTTGATCCCCGTCTAATAGGCAGGGAATGAAAAATGAACAGGGGAAACTAGCAGAAATAACGATCACACATATGACAAGTCGTGTATATAAAAGTAGTAGTGAAATATTTTTGTTGATTTTTAATTTTTTTCATCCACAAATCTGAAAGAAAACTGAATACCATTTTGATCCACGTCTAATAGGCAGGGATCAGAAAGCTAAAAGACAGGAAACTGTGAAGCCAAGTACATGTAATATGAGTCGTATATAAAAGTAACAATAATATGAAATATTTTGTTGATTTTAATTTTTTTTTCATCACAAATCTGAAGAAGCGCAGATACTACATTTTGATCCCCCGTCTAATAGGCAGGGAATGAAGAAAGGCTAAAAAGACAGGAAACTGTGGAGAGCCATGATCACACATGTAATGCAAGTTGTATATAAAAGTAGTAGTGAAATATTTTTTGTTGATTTTAATTTTTTTTTCATCACAAATCTGAAGAGAGCAGATACTACATTTTGATCCCCCCATCTAATAGGCAGGGAATGAAGAAAGGCTAAAAAGGTCGAATGCTTTATAAGGAAATGGCTGCCATTACAATTATCAGGAATCTAAACTTATTTAAATGTGTTTTTATAATACCCAATCATAAAGAGCCATGAATTGATCACTTTATGTTGTTCAACTTGATATTTAAAAAAAAAAGAAAAACCTTTTTTTTCCAGGTGATCAATTTACAATATTGTTATTAATGGTCTTTGTGTATTTTTTCTGCTTTACTGGTTTTTATCTTTTCAAATTTCTTTCTTGCAGACCAAATCTTTCAAGAGGAAGAATGAAAAATTCTCCAGCAGTGAGAGTGATAATGAGATGACTTTGTCTTACAAGTCCTCAAAAAGTGGAGTGAGTATTTCATTTTGTGAGGGTTTTTAAGGACTTTTCTTTTGGGTAAATTTTTTTTTTTTTGATAACTTGTCTTTTTCTTTTGGATGACTTTTATTTTTTCCCATGACTTGTTTTCTGTTTCTTTGGGTGACTATTTCTTTTATTTCACTTGTGTGACTTTTTTTTCCCCATTTGAGTGATTTATTTTTTTTCCCCCATTTGACTGATTTATTTATTTTTTTCCCCCATTTGACTGATTTATTTTTTTTTTCACTCATTTGAGTGATTTTTTTTTTTTCACTCATTTGAGTGATTTATTTATTTTTTTTTCTCCATTTGAGTGATTTATTTATTTTTTTCTCCATTTGAGTGATTTATTTTTTTTCTTCCCATCTGAGTGATTTATTTTTTTTCTTCCCATTTGAGTTTTTTTTTTTTTTTAAATTTTATTTGGCTGACTTTTTTTTTCATTTGGGTGACTTTTTTTTTTTTTTTTCATTTGGGTGACCCCCTCCCCCATTTGGGTGACTTTTTTTTTTCATTTGGGTGACTTTTTCCCCCCCATTTTGGTGTGGGTGACTTTTTTCCCCCCCCATTTGGATGACTTTTTCATTTGGGTGACTTGTTCTTCTCTATTTTTTTTCTTCCCATTTGAGTTTTTTTTTTTTTTAATTTTATTTGGCTGACTTTTTTTTTTCATTTGGCTGACTTTTTTTTTTCATTTGGGTGACTTTTTTTTTCATTTGGGTTACTTTTTTTTTTTTTTCATTTGGGTTACTTTTTTTTTTTTTTTCATTTGGGTTACTTTTTTTTTTTTCATTTGGGTTACTTTTTTTTTTTCATTTGGGTTACTTTTTTTTTTTTCATTTGGGTTACTTTTTTTTTTTTCATTTGGGTGACTTTTTTTTTTTTCATTTGGGTGAGTTTTTTCCCCCCATTTGGGTGACTTTTTTTTTTTCCATTTGGGTGACTTTTTCATTTGGGTGACTTGTTTTTCTCTATTTTTTTCTTCCCATTTGAGTTTTTTTTTTTTAAATTTTATTTGGCTGACTTTTTTTTTTTCATTTGGGTGACTTTTTTTTTTTTTTTTCATTTGGGTGACTTTTTTTTTTTTTCATTTGGGTGACTTTTTTTTTTTTCATTTGGGTTACTTTTTTTTTTTTTTTCATTTGGGTTACTTCCCCCCCCCCCAATTTGGGTGTGGGTGACTTTTTTCCCCCCATTTGGGTGACTTTTTCCCCCCCATTTGGGTGACTTTTTCATTTGGGTGACTTTTTCATTTGGGTGACTTGTTTTTCTTTTCTTTTGCATGACACCATTCTTTTTAAAATTAAAAAATTGGTCATCTATTTCAAATGCAAGTATTCATTATAATGTTAGGAGTAATAATAATGTCAGGTTGAAAATAAATCCAGATAATTCATTTAGAAACATACGAATAAAAAGACGAGGAAAAACAATTTTTAGCCGATACATTTTGTCCTCTGAGGGACTAGCAAGGCAACTGTAGGATTTATTTTCTTATACACAAGAGCATGAATATCCTTGGCTTATCAATTATTTCAAATTTGCGACTGTTCATGAATATTCATCAGGCCATTGAAAGGTCAGTCAATACTAGGAGTAGAGAGACTAAACTATTGCCCAGTTCACACTCCACCCACATCTATTGAGCAGGTGAAGAGGCTCATCCCTTGTTTCCTGTTTAGGATGCGGTTTCCGGTTTTCTCTTTTTTACTCTTCTCACTCTTATGTAGCCCCTTGCACATCAGTGGCGTTACCGCCTTGCTTGGGGTGATATGATTTTAAAAAGAAAATATGTAGAGGTCACAAAAAGCCATAATTCAAAGTCTGCTAAGACAAACATAAGCGAGTAATATTCAAAATGTTATGATTTTTTATATTTTTTTTTCCAGATTATCCATACAACTATAACTTAATTTTAGAGCATTTTTATTGAAAATCTTACTTAACGGATTATTATTTGGAAAATGTTTCTTATTTATGTTTTTCTACCAGCCTGATTATTTATTATAAATTTTGTTACGAAAATGTGTGTCACTCAACAGGATTCGAACTTGCGACTCCTATCAACATAGGGGAAGCCCCCAATTGATCTGGTGCGACTTAGAACACTCGACCACAAATGATTCCACAGTCTAATCAAAGTCAAATTAAGCCTTATAAACACAATTTTCAACTCTATGTAAATAACCATCTCTGCTCTAAAATGTATCGTCATGTCAACAAATGTAAACAATGTTACAGAAAATCCCAAATATTAACGAAATGATTTTTTAACCGACATATTTAAATTAATCAGGCCAGTAGAAGAAATCCTGTATTCCCCAAAAATATCACCTAAATTTTCAAAGTTGAACTTCATTTTTACTAGTTAAATTAAACGTACACATAAATTTTTGTCTTCCCCCATCCATATCAACTCTTCAAATAACAGGCGTATTATTTTATGCATTCAAATGTAAATCATTTTTACAACAATAAATAAAAATTGCCGACAAGGTATCTCGAAACATAGAAATTTCCATGTTGCAATGTAAATTAATTTTAAATTAAATAAAATTAATTTAGAATTAAATTAAATTTAAATTTTTAAATAAAAAAAAATTTATATATATATTGATTATTTAATTACTTAGTTTTTGGTCATAATAAAATTAGACCAGTGCACAATTGTATTAAAAAGTGTTCAATACAATTATATTGTAGAAGTTTTGAATATTCTTCATTTGTAAACGAGTTATTACGCAACCTAAGTTTCTATCATATGGTGTTTTCAGGCGATTTGCAATAACTGATTTTACTTCAATCTAAGAATGCTCATATAACGGATAATTTTTTTTGAACGCTCACGTAATGGGGAAAACTTTTGAATGAGCAATTTTTATGATTAGAAGAAATTATAAATTTATATTTTTAAAAATTGCACGTTCAAAAATTTTCAGTTAGGTGAGCGTTCTTAAAAAAAAAAGACCTTAAAATCAGTTATTGCAAATCGCCCGAAGATAACACATGGGAGAAACCTAGGTTGCATAATAACTTGTTTGCAAATGAAATATATATATATATATATATATATATATATATATAAAATCAACTTTAAAACTGGAAATAACATATTACATTGCATTTGACTACATGGTTTTGTTATCATTTTGTGCTATCCCGCGGTGTGACGTCATAAAACCGCATCGCAAATTTAAGAACTCCGTTTATTATTTTTGGTAACTATTGCCATTGCCAAGCGGAGTTTTATGTCAACACAAAATAAAATCGTTGGTGATGGTGGATTTTATGATATTTCAGTTTAAACAACCTCTCTGAAGATGGCTCATGTGAGCCGAAAGCTTAGAAGAAAATCAATAAATGATTATCCAAATGATTAATTAAGCATAATAGACATTCATTGTCTCTTATATTTAACAGCATATGTTTAGAAAATATATATATATATATATATATATATATATATATTACTTATTATTTTTAGTGGATAATTTTGAGTAGATACTCCAGGAATCTGTGCTTAAAAACATTGTTCTGTTTTGCTTGGTCATTGGGGGGATCTTTGTTCGAATCTTAAGATTTCTTGAGGTCAGTAGATAAAAATAAATGTACTGTTTGATAAATTAACAGAACATCTACTCAAAAATTGGTATCCATTAAATATAACATTTAAGTAATAAAAATTTGTTAGATTTTTTTAAATATTTTTTAATCTATCTTCGTTCTTTTTATATATATATATATATATATATATATATATATATATATATATATATATTTATTAGTCTTTGTGGTGTAGACAGATGCTGAAAAGTTCTTGGCCTGATCAGGAAGGGATTCAAAATAATCCTGATATTTTCTGTCTGTTTGTCTATGTGACTGAAACCCCTTTAACTCAGGTAACAGTTGCTCTACCTGACCATATTATTACCTTTTTGGAAGCAGGAAGAATCCAGGATTGAAAATCTTCCCTTTATCTGGTGCTTGAACTTCCAGATTTGGGATTTGTATCCAGATGAGGAGGGGGGCAATTAAAAATTCAAATTTTAAAATAGGTAAAAAAAATTAGTGATTTCAAGTTTTTAATTTATATTGAAGTATATTTTGCTTTAAATTCAGTTTAAAATATCTCCCAAACTTTATTAATTGTGGAAATCATTTTTTTTTTTAATGCAAAGGAATCAGTTAAAGTGAAAGGTTTTGAGATGTCGAGTTTTGAATTTCAACAGAGTTTGTGATTTGAAGAACTTAATTTTCAGCCTGAGTAGAATTTTGGCCCTAATCAGCCTTTTGGCCAGAATTGGATTTGTAGCTTGAATCCAAGTTAGTGAGGTTTCGAAGTTCCATGGAGTGAATTATTTCTTCAAAACTTTTTGTTGCATTTTTTTTAAAGCTGGATTGTAGGCCCTATTAGTTTTCCACAGGAGCTAATTTAAAAATCCGCACACTGTGTCACTTTTAAGCAAGTTAAATAATAAGATTCAATAATTTCCAAAATTGTAATCTATTTTTCAGAAAACCTTCCTCTATGAGAAAGATTTCGTAAATAATATTTAAAAATTCTTCTTTCTTCTCTTTTCAATTGTTTCACCCCCAAGCAAGGTATTAACGCCACTGATGTGCAGGGGGGCTACATCAAAGTAAAAGTTTAGACAAGAGTGAAGAGAAAGATGATAATTACAATGCACAAGGTGAATGCTGAAAAGTTCCGAGGTCTAAACACGAAAGCCTCTCAAGAAAACAAAAAGAAAGTTTGCTGTTTGGTGTGATTTAGAGAAATGGGTGCAGCTGGTTACTTAGCACCTCCTTGTATAGATGTGAACATCGGAGGGATTGAAAAAGTTTGACATGTTTCTATTTAATAATTTCCAAACTACAGGAGTACAGGTTGGCTAAACCGATACTTGGCTGAATATTGCTTTCTGTGTGTTTTTTATTTTATGTAGTGTAATTGGCAGAAATGCCAAACCAACAGAATTGACAAAGTTCGCAATAAACAATAACAAGAGAAAGAAAAGAACAGGGCAAAAATATGCAAGGCGAAGCAATGGTGATAAGGCAAAGCAGCAGTAATAAGGCGGAACAACGGTAATAAGGCGGAGCAGCATTAATAAGGCAAAGCAAACGGTGATAAGGCGGAGCAGCATTAATAAGGCAAAGCAAACGGTGATAAGGCGGAGCAGCATTAATAAGGCAAAGCAAACGGTGATAAGGCGGAGCAGCATTAATAAGGCAAAGCAAACGGTGATAAGGCGGAGCAGCATTAATAAGGCAAAGCAGCGATGATAAGGCGGAGCAACGGTAATAAGGCAAAGCAGCGATGATAAGGCGGAGCAACGGTAATAAGGCAAAAAAAACAGTAATAAGGCAAAAAGTTCACAAACCAAGAATATCATGAACACAGAAAAGGGGTTACAGACAAGCGGTCTCAGCATCCCGATTTCAAAAAAGAACAGAACTAATTTGGATGAGACTGAGAAGTGGCCAAATCTTATTGGCTAGGAAGAAATCCCAGCATTCCTCTGTGTTTTGTCTATAAATTGGGATGGGGAGAGATTTTTTTGTCAGTCTTTCCTACCAATTGAAACCAACATTTTATTTTTTACTTTTGTTTATTTATATTTCTTTTTAGAAACGTGAGGGTCCAGATGATATGGGTGCCACTGCTGAGATGACTCTTGATACAGAAATTGACAGAGATGCCCAATCCATTTACGAGAGATCACTGAGCATAAACAAAGTATGTTGTCGGAATGTTTTTTTTTTTTTTTTTCTCCATTTGCTGCTTCTTTTTTACATTTTTTAAACACATTCCAAATCCAATTCCAGGGCTTTTGCATTTCTTTTGGAAAACTCCCTTCCTAATTGACCTCTGCCCCTTCCTATGTCTGGCTACGCATGTCCATGTGGGGTCGAGGTCAGTCAGTCACGTGCCATATGTGATATGCACTTGGGCGATCATGTCTCTCACGATCCATGACTAACTAGGCAGAAGATCTTCTGCTGTAGATTGCTATTCCTTTCTGTGGTAGACTGATTGCTAATCAAGGCTATAGAATCCAATCTGCCCTGCTTATTTAACTCACAGCTGGAGGAAGAAGAGATGGATTAATAACTTTCCCAAGGGTATTTTGCATGTAAGTGAATGTAATGAATTCAACTGGAATTTGAACTTGGCTCTCTGATTTCTCGTTCTGGGAGGTCAAATTGCCATACCATCTACTCTTTGGCCACTTACTCTTTTGGGCTGGTGTTTAGTCCTGGGTTTGATGACAAACTACATCTGGCAGCAAGGCCTCTGATTAGATGATTGGAAGTTTTGAGAAGTATAGAACCACCTCTTAATTGCTGTTGTTTTCAGGCCAGCCCTGATCTGGGGTGGTAGCACCTGTTAGGGTCCCAACTATGGGCAAATATTGACCCCCCCCCCCCCAACCCAACAAAAACACTATGAAAGTATAAAAATACCAGTAATACAGTTTAATATTAAAAAAATTACAGACAATATGCACATATTAACAAATTATATCGACTTCACCCAAATTCATTTAAAATATTACTAATCAGCCAACATGAAAGGACTCTTTCAAGATATTAATCCATATAATATCCTACGATTTCTTAAATCAAACTGTATCTTCAAAGTATAGCTTCAACAAAACTACAACATAAAACACATAATCCCCGTCTCTAGAAATCACGTCCACACAAACTTGTATATGCACAAAATCTAAGCATTGTTTACCATAATTTGAATTTTTTTTTGAGATGAGTAATTTTCAATAATTTTGGAATTATTTCGAATTTTTTTCTCATCTTGGTTGATATAGGTGTCATAATAGACACAATGTTTTGACCAAGTACCCTCTGGTCATCATCAGGTGTCCATAGATTAGCTGATGTGGATTATCTCGTTGGTTATTGTGAAATATCCTATGAAATCAATTATTGTTCTTTTATGAGTTCGATCCTTGGACTTGGTAGTGAGAGTACCAACATGAAAGAACAATAATTGATTTCACAGGACATTTCGCAATAATAAACGAGATAATCCACATCAGCCAATCTGATAACCAGAGGGGACAAAAGTTCGAAATAATTCCAAGATTATCATCTATAATGTATTCAATTGTGAAAGCAGAATAACATATTTATTTTCTTATTACTTCCAAGCTTCTAAGAATATTAAATTCAAGCATTAAATGACCCATGAGGATTTGATATGTCATTAAACAAACACAGATCAATCAGTCTAGTTTTTTACACTACTTTTATGCCTACTCTGTTTCTCTAATATTCCACCTGTTGGTTCTTTTTTAATAATCATTTCACCCCAAGCAAGGCAGGAAAGCCACTGATGCACAGGGTGTTACAGTGAGAGAAATGGGATTCAAGGAGATAGAAGATGGTAACTGACATTGCATTTAAACTTTTGGAGACTGCTTGCTTCCCTGATAGCTACAATCGAAAGGGAGTTCCACAAATGGGAAGTGTGAGAAAAGAAACTGTTTGAGTAGAAGAGGTAGTTATATTTAACTATTTCGACAGTAAAATGGTGGGACCTTGATGCCAATCTAGTAGCACGTGTAATATACATATGGTCAGAGGGCCAGGGAAAATGCTCATCGAAGCAGTTGCCGTGAAAATACTTAGAAAAGATAGAGGGAAGCCACATTGCATTGGTGAGAAAGTAAAGGGTGGCTGCCAAATCAGGATCAATTATATTGCAGATCCTCTTTTGGATTTTGGGATTACCAGTCACTGTCAGTGTAAAGTGACGGACGTGCGTTGTGGTGCAGTGGATATCGGCTCGGAAAGAGAAATCGGTGAGCTGAGTTCGAATTTCAGTTGAATACCCTGCATTCACTTCAGCACTGGTACCCTTGGGAAAGGTATTAATCTGCCCATTCCCTCCAGTAATGGGTAAATAAATAACAGGATGGGGCCTGGAGACAACCCATCTAGTGTTTGTGTCACAATAACAACACCCTTGGTAGCCGTGGTGAAGCATCAAGTATTCAGCTATTTGACAAGATTATGAATTTCACTGTAAACTGCACCAGGGTTCCAAATGCACAGGGAATACTGGAGGGGTGTAGTGAGTTCTATCTCAGCCAAGGCTGCAGAACGACAATGACGTTTGGATTTTGTCGAGAACCTCAAGATGAATAGCAGGAGCAATTGACCAGATATAACAACTGTAATCAATGCACAAATAAATGGTAGATTTATAAATGTGCAAAACGGATTCTGAAGAGAATAACTTCCTGGCTCAATACAGTGACATGACCTTTCTATAAGTAGATGCAGCTAGGGATTCGATGTGGTCGTTCCATTTGAGGTCATTTGAGCTCTTAGATGAAAGACATGGTCTGTCTCCACTATGCTTATCCTTTTTGATGGTCTCAATTCTGTTCTTCACTCTAATCTGCTACTGAATCCAGGTGATTTCCTCTTTTCTTTTTCCTGTGTTGTGGCCCTTCAGTTCACGGCTCTCCAAATCAAAATCCAGGACTTTCTTCTGTTAGTTAAAGCCAAAGGAATATCTCCTCGGTTGACCTCCATCACTGGGACATTGGGAGCTGAGATATCGATTCAGAGTGTCATACTATCTTGTCTTTGACTCCCTCCTTGTTCTCTTTTTCGGTGCTTTCATGTCCTTGCTGTCATTCTAGAAATTCACCTTTTGGCTCCGAGATGACAGATACGTGGCCAGCTGTGTTTCCCTTCTTGATGGTCTGATTATGTCTTCAACTCCTGTCTGCTTCTGAATTCAGGGGAAATGCTTTTAAGAAAAACTTTTCATGAAATTTTATTACTAAATTCCTATTTATTAAAGACATACCCAATGATTCTCTCTTTATTTTTTTTGTGCTGTGGTCCTTCAGTCACGGATCTCCACAGCTTCCTGCCTCAGCATTATTTTCTTCATGACCCCTTTATCCATTTGCTTAAACTTGTCAAGTATCTTGTGTTAAATTCTTTAAGCTGCCTTATTCTCTTTGTCCACGCCACCTTCATGATGTAAGCGGTGATGGCTCTCCACATCTTCCTGTCTTTTATTTCTCTCAACATTACTTTCTCCTTGCTTTTGTGGTACTTGTTCCTCTATCCTATACTTGTTGAGTAGGTAAGTCACTGCTTCCCTTTGACTCTCTTGCTTTCTATGTGCATGGTGAGTGTTAAATTCACCAAGCCTTTTTTTTTTTTTTTTTTTTTTTTTATGATAGACATCCATTCTTACTGATTTACATATTACTCGAGAGCTGGATTCCAATTCCAGTTGGGTTTGTTATATTTACCTATGTGCACATATATTTGGTAAAGGTATGTGTTCACCTATTCTCCTCCCTAACTATGGATTAAAGACTTATACCACTAAATCATAATCATCTAAAAAAAAACATTCTTATGATCTAAAAATATTTTCTGGCTTTAAATAACCTGCAAAGGGTTGATAAACTGTAGAAGATGAATGAATGAATCAATGAAACACTGATTCGCTACACAGGCATGTCTTTTATTTACATTCTCTGGAATAGAAACATATAGAAACTACTGTAGACACAAAGTGAGGGATTAGTTTATATATTGATTGTAATATAGAATTGATCCTCCATTTTATATACTCGTACCTTTTTTGTTGATAAGCCATAGCAAATGAACCAATCAATCAATGAAACACGGATTAGCTAGCTGCACATTAACGTCTTTTAGATTTATTTACATTCTCTAGAATATAAATGTATAGAAACTGCGATGACCACAAAGTTGGGGATCAGTTTGATTGTTATATAGATTTGATCCTCCACTTTATGTCCTCATTATAATTTGTTGTTAATCCAATTCTGATGAGGTATGAATCCATTTTTTTTCCTCCCAGCTATGGGTTAATTTGTAAGACTTGTATCACTAAACTAAACCACTTTAGATTAAAAAAAAATATGACGCTCATTTTCCTGGCTTTAAATATTCTGTTAAAGGTAAAACTGTAGACATCAATCAATGAAACACTAATTAGATACACAGACATGTTTTTTTAAATTTATTTACATTCTCTGGAATATAAATGTATAGAAATTATTGCGACCACAAAGTTGAGGATCAGTTTATATATTGACTAGCAGTATAGCCCGGCGTTGCTCGGGTGTAATGAAAGCTTTAAAACTAATCCATGGTCCTGGAGCTCAGACATTTTGGACGTTGGCATGAAAGACTAAAAAAGCAATAGTTGTTTCCAGTTAAAGCGAAACTGTAGACTGAAAGAAAAATGAATAGATGTAAGTCAAATTTTTATTTCCTGGTATTGATATCAAATAAGTTTTTTTCATCGTAAACTGAATTTTGAAGGCTAAATAAGTCCTCTGAGTAAATGGTATCATGGCTGAGGCTAAGAACTACAATGATACCTACTTAGAGCCAAACCCGAAGCAAAAACTAAAATAAAAAGACTGAAAAAAAACATAGACATACAGGCAGATAAACAGACACACACACACACACACACACACACACAATCTTGCCTTTTATATATATATTATCGATTTTCTGCACTATTATAAGAACTGCAACCTTGAAACTTCTAAATATCGTTTCTTATGTCTTTGTCTATGAGTGTATCAAATTTGATTAAAATAGGACCACTCCTTCTATAACCCGATTTTTTTCGATTCTCGATATTTATCAAGGGTACCTCGACACAAAACCTAGCTAAGAACACTCGCAGACGCTTATAATACAACTGTGTAAATTTTTAAGAAAATCGGTTCAGCCATTTCGGAGTCTATAGGTAATGGATACACACACACACACACACACACACAAAGCTCCATTTATAAATGTTTAGATTGTAATATAGAATGGATCCTCACTTTGTCTACATTTTAATTTGTTGTTTGTTTATTAAATTCTGATTAGGTATGAATCCACTTCTCCTCCTCCCAGCTAAGGGTTAATTAGTAAGACTTGTATCACTAAACCATTTTTAAATAACAAAAAATAATTCTTCCATTCTAAAAATATTTTTTTTCTGGCTTTAAATAACCTGCAAAAACTGAATCAATTACATATGACTGTCACTGTTTTTTTTTTTTTCTTATTTATATTTTAGGAGCTGAAAGGAAAGGAAGATGATAAAATTTACAGAGGCATAAATAATTATACGCATTACTACGAGAAAAAAGATACTGCTCAGGGCAATGCCGCCAGTGGTAGCGTCAGGTAAGCATTTTCCTCTTGTTTCAATACTCGATTGTGTTTCTGTTGTGTTGCCGAGGTGGCAGTACAATACCAGCTGATGTGTGCTGAAGAATCTACAGCCCAGTATCCGTGTTAATGGATATAAAGTACAAAAAAAAGATGAACACAGATAAGACAGAATAACAATAATTAGAAAGAGAGGAGACGTTAAGTTGTTAAAGTCACAGAGAGCGCAGTCTGATAATAATTGTCAATGACACTTCGAATTTCTCACTGCTGTTAATCTTTATTTATATAGCTATTTCAGACCATTCCATTTTTGAGAGTGATGGAGAGGTGTCAGCTGCTCTACAACAGTTTCTCTTTTTTTTTTTTTTTTTTTTTTTTTTTTTTTTTTTTTTTTTTTTTTTTAAGGCGTTTCTAATTTTATATCTACACTATAGGACAATATCTGTCTGTGCATTGACTATTGCTGCCATATCTGGTCTAGTGCTCTGGCTAGATATCCAAAAATTCTTGTTAAAATTCAAAGGGTTTGCAATGTTTTCAGTCCTGACCTGGCATCTTGATGTCAGTCATTTTTCTACAGCCATGATGTGGCTCCTTCCTGTCTTTTCTATAAATATTTTCATGGCAATTATTCTCAGATTTCTTTCTTTCATACCTCTTATACATTTATTTTTCAAAGAAAAAAAACAGCTCTTAAGAATGTGTTTTATGCAAAGTTGAGGCCATGTTTAGGCTAATTTTACCTCATTGAAGCTTATGTACATATCATAATCACCAGCATTAAGCAATGTCAAGCCTTGTCAGTACCTAAATGGGTGACCAGATAGTGTAATGGATAACGGCACAGAATTGTAAATTGGGGAGCCAAGTTCGAATTCAAATTGGGTTTGTTATATTTACTTATGAGCAATAGGGCAGGTTGATTTGAGAGCCATGTTATTGCACTTAATTTGAAAGTTGTGGTTAGACATGATAACAACAGAAAACAGTTTATTTCCAAATCACCACCATTTTTTGGAGATAAAGTTTAGGCTCAAAATCATTTTATTCTAGGGATTGGTGAAAGTCTTATAGCACATCCTTATGAAATTTACAATTCCCTGAAGTTTTACAAATTCTGTATGGACAAGATGTATGGCACAAGAACATTATTACTAACTGAGGGTACCCCTGACATCAAAAATCATGGCAAACTATTTGAAAGGATTATATATATATATATATATATATATATATATATTTATTTATACCTCTTAGGTTCATACAACCATTGATGAAAACGCCATAATTCCTTGTAATTTTAAAAATTGCACGTTCAAAAATTCCCTGCCATGTAAATGTTAAAAAAAACACCGTTATGTGAACATTCTAAAAAAAAAAAAGCAGTAAATGGTAAAATCCGTTAATGCAAATTGCCTGAAGACACCACTCATGGTAGAAACCTAGGTTGTGTAAAAACTTGTTTACAAATGGAAAATGTTCAAAAGTTCTACAATATAATTGTATTGAACATTTTTTACTACAAATGTGCACTGGTCTAAACAATCAAAATATATATATATTTTATTTTCTTCATTTTAATTATTGCAAAAATAAAATAGTAAGGCATTGTTAAAGAGAAAACACATGACAAGAGCTTTCATAACTGGTAGTAAAGTTTAATAACCGGTAGTAAAGAGAATGACCTGAGCCAATGCTGCCTCTCTCTCTCTCTCTCTCTCTCTCTCTCTCTCTTAGTGTGATAGGTGGGAAATATAAACACACGAGTATAGGGTTGGTATGGATAGAATAAAATTCCGATATCCCCAAAAAAACGCTATTCTTAAAAAAGTGCTCAATACAAAGTAGAGCAAATAATATTTATTTAAGATTTATAACGTAAGTATGATATAACATCACTACAAAGTTGCTATTTGTTTGAAACTTGGGCAAAACACAAGATGTGTTGAAATAAAATAGCTACTTTGTAGTGATGTCACAAGTGTCACAAGTTTATTCACCTGAAGAGTCAACTTTAGACTCAAAACACCTGTAACGACATAAATACCATTATGGGCACTTAATATATCATACAAAAAGCAAGTAATATTAATAATAGCAACAATACATCTACACTTTAAAGAAAACATTTATGGCTTCTGGCACTTATATATATATATATATATATATAAAAATGCAGGTTTCATTGAATAATATAGACAAGTTTTGTCTATTAATTTTGTGTAGGATCCGTTCATAACGTCTGATATACTTGATGGTAATATCGTTGAAAGACAACAAAAAATCACAGTAATTGTTGATTTTTTTTTATCGGGTCTAAGCTAAGCTAAATTAAAATATTTAGTCTTATAATTTGGGCCCAGTAGTTTTATGTTATTTACACTTTTGTCTGTTTTTTGTTTTTATTAATTTGGGCTTTTATTAATTATTTTATTTTTATTCTTTTATTAATTATTGCAGTTTTTTTGAGGAGACTGGTTTAAAGATTGAGCTTAGGTACAAATTTGAACTTTAGGGATTTTATTTTAGTGATCAGTAAATACCTTATAAAATTTTTGATGAACTGAAGTTTTTACAAATTAGATATGGACAAGACACAAGTTCATTATTACTAAATCATTTTGCCATCAAATAAGACCCTCATTTACTTTAAAGGGAGTTCATACTGAACAGTTTAGCCATATTATGATGTAATATGTTTTACAGTGCAGTAGTTTTAGTGTAACTTTTGATAATGCAAATTTAAAACATTTTGTTTTATAAATTTATGCCCAGTTGTATTTTGTTGTTATATACAGTATTTATTTTTCATTTTTTTAATTGTAATCTAACAAATCTTATTCTTTGAGTAGGCTTTTTTGCAATCTTCTACAATTTTCTACTTATTGAATATAGTAAAAAAAAACAAATTGCATATTTTTGCTAGTGGTTATTGATAATTAGAATTCTTGTTTGAATATATTTTCCATTAAATGTATCTAATACAAAAGATATCAACTTTATTTGGATTTATTTTTGAAATAGTAAAGTTTTGAAGTCGGTTTTTAAGCAAAAAGCTGTGGAAACTAGGTATTTGTGTCCCCTTTTTCAGCAGATCTTTAAAACTAAATGCTCTAAAATTGGTAAAAGCCATGAAATTAATTTTTGGTGGCAGTCCTTATCACATCAAACCCCATCTTTTTCACCGAGTGCAATGATGATTTTCTAAAAAAAAAAAAAAAAAGTGAAAAATCAACTTGCCCTAATGTACAAATACTCTTGAGAAAGGTATGAGTCTACCTCTCCCACCTATATATTAAATTATAGGACTTGTATCAGTAAATCATTATCTTCAAAAATTTCTTAAATCTAAAAAGATTTTCTGGCTTTAAATAACCTGTAAAAAGACAATCAGTCAATGAAACACAGTTCAGGAGTGAATTAAGTTTTTTTACATAGGAAAAATTTAGTCTCATATTCTAATCAGAATCTTGACATAAAATCTTAAAGCATGAAAAGTAAAATTTCTAAAGATTTAATTTTTTGCAATTAAAATTTCAAAGTATTTAAATTATTGTAATATGTTTTGAATTAATTTTTATTTTTAATCTTTGCCACAAAATTTTAATTAATAGTTAGCTAATCCCTGTTGCAGACGCTCGTTTAGTCACATTTCAATTTGTTCAACACCCACAAAACCAACCTGTGGTTTATACTGCAACTGCTTTCAGTTGAGAGCACATAACAGGGCCAGTATGCTCAACCTCTCGGTCATGATGACTTGTGACTTTGTGCTAGCATAATCTTCAACGAACAATTTCTTCTACCCAGTTTTACTCGGAAGGCTTTCATCAAACCAACAGATCCACATGCTATGATTGATATTATCAGGAAGTCGCCTCTTTGTCAAACCAACTTTGGTGAGATTCGAACTCTGATCTCATGGTCTGAACACTAATATTCTAATCAAATAGAACCATGTCTGCAAAATATTAAATATGAATTTAATCTATACACTTAAAACTGAGCTCAAACATAATGTAACAGTTATGGTGAAATGCACCTATTCCTCAGATAATGGACTCTCCCTCCTATATTAATGTTATGGTGAAACACATCTATTCCTCAGATAATGGACTCTCCATCCTATATTAATAAGAGTTAACAGGAAGTTAACTCGAGAAGTTCTTGGGAAGTTTATAGGAATTCTTAGAAGTTCTAGAGAGTTCTTTAGAGTTCTATTGAAGTTCAGTAGAACTACTAGGCAGTTGATATGAGTCGGCAGTTAGCCGAATACTAAGAAGTCAGCTTTCAATGGAAGATTACCAAGTTCCAAACATTTTGGGCGAGTTAAGTCAATTAGCAACCGACATAGCACGATTAAAACGGTCAGTGCAAAAACTACTCCACAACAGTAACAAACATAATGTAACAAATTTTGTGCAGGAAAGCAATAGATACTGAATTTTTTATCTGGAAATTATGATGGATCTGTTACCTGCAGTAATTACTTTTAGACTTTAGCTACGGCTAGTACCAGTGCCACTCAAATCTGTCTGTAGCAATGGCAGCTTTGCAACTATTTTCAAGCATTAATAATTTAACTGCCATCATAGAAAAAAAAAAAGAAAATTGCCAGGAAATTTATCTTTGATGATAACTTATAGGTACCGACTTGGCGGCTCAATTCCAGCCACTTTCTCGCTGACGGGATGTGGCTACCCCCTGTCTCTCTTTAAATATTTTCATGGCTTCTGTTCCGACGAACTTAAGTCACTGTACCCCCGCCACATGAGTTAACTCGTGCAACCAGACTGGCAACTGGGTCTCACCCCTTCACAGTTAGATCAACCAAATGCAGCCGACAATTCTACTCCAGCAGCTTTTTTTCTCGCACTTCCCACCTGTGGAACTCACTTCCATATTCTTGCTTTCCTGACGGCTACAACCTCCAGGAATTTAAATGCAATGTCAATACCCATCTCTTAATCACTTGACTCTAGTTCTTTCTACACCACCCTGTATATATTTTTCTTTCTCTCGATCTTTGCAGCTGGCATCACACCTGTATTCCCATCCTTCTCTTGCCCTCTTCTCTGAAACCCCCTGTAACTGGTTCGTCTTTCTCTTTACTCTTCTCCTATCTAATCTTTTTCTCTTATGTAGCCCCCTGTGCATCAGGGGCAGTACCGCTTTGCTTGGGATGAAACGATAAAAAAAAGGTTTATCTCGGTTAGCTACTATATTTACTCCTCTCTAATTATTCTGATCCTGAAAGTATGGCTAATTCTATTTCTTTCTCCCCTTTCTACACACTTACCATTTATATTTTATAAACTCTCCCCACTCTAAAAAAAAAAAACTAAAATATTGTCTTAAATCCATTTTATATTTTTGTTGGTTTTCAGAAAAGGTCCAATCCGAGCACCTGCTAATATAAGATCCACAGTCAGGTGGGATTACCAGCCGGACATTTGTAAAGATTACAAAGAGACTGGCTTTTGCGGATTTGGAGGTAGGATTCTCCATAACTCATTTTTATCTGTAGCAAAAAAAAAAGAAAGAAAATGATAATGTTGCATAAATATAGCATAAACGTTTGGAAACATATTGAAAGTTTCTGTCAAAAGAAAAAGATGGTGTACATTCTCATTATTATATACATTGTTTGGACTGTTATCCTCATCTTTATCGCCATGTTTTTGGTGTTTTGGCTGTTGTATACTCCGGCCACTAGGAATTTCAAATTGAACCCTTTCTTTTGATCACTGGGGTATAACATTCTCATTCCATGTGCGATGCCACTTACAGCAGCCATGTAGTTATCTCCCTTTAACTTAACTCTCTAAGTTCACTTAAGTTCAATACCACTGCTGTAGCCTAGTATTGAACTTAACTCTTTGGGTGAAGTCAATGCTTATATCCACTGGGCCACATGGGAGATAATTACATAGCTACCAGAAGTGGCATTGCACATGGAATGAGAATGATCAAAATAAAGGGTTTGGTTTAAAAATTCTAGCACCTGAAGAAGGCCAGTGTGTACAATGGCTGAAATGTCGTAAACATGGCAATAAAGATGAGGACAACAGTCCGAATAATGTAATTACTACATCTCAGAAGGGTCCTGGGTATGATGGTAAACTACATCCAGCAGCAAGATTGTAAGGAGTATGGAACCACTTTTTAATTGCTGTTGTTCCCAGGTCCACTCTGACCCAGGTTGGTAGCACCTGTTAGGGTCCCAGCTATGGGCAAATAGTTTACCCCCAAACTGGGGTCAAAACACTATGTAAGTATAAAATAGATTTTTAGAGAAAAATATAATTTTTTACAGGAAAAACAATTATTACCATAACACATTTTTGAAGGAGAAAAAAATTATTACCAGCAATATATTTTTTAATATAAAATTAGAAAATATCTTCAGTTTTTTAAAATAAAAAAAAAAAAAAAAATTTTTTTTTTTTTTTTTTTTTTTTTTGCAAAATCTGACTAAATTGACCGTCTCACTATAGCCAAGTATACTGAGTCGATAGCTAGGAAGGTTGGGTCACTGTTGGGCCAGGAAGTTTTTCCCACCTGAAACCATCCTGCATATATACAAATCAACCATTTGTCCATGCATGGAGTACTGCTGCCATATATGCTCAGCTGCCCCCGCTGTTCATCTCCGTGTTCTTGACAGGCTCCAAAGGAGAATCAGTAATGTGATAGGTACCGACTTGGCGGCTCGACTACAGCCACTTTCCCACCGATGAGAAGTGGCTTCCCTTTGTCTGGTCTATAAATACTTCCATGGCTTCTGCTCTAACGAACTTAAGTCACTGGTGCCTCCACAACAGGTGTTTACTCGTGCAACCAGACTGGCAACTGGGTCTCACCCATTCACAGCTAGATCAACCAAATGCAGACGACAATTCTACTCCTGTAGTTTCTTTTCCTGCACTTCTCACTTCCTTATTCTTGCTTTCCTGACGGCTACAACCTCCAGGAATTTAAATGCAAGGTCAATACTCATCTCTTAACTACTTGACCCTAGTTCGTTCCACACTGTCCTGCAGATCCTTTTCTTTCTCTCCACCTTCGCAACTGTCATCACACCTGTATTTCCATCCTTCTCTTGCTCCTTTCTAACTGGTTCGTCCTTCTCCTCACTCTCCTCTAATCCTTTTACTCTTATGTAGCCCCCTGCAAATCAGTGGCATTACCGCTTTGCTCGGGGTGATAGGATTAAAAAAAAACAAACTTTCAACCCCACCTTTTTGGCATCAAATAACCCACAGAGGTTGAATGTTGTTAAACAAAACTCAAACTAATTTCAGAAGTATAGACAAATATTAGTGTATGTTCTGTTAAGTATCCATCTTTTTGATCAATCAAAAAGAATCATTGATGGACTTAGTGCAAAGTTTGACCTTCATCTCCGCAATAAAACAGTGTCAAAAGAATGGTGTTTCCTGTGACAAAACTATTAGTTTAACAACCTTCGCTCCCATGGCAATGTTTATTGTTTTAAAAAGTGTTGATAAGATGTGCGTTGTGGCGCAGTGGATATCGGCTCGGAATGAGAAATCGGGGAACCGAGTTCGAATTCCAGTTGAATTCCTCGCATTCACTTACGCGCAAATACCCTTGGGAAAGGTATTAATCCGTCTCTTCCTTCCAGTTATGGGTTAAATAACAGGACAGATTGGGTTCTATAGCCTTGGTCGGCAACCAGTCTAGCGCAGAAAGCAATGGCAACCTACTGTGGGATAATGTTCTGCCCAGTCAGTCATGTCTCTTTGGAGACATGATCGCCCAAAGCGTGTATCATGCATGGTACTTAACTGACTGACTGATAAGATTAGCAATAAAACCTAAACATTATCTCTGTGTTGTTAGAGATTGCGCATCAACATGAGATTTTATTGTCATGTTAATTTTATGAGCCTACTCTTCCATGCTGGCTCAAGGCATGTTCGAAGAGAGCGCTTGGAGATTTTCCCCCACAGTAGATTGCCTGTTCTTTCGGCAGTAGACTGGTTGTCAACCAAAACTATATAACGCACTCCGTCTGTCCTTCATTCCAGAGGAGATCACTCATTGCCATGCAAAAGAACAGACATCACATAGCAATCCAAAAATCCTCTTTATTTCCAAAGAGATTTTACTGTCTTTCAATATTTTTGTTAGCTTTTGAAAGTGCTGATGTTCATATTAAATAAATTCTCATGGAACAAGGGAGGCTACTCTGAATCTAATTCGATTCAATTGAGATTATGAATCGACCAATACTATTGTCTTGAGTTCAATCCTGACTGGGCACCCTATATTTCTGAACATGTCCAAGATTGAACTAAGCTATCTTAATATCCTAAGATTAAAATCAGCCATACATTAATAAAAATAGTTACATGCTCCACCCCAACATTTCACCAATCTAAACTTATTTATAAATGAAATTTTGTCTGTGTGCGTGTCTGTGTCTGTGTGTGTCCTCGTTACCTATAGACTTCGAAATGGCTGAACCGATTTTCTTGAAAATTTACACAGTTGTACTATAAGCGTCTGCGAGTGTTCTTAGCTAGGTTTTGAGTCGAGATACCCCCGATAAATATAGGTACCCCCAATAAATATCGATAATCGAAAAAAATCGGGTTATAGAAGGAGTGGTCCGATTTTAATCAAATTTGGTACACTCATAGACAAAGACATAAGAAACGATATTCAGAATATATATATATATATATATATATATATATATATAAAAAGGCAAGATGTTTTGTGTGTGTCTGTTTATCTGCCTGTATATCTGTATTTTTTTTTCAGCCCTTTTATTTTAGTTTTTGCTTTGGGTTTGGCTCTAAGTATGTATAGTTGTAGTTCTTAGTCTCAGCCATGATACCATTTACTCAGAGGACTTATTTAGCTTTTAAAATTCAGTTTACTACGAAAAAAACTTATTTGATATCGAAACCAGGAAATTAAAATTTGATTTACGTTCATTCATTTTTCTTTCAGTCTATGTTTTCGCTTTAACTGGAAACAACTATTGCTTTTTATTTCGGCTGGATATAAATCCTTGGATCAAAGCTGGAGTTGATAATGTCAGCAAATCCTGTTAACAACTAACTACTCTCTTCCCAAAACCTCTTTTTTATATGGGCTAACACCTAATTTGCATATTTTAGACTCTTTTAGAATTCTCTCGATTTTACTGGAACATTCTGGCATCTTCCAAAATGTTCTATTCTTAATTTCTCTATTTTTATGACTACTACATGAATTAAAATGTAAGTCGGACTTAATAGAATCCCTTACTACAACTTTTTAGACATAATTATTATTTTTATATATAAATGCATCCTCGTAACAATATATACACACATACACACACATACATATTTACCTCCTTTTATATATATATATATATATATTGTAACAAAGTTAGAGAATTCGTAGGTTTTTTTTTTCCCCTGCTGTTCAAGCATTTATTCTATAAAGAGTGCTTGATACAACGTAGAGCATTATATTGTAATGGTTGTTACAATGGTTTATAAATTCAGAGTATCACTACACAAAAATTTTCATGTTTTGAAGCTGCTATGTATGCTTCTCATCGGGTGATATGTTGAAATGAAAATTAAATGGTGAAAACAGTTTATTTATGGTGATATGATGTTTAAGTGAGTGTAGGGAGTGTGGGAGCTTATTTTGATTTAGTCGACCATATTGTAGCCTTAGATATATAGCTTTGGGTTAGGAGAGGTAGATTAGTTTAAGACAGGTTCCTTATTTATTTTGTCTGGGTAATTCTTATATTGGGATTTATGTTTTTTTTAAGGAAGGGTAGACATTTTTTCTTTATTTTTCTGCTATCTAAGTGTGATTGGAGTGGCACCATTGTTAATGGAAACGATGTAGGTAAATGCTAAAAAAAATTTTCGATATTCTACAATTTCATGGGTAATACGTATTTCGCAGCAGGAGAAAAGCTGCTCGTCAGACCCAAAAGATACAACAGTTATTAATATTTAAAATAATCAATATAATATATTGATAATAGTCAAAATAATCCCGAAAAGAATTACACGCACTCATGTGCACATATCAAGAATAGACATTTGTAACGGTAATCTATAAAAACATATCCTCGCTCATTCAAAAAAAAAAAGATATATTTGCCAGTGGATTGAGCACTCTGAAGAAGAAATAGTAGACTTTAAAAACATTAGCTGCTTACCGCTATTTACACATTTTTCTTCTGTAATTAATTGAACACTATTGGTTACTGGTGTGTGTTTACATTGTGTATATAACACGTTAAAATCTGTCTTCCTTCACCATGCGCTAATAGCTTAGTGGTAGAATCTCTGACTGTTGTTAAATCAGTTAGGCTTCAATACTGGCTGGAAGCAATCAAATGTCTAACAGTACTGTGATAGTGTGAAACAGGACTCTCTGCAGATGACACACACACACACACACACACACACACACACACATATATATATATATATAATTTTTATTATATATAAAATATTTTATTTTTATTTTTAATTTTTATTTTTTTTTCTTTAATCCAAAGTGGAAGAGTAGGAAGGTAAATTCCAAGAACCTGATCCTAATCAATATTAAAAAATTTTAACATTAAAAAGTGACGCAGACAGAGAGCTCAATGTATTAAAAATACAGAGCCAATATAAATTAGAGAAAATTTTCAAAATTCGACATAGGATCTCTAATAGAGATTCTACGTCACGTCAGCGACATTGTTTTGTTCCAAATGGCGAAGGCTCTGAGGTAAAGCGTGGAAGGGTTTTAGGTTAACAATGGTCACAAAGTACAACAGGACAGAGGTGTTAGTGGTGGGGTTACAGGGTGTTGAAGCAGCATATTTAAGAAGGGGAGGAATATATATATATATATATATATATATAATGACATGCTGTTTTCTTCAAGATATAATGAATAAAAAAAACATGAGGTTTGAACTGCTTTTTGTAATGGTTAATAGCAGCAGTGGAAAGAAATCAAAGAATATTTTGCATGATTTTAGACCCCCCCCCATTTCAATAGTCACACTAATTTATTTCCCCCCCAAAAGTTTTATGATGAATCTTAATTCTTAGATCTTAAGTTAATCATTGAATAAGCTCATGATGGGTTTTACAGCAATAAACTATCTGTGGAAATTCCTTTATCATATTAAATATTTGAGCTTAACAACTTTCACAAAAATATTGCAATGAAATTGTGAATATGAATCATGGTCATTATTTTAAGAAGTGGGTACAAATAAAGCAATTTGAAACTGGCAATTTTTTTTTTCACTTCACTGAAACAGAGGTTAAATGTTTCTATCTTCCCTTTCTTTCATTCATTTTCTCACTCCAATATATACTGATATGATTTGTTTTTCTGCACAATCAAAATGGACTGGTCCATTATTCATGAGGCATTAGCAGGAGACGCTAAACATTTTTATCTTCCCTAATTTCTTTCTTTTTAGCCAAATTCCCATTTTAGGAACATTTCTCTTAATAACGTAGAAATAATTCAGCTGATGATGTTATTTTATGTATGATAATGGTTTGTATCGCCATTACCTTACTCAGTTTTTCATTGTTTGATGGCATGCATTTAAAAACGTTCCCAAACTAGAAATTAGGGTTGTCACACGAAAGGGATACAGACACACAGTCAGTTGCAGTGTTTTGAATTTATAGTGGTGTCTACTGTTAGAAAGATTGGGTCACTGTGTTGAGCCAGAAAGCTTGTCTTGTCAGAATTCATTTTTCATGTATATAAATCTACCATTTGTCCATGCATGGAATACTGTTGCCATATCTGGTTCTGGTACTCTTGCTATTCATCTCGAGGTTCTCAACAAAATCCAAAGAAGAATCTGCAATGTTATCGGTTCTGACTTGGCATCTCGACTTCAGTCACTTTCTAATTGATGTGACCTGGCTTCCCTCTGTCTTTTCTACAAATATCTTCATGGCAACTGCTTTGATGAGCTTTCTTTTTTCCTGGTGTTTTGCCCACATGAATTTACTTGTGCTACTAGATTGGCATCTAGGTCCCACCCTTTTTCTGTCAAAATAGTTAAATGTAATTTCCTCTTCTACTCCAATAGTTTCTTTTCTCTCACTTTCCACCTATGAAACGCCCTTCTGTTTAATTACTTCCCTGATAATTATAGTCTCCAAATATTTAAATGCAATGTCAATTGACATCTTCTATCTTCATGAATCCCATTCATCTTTTATTTTTTCTTCAATAACCTCTGTATCCAGTCTTTTTGTCTCACTGCAACCCCCACTGCAAACTAGTGGCAGTCCTGCATCTGGATTAATCTCTTGCTGGTGAATTTTCCAATGCCCTGCTAAAACAGCAAGAGCTGGAAGAGTGAGGGGGGCTCCCATGGGCTCAGCATTTTCATGGCATGAGATTTAGCAGTAATAGCCTTGTCCCATGAATTCAAACAGAAATGAATGTTTTTTTTATTATCAGTGACTCTTTTTCACCTCATCTTTTCAATGTGTTTTTAAATACAAGAAAACAGTTGTAATAAATTTCATGGAATTGAATCCGGCTTCAAAATATTGTTTTATTTTAAAGATTTTGAGTTGATTTTATGTTTGAAACAAATTGGTATCTTTAAAGTATACTTCTTGTTACTTTTCTTTCTTTCTTAGATAGCTGCAAATTTCTGCATGACCGAGGTGATTATAAACATGGCTGGCAGTTGGAAAGAGAAATGGAAAAAGGCACTTACGGGGAACATGGTGAGTTATGTTTACTGGCACGGAATGAATGGAGAGGTGGATCTACTCGTATGTGATGGAGATGTGTGTGTGTAGTAGTACGCACTGTGATGGAAATGTGTGTGAAAGTAGTAGTAGTACCTGAGGGAGGCGTGCATGAAAGTAGTAGTACACGATGGAGGTGTGTGTGTTTAGTAGGAGTAATAATATGTGATGAAGGTGTGTGTGTGTGTGTGTGTGTAGTAGTACCTGATGGAGGTGTATGTGAAAGTAGTAGTAGTAGTACCTGATGGAGGTGTATGTGAAAGTAGTAGTAGTAGTAGCACCTGATGGAGGTGTATGTGAAAGTAGTAGTAGTAGTAGTACCTGATGGAGGTGTATGTGAAAGTAGTAGTAGTAGTAGTACCTGATGGAGGTGTATGTGAAAGTAGTAGTAGTAGTACCTGATGGAGGTGTATGTGAAAGTAGTAGTAGTAGTACCTGATGGAGGTGTGTGAAAGTAGTAGTAGTACCTGATGGAGTCGTGCGTGAAAGTAGTAGTAGTAGTAGTAGTACCTGAGGGAGGCGTGCATGAAAGTAGTAGTAACAGCAGTACGCGATGGAGGTGTGTGTAGTAGTAGTAGTAGCAGCAGTACGCGATGGAGGTGTGTGTTGTAGTACTAGTTTGCAGTCGAGGCGCGTGTAGTAGTAGTATGCGATGGAGGTGTGCATGTCTGTAGCAGTAGTACTAGTATCTGATGGAGATTCGTTTGAGTAGAGATGGAGAGGTGTGTCTACTAGTACAGAAATGATTATGACTAATTTTTTCTGTTTATTTTTTTTTTAATTATCTTTTTTTAACAAATTGACTTTTGATACCAGTTTTATTATTCAGTCTGGTCTCCCCCCACCCCTCCCACCACGGAGGTCTTTCTCTGGTTGCTATTTGTATTGTAATTCCCTTTCTTTTCCAGATGATGAAAACTACGAAATTAGCAGTGAGGATGAAGATTTACCTTTCAAATGTTTCATTTGCAGAAAGTCCTTTGTGAACCCTGTCGTCACCAAGTAAGAATTTGTTTGTTTCTTTTGTAATAAAAAAAATGTAATTAAGAAAAAAAAATGTATTTTATATTCATCTTAGACTACTGAAGACCCGTTGACGCCACCGAAGAGTATGGGGCCACAACTCTTAGCACACTAGACATTATAGCTGTTGTCTCCATAGCACTTAGCGTTTGGGTTTCATTCCCTTATTTAAAAAGAAGTCCTTGATTTTTTTTTCTTTAGTTTTGTATGTATATACTCTATTGGTGGGAAGTACGAATATTTTTATTATTTTGATTATAAGAAATTAGTTGCTTTTAGAATAAATATAAGTTTTTATAAAAAAAGTTTGTATTGTCCTGGTATCGTCTCAAAAACCTAATCAGTCATCCTTGAAATGCATTAATTTTGAAACTTTTTTTTTCTGGCTGTATTGGTCACTCTTTGAATTCATTCACTTCATTAGACTATTTTCATTCCGCTGTCCATTCAGGGGGAGATAACTCATGTTGACTGTCTTCAACTGTATTACATTTTTATTACACATTCCAGAGATTGAACTCCTTAACACCAGGTAACTAGATCTACTTAATTTGTGCTCTTAACCACCGTGTTGTGCGTCTGGGGGTGGAAACTTGAAGCCTTAAACTTAATAATGTAGTTCAAAATTCCAGGTCGTTGCAAATGATGATGGCAACCCAAAAAAATTTGGTGGATACCATGGCCAAAAAAGATTTCTCACACATATATTTAAGACCTTTTATTTCAACTGCTGAAATAGCTAGATTTATCTTTAAGATAAAGAAAATGGGCCTGATGATAAACTACATCCAGTAGCAAGGCCTATGATCAGGAGATTGAAGATTCTGAGGATAGCAGAATGATCTCGTAACTGCTGTTGTTCCCAGGTCTACTCTGACTTTGGGTGGTAACACCTGTTAGTGTCTCAGCTATGTGCAAATATTGAACACCCTCCAGCCCACAAAATTCCACAGGTCATTTTTATAAGAAAATGACCAACAATAGATTTTTATAGCAAAATGACAATCAATGCAACACTAAAAAATATGAAAATTTATTTTTATATTTTTAAAATTAAAATTACTAACAATACGTTAATCAAAAGTAAAATTACCAAGAAGTTTTATGATCTACAAAATATCAAAAACGTATTCTTTTATTCTTAAAGTATAAAATTACAAATTTGAATCATAAAATTACGTACACAATATTTAGATTTTGGTATTAAATAACCCATAGAGGTTGATATGCCGCTAAACAAAATCAACCAACCAAACCAATCCAAATATTTAGATTTCGGCATTAAATAACCCATAGATGTTGACATGCCGCTAAACAAAATCAACCAACCAAACCAATCCAAATATTTAGATTTCGGCATTAAATAACCCATAGATGTTGACATTCCGCTAAACAAAATCAACCAACCAAACCAATCCAAATATTTAGATTTCGGCATTAAATAACCCATAGATGTTGATATGCCGCTAAACAAAATCAACCAACCAAACCAATCCAAATATTTAGATTTCGGCATTAAATAACCCATAGATGTTGACATGCCGCTAAACAAAATCAACCAACCAAACCAATCCAAATATTTAGATTTTCGTCTTAAATGACCCATCAAAACTATATTCCAAAATACGACTTCAATAAAACTAAAACATAAAATATGCGCATATCATCACTTCTAGTAATCATGTCTATGTATTTGCACAAAAGCTGTGTATCATCTACCATGTACTCAATTGTGTAATCAGAATAACATATCATATTTTTACTTCAAAGCTCACAAGAAAATTAAATTTTACCTTTAAATGACCTATAATGAGTTGATATGCCTTTAAGCAAACAAATTTATCATTCTTCAAAAATTTAAAGGCATGTCAATTGTTATCTTCTGTCTTCTTAATTCATTGTTCTCTCCCTTTAATAGATTTTTTTCATAATTTATCTGTGTCTAAGTGGTTTTATTTCATTTCTAGGGATGAATTGAGATATATATATATAAGGCAAGATCTTTGTGTATGTGTCTGTTTATCTGCCTGTATGTCTGTATTTTTTTTTTTTTTTTTTTCAGCCCTTTTATTTTAGTTTTTGCTTCGGGTTTGGCTCTAAGTAGGTATAATGGTAGTTCTTAGTCTCAGCCATGATACCATTTACTCAGAGGACTTATTTAGGCTTCAAAATTCAGTTTACGACGGAAAAAAACTTATTTGACATCGATATCAGGAAATCCGAATTTGACTTACATCCATTCATTTTTCTTTCAGTCTACGGTTCCGCTTTAACTGGAAACAACTATTGCTTTTTAGTCTTTTGTGCCAATGTCCAAAGAGTCTGATCTCCAGGACCATGGATTAGTTTTAAAGCTTTCATTACACCCGAGCAACACGGGCTATACTGCTAGTGTGTGTATATATATATATATATATATATCCCTCCTGTCATGTTCATGGAGAGAAAGGCAATAACCAGGTTTACGACTAGTTATGAAAACCCTTGGCATATGTTTTATTTTAATTTTTTTTACAATAATTGTCATTGAGTAGTGAAGAAAAAAAAAATATATATATATATATATATATATTTTCCTAATGTAATGCTCAGGTATTTGAATTATTGTTTAGTTTTTTTGTTTTTTTTATTTATATCTCAATGTAAGATACTCAGTAGTAGGTACATCAATATATATGTTGCTTTCATTTTAGACAACATATCAATATAAATATTTTGCCGTAATTTTTTAAGGCACGGGCCCATTTGTTTATTCATATTACTTCAAAGCTTCCAAGAAAATTAAATTTAACTTAAAATTAAATTTCACTATTAAATGACCCATAATGCATTGATATGCCCTTAAACAATCAAGCAATTAATGTTAAAAAATTTAAATGTGATGTTAGTCGTTATCTCCTGGCTTCTTAATTCATTGTTCTCACTCCTTAATAGTGTTTTCTTTCAAACTCAGTAACCCCTTGTGTCTTAATGGCTATATTGCCTTGCTTGGGATGAAATGATTACATATATGAATTGTGTACAGGTTTACATATGCCATAAAAAATAATGGTACATTTTAAGTTTTTATTATTGTTTGTTTTTTCACTTGCAAGTTAAAATACTTTTCAAATTATTATATTAATATATAGTAATTCTGACGAGTTCATTACATAACACATGAAAATTGTTGTGGCCTATTAGGGCCAGGAAGAAAGACATGTAAACAAGGTAGGTTTAAACAAGCGTATTAGAATCACAGAACATACATACAATACGAGTGTTAGTAATCAGAAAAATAGAAGTGTAAGTCCGAGCAGTATTGTTACGCTGCGTCTTGACTGTCTCACGACTCTCTCTTTGCTGCACTCCCCGGAATTCACACAGGTTAGTATTTATTGATGGAGTAAGAGTTCATTCCTATATATAGGGCACGTAACAGAGACCAATCCCCTATTTTATATCCAGTAAAATCATATGTTTATACTACTTATGGCATTTTTTTTTTGTTAAGTTGCAGAAGCTGAAGAAAGAAATTTGGTTTTTACATTCAAAATGAATAAATGCTTAGTGAATCTTGTTTTGGAAAGTTATTTTCTTGAATACAAATATAAACTTGTTTCCTTGTTGGCGGGACAAAGTTCATAGCTTGTTGTATGTTGAGTGAGGGTAGGGAGAGAGAGAGAGAGAGATAGAGCGATCTTTCTTTTGTAGCTGGCAGCCATCTTGATTAGTTTAGTGGGATAGAGTGGAGTAGGCTCTAGCCTGTCTAGCTTTCTGGCGAAAGGGTAGAGAAAATGACCTTGAGGCCCTATTTTTCCTGGGTTTATATGGAGGTCAGTAATTGGGAAGTACATGTGAGATTGTCCTTTGTTTTGGTACTGGTGCTTTGATCTTTTGTCATTGATTATCCAGTATCTGGTTATAGAAACAAAGTTAGCAGACTGACCCATCTTTAAGGGTCAACAAGGTGTTAAGGAGATGATAAGTAGACAATGATTTTTGGAAGATTTAAGAAATATTTTTCATTTAGTTATTAAACTTGCCTGCTATGACAACGCCCTAAGTTTTTACATGTGAGTCTTTAAATATATTTTGGGAAGTTGGTCTGGCCAAGAACTTATCAGACCCCATTTTATATTGTTGCACTCTGCTCTTTCATAGAGTCTGTCTTTTTATCTCTTTATTTTTTTAAATCATTTCACCACCAGCAAGGCAATAAAGCCACTAATACATAACAGGTTAATGAGGATAATCCACAACTAAGTCGCTTCTCTGTGTAGGGCCAAGAAGTTTTTCCTCTCTGAAACAATCCTACACATATACAAATTGACCATCCGCCCGTGCATTGAATATTGCTGCCATATCTGGTTGGATCCTCCTGCTATCCACTTAGGTGTCATTGACCAAATCCAACGGAGAATCTGTAATGCAATCGATCCTGACTTGGCAGCTGGGATACAGTCGCTTTCTCATCGATGCAGTGTGGCTTCCCTGTGTCTCTTCTACAAATACTTTCACGGCTTCTGCTCCGATGAAATATTAGCTCACTGGTACTCCCTATATATGAATTTCTTCAAGCCACAAGATTAGCAACTAGGTCCCACCCTTTTACTGTGGAACCAATGAAATGTAAATGCAAATTCTACTCCAGCTGCTTCTTTTCTTGCACTTCCCGCCTGTGGAATTCCCTTTCGCATACTTGCTTTCTTGACAGCTACAATCTTCAAGTATTTAAATGTAAAGTCAATAGTCGTCTCCTGTCTCACTAACCTGCATCCTCTCTCTCATGCTTTTTTTTCCGTCCACCCAACTCTCATCAGTATTCTCATCCGTTTCATACTCTCTTCCTGACACCCCCTGTAACTTGTCACTCTTTCTCATAACATTCTTCCTATGTAACCCCCTGCACAACAGTCACAGTAAAATGCCTTGCTCAAGGCCACACGGTTATTAAATAAAAAATTTAAAAAAAATGTAAGATGAAAATTACAAACATTTAACAATTGTTAAAAACAAAGAACATTTTCTGTGTAGATAAAATCCTGGTGTGTGTGTGTGCGTGTGTAGATATATATTACTAACATCATAGCCCAGTGTTGCCCTGGCAAATCAGAACATTTTAGTAGAACATTTTATGTGTCTCAGTTGCATGACGGACACGTCAGGAATGTTGCTCTTCCAGTGTTTCAGCTTCACGTGCCGCACATATTGTAAACAACATTGCATTTGCTTTTGTTTCAAAATTACGGGGGAAAAATATTCACATTTTTTTGTTGACAAATGAATTTTTAAAATGTCTAAATAAAAATTAAATATAAAGGCTCATTTTTTTTTTTTTTTTAATAAAATAATATTTTACTCATGTTTGACACGTGTGATTTGATTTCTGTGATGTAATTCAGCAACTGTCTTAGATCTTAGACGTTTTACTGAGCAAATGTAAAGAATCAGTTCTATTGGCCTAAAAGTGCGAAAGGGAAAATTGCTGAACGTAATCTCAAAACGTATGTGTTGACCTGGCTTCCCTGTAGATATGTGTCCCTGGAAAGTTTGAATGGTGTAGTTAAAAAAAAATGTAGGCATGCATAGGGAACAGTCACACACAGATTCACAGATTGCCTTTTATATATATATATATATATATATATTGGGTGGCAAGAAAGTCACTATTCAGCTGTAGAGAACAGATATATATTTCTTTTTTTTTTTTTTTTTTTTTTTAAATCATATCACCCCGAGCAAGGCGGTAACGCCACTGATGCGCAGGGGGCTACATAAGAGTAAAAAGATTGGAAAATAGAAAGCCGGAAGCCACATCCTAAAAAGGGATGAGCCTCTTCACCTGTTCAATGGACGTGGGTGGAGTGTGAACCGGGCGATAGTTTAGTCTATCTACTCCAATTGAGAAAAAAAAAAAGAAAGAGTGAAAAGATTGGGAAAGAGAAAGCCAGAAACCACATCCCAAACAGGAAACAAGGGATGAGCCTCTTCACCTGTTCAATAGACGTGGGTGGAGTGTGACCGGGCGATAGTTTAGTCTATCTACTCCAATTTGACCATATATACGTATTTTGGTGATTAATTTACTCTTGTTTATCATAGCATTTTATAATTAACCAAACCAATTTTAATAAACTTCTGGACTGTTGATTCATTGCTTGATCTTTAATTATTATTGTAACCGAATGGCATCTTTATTGCCACCATATATGTAATTTAATTGTTTGAACATTATTTTTGATAGATGTTTGTATTCTGTTTTTAATTAAACAGTGTATGTGTATGTATATATATATATAACTCTACTGGCCTCAATATTTTTTTGAGAAATTATCTTATGAAAACATCTTTTATTTGGCAGAATTCGAACCTGTGACCCCTAACAACACAGGGTCTTAAACACTAGATCGTGAATAATTTCATAGTCTAAGCAAAGCTGAATCAAGCCTTATAAACACAAATTTTTGATTTCTCATAAATACCTATCTCTGCTCTGAAAGCATATCTTAATGTAAACAGAAAATGTTATGGAAGTTCTGGAGATGTATGAAATGGATTAACATTAATGTAAGGCTTGATTCAGCTTTGTTTAAGCTGTGAAATCATTCCTGGTCATGTGGTTAAGATGCATAAGATCAATTGGTGGCTTCCCCTGTGTTGTTAGGGGTCGCAGGTTTGAATCCTGCTGAATGATACATATTTTCATGACAAAATTTCTTAAAAATTATCCAGGCTAGTAGATATATATATATATATTCAGGCTAGTAGATATATATATATATATATATATATATATATATATATAAATCTACTAGCCTGAATATTTTTTTAAGAAATTTTGTCATGAAAATATGTATCATTAAGAGTCTGCGTGTATATATATATATATATATATATATATATATATATATACACGCAGACTCTTTAATTAAAAACAGAATATCTAATTAAATATGAGTATCTCTAAAAAATAATGTTCAAACATTAAATATGTTGATTGTTTTTAAATCTCTGGAACTTTCCTCATATATATATATATATATATATATATATATATAGTGTGTATTTAGGCAGCATTTTTTCATTGATGCATGTTTCATTAAATAATATATACAAGTTTCGTCGATTTATTTTAGGTAAATTTTTTTTTATATCGTCTGATAAGCTAAATAGCATTATCGTTGAAAGAGGTAAGAAAATCGCAATATTGATACATGTTTTTTATTTAATTCTTTTTGAGCTTTCGGCTTACATCAGCCATTATCAAAGATGACAATTGTGTTGGTTGTAATAAACAGTTCGCGGACGAACAATAGTAGAAGTCATCTTTTTTTTGATAATGGCTGATGTAAGCTGAAAGCTCAGAAAGGGTTAAATAAAAAACATGTATCAATATTGCGATTTTCTTTCCTCTTTTAACGATAATCAATCAGACAATATGAAAAAATGTACATAAATCGACAAAATTTGTCTATATTAATGAAAACATATATAATTTGGGTAGTAATGTTTCTTTTAAAAATGACTGACAAGGAAGAATTTTAATAATTTATGATTTAATTTTTCCAGTATTCTTCCATGTTTTCTTTTTTGTGGGAAATAAGCAATGTAAAAAATGTTCCTTAATTACTAATTTTCCTAGTGCTTTCAGTCATTTCACTGGCCATTCTCAAGGGTGTTCTGTTTTCAATCTTGTTATTTTATCCTCGTAATTCATTTTGCATTTTTAAAAGGGAGCTTTTCTTTAAAAGCTATCACATGACTTATGCAAATGGATGTTGTATGAGTATCTTTTGATTGAAAAAAAAAAAAAAATTCAAAAGTCCATCTCCACTGTTAAATAATGTGAGGTTGATGGTAGAATGGGTGTGCATTGTGGTCCAGTGGATATCGACTCGGAACGAGAAATCGGAGAGCCAAATTTGAATTCCAGTTGAATTCGTTGCAATCATATACGCGCAAATACCCTTGGGAAAGGTATTAATCTGTCTCTTCCCTCCAGCTATGGGTCAAATAACAGGACAGATTGGATTCTGTAGCCTTGGTTGGCAACCAGTCTACCGCAGAAAGCAATAGCAACCTACTGCGGGATAATCTTCTGCCCAGTCAGTCATGTCTCTTTCGAGACATGATTGCCCAAGCGTGTATCACGCATGGCACTTAACTGACTGACTGATGGTAGAATCCATGTAAGTGTTGGTTTACCTAAAATTGATATGTTTTGAAATTTTTCTTATGTAGTTTGGTTTTAAGCTTTCATCATGGGATCTTGTTGGGATTGAACTCACTTCTCTTGCTAATAGTTTTTTAGATTTCAGGTTAATCAATTAACTAACCAACCTCATTCACTAAGTTTTGTTTTGTGCAAACTGAACTAACAACATTTTGGAAAATGAAAACTTCGCTGTGGTGTAATGGTTAACAGGCTTGTATTGCTGCTAATACAATGGCAACTGAGTTTGATCCTCATTGGGTGCCACATCTGGACTACATTTGCTACATTTGGGAATTTGTCTGCTCAGTGTTGCTTGCTAATTATTGTACCATATTAGGTACCTTTCTCGTGGCGTTTCATTGGCAAAAACATTGATTATTCGTGAAATAGTGATTTTCAGATTTAAATAACATTGAATTGGGTCCGTTTGAATATGTAAACATGAGGTAAATTTTTTTTTGTTTTTTTTTTTTAACACAATGAAACATACAAGACGTTATGAAAATTTGTCTGACAGAATTGTTACCCCTTGTTTCAAATAAATTCATTTAAAATGATTTTATTTTCGACTTCATAGTTAAAAGAAAGCTTTAGAATTTTTATTAAATAAATAAAATTAAGTGTCATTTTCTTCCTGTTGAGGTCCTGGGTATGGCGGTAAACTACATTTGGCAGCAAGGCTTTTGATTGGGAGGTTGTGACGATCATGGTACCTCCTCTTAATTGCTGTTGTTACCAGGCCCAGCTATGTGCAAATAGCCCTAAAACTGGGGTCAAAACACTATGAAAGTATAAAAATAGACTTTTATAGAAATATGTACATAAAAATAGACTTCATAGAAAAATATTGCCAAAAATACTTTTTTTAAGGAAAAAAAATTATTACCATAATACATTTTTGAAGGAAAAACATTACATTTTTGAATAGAAAACTAGCAGACATTAGTTTTCTAAAATAAAAAAAAAATTAAAAAATTTTTTTATCAAAATTTGACAAAATCAACCTTCTCACTATAACTAAACATTTAAAAAATTACCTTAAAACCCCACCTATTTGGCATTAAATAACCCACAGAATTTGATATACTGTTAAACAAAACTCAAACTCTTCCTGTTGAGCAAGCAGGAAAAGACGAGAAATAGAGAATTGCTACAAGGGAGATGCTTCTCCCTTGTAGCAATTCTCTATTTCTCGTCTTTTCACTCCAGCCCTCAGTGTAAGTCATGTCTTCAGTATAAGCAATCATTAGCAAAATTTTCCCACCTCTCGATGTCCCTATTGCAGATGTCTTTGAAGCCAAGATGAGGTCACCCTCTTGCCAGGGGCCAGTTCACCATACAGGAAAATCATTGGAATCCTCCCTTCAGGCATACGATGTACATGTCCAAGCCAGTGGAGCTGGTACTGTTGGAGACGCCTATATAGGTTGGGTAACTGGGCACAGGGGAGAACTATGGCTTTGGTGAGCTGGTCAAACTAATTATCTGAATCCTGATGAATAGTGCAAGAAGCAGAATCAGGCCAGGAATAAGACAAGAACAGTGCAGTTTCGTCAAAGACACTGGAACAAGGAATGCTATATTTACGATTAGGATGCTCTCTGAAAGGGCAATACAAATGAAGAAGGACTTACACCTGTGCTTTATTGATTATGCGAAGACGTTTGACAAAACATGCCACAAAGAATTGATGGAGATGCTTGGCAGCCTCGACATATTTGGGAAAGACTTAAAAGTAATCAATAATCTTTACTGGCAGCAAACTGCTTGTATACGGACAGGTAATGAATTCAGCAGATATACAAAGATAGAAAGGGGCATAAGACAAGGATGTGTCTTTTCACTGGATCTGTTCAACTTGTACAGCAAGAATATTTTGAGGACCCTAGAAGTTATGTCTGGATTTGTCATCGGAAGCCACAATTTAACCCTCCATGGGAAATCATCCAACCAGCAGTACTGCTAAATCTCACCAAATTCCCTAAATCAAAGACCAACCCTACTGATTTCTACAAAGGACTGAACAAAATTGTCGATAGTTTCCCTTCCTATAAACATGTATACACAGATGGATTGAAAGAAGGTGTGAATGTGGATGCTGTGCCCTACTAGATAATGTCACAAAAAAAAGACGTCTACCCGATGGAGCATCAATTTTTAGTGGTGAAGCCACAGCTGTTAAGCTGGCACTTGATCTTATCACTGACAATGTAAGTGACAGCTTCGTTATATTCTCTGATTCACTCTCTGTACATCCACAACAAGAATCTCAATAACCCGATTATTGTTAAACTTTTAAATCGATTAAATGTGATGAACAAAACCAAGAATATTGTCTTTTGTTGGATCCCCAGCCACATTGGCATTCGTGGTAACATGAAAGCGGACATGGCTGCAAAGGAGTCTCTGAGAGAGGATATCTTCAATATGAAGGTCCCATTCACAGATCAAAGGCCTGCAATAAAAAGATATATTCAACTCAAATGGCAAAAACGTTGGTCGACCTGTCAGAACAACAAACTCTTCCAAATTAAACCAAATTTGGGAGAGTGGAGAGGTGCATTAAGGAAATCCAGAAAGGAAGAGGTAATACTGGCTCGAATTAGGATAGGACACACCTTTTTTACCCACTCCTGGCTGTTAAGAGGAGTAGATCCGCCCAAATGCTCTAAATGCCAGATGAATAATAGCATAAGACATATACTAATTGATTGTACAGACCTGGCAAAAATTCGTCAACAGTTTTATAAAGTACAGAACTTAAGATCTTTATTTGAAAACATCAACATGGACAAAATACTAGCCTTCCTTCGGAAAATTGACCTATTTAATAAAATTTAAATTTATTATATAACTTCAACATAGACATATAAACTATAACATTTCCTCCTAGCTATGGGTAAAATAGCATGCTGTGTTCCGAATATGCCTGTTTCCAGGGAATAACTGTCATTTAAAATAAAAATACGCTTCCGGTCTTAAATGACCCTTTAGATGTTGATAGGCCGTTAAACAGGAACAAATAAACAAACAAACGACAATTTAAACAACCTAAAGTATGTAGATGATACAGTGCATATAAAATGACCCCTCACTTTGTGGTCACAGCAGTTTCTATACATTTATATTCCTGAGATCCAAAAGCATAAGGATGCATTCTAGATGCTGAGAAGAGTATTAAGAAACAGAACAATTTCGCTCGAAACAAAGAAGAGAGTGCTGGATTGCTATCTAATGTCAGTTCTTCAGTATGGCAGTGAATGTTGGACAATATCATCGAAGATGAAGGAAAAACTTGAAGCAAGTGAAATGTGGTTCTACAGAAGCATACTGGATATAAAATGGGGGATCAATTACATATTAAATTCAATATATAAACTGACCCCTCACTTTGTGGTCACAGCAGTTTCTATACATTTATATTCCTGAGATCCAAAAGCACAAGAACGCATTCTAGATGCTGAGAAGAGTATTAAGAAACAGGACAATTTCGCTCGAAACAAAGAAGAGAGTACTGGATTGCTATGTGATGTCAGTTCTTCAATATGGCAGTGAATGCTGCACAATATCATCAAAGATGAAGGAAAAAACTTGAAGCGACTGAAATGTGGTTCTACAGAAGGATGCTGCGAATATCATGGATCGAACATGTGAGCAATGATGAGGTCTTGGAAATGATGGAAACAAAAAGGAAATTAATACTGAGCATCAGGAAGAAACAGCTGAAGTTCCTGGGACATGCAATGAGGAAGGAGGGCTTGGAGAATCTGATACTAACAAGCCAGACAGAGAGGAAAAAGAGACAGGGGAAAGCAACGGATAACATATTTGAAGGACCTAATCAGGTGGATGATGGAACAAGGGTTGCATGGTGTAAAGGGAGAAGGTGTGCTAAGAGCCACCAGGGATAGCGAGATGTGGAAAGCCATGATTGCCTACGTTCTGAAGGGACAGGGCACATAGAAGAAGATGAAAGGTGTTGAGGCGTCTTTTCTGTCTGAGGTAAAGGCTTCATGTCTCGCTGTCATAGAGCAACATGCTGACAATAATTATAGACGATAATTTCGGTGTTTGTAGTAAGATTTCTGTTCTCTCAGACTTTTGAGTTTAGCGTGACAATTGTGATGATAGGATATGTGATTTAAAAGAGAAAATAGCAGTCGGAATTATTGACCTCATTTGACGAGTCTCTAAAACTGATAAAAATGAATGAAAGACAGACAAAGGATTGAATGTTTGTCTCTTAAGTCATTGTTATATTGTTTAGCAGACAGGTGACGCCAGGAACGAATCATTTTTGAACCAAAGTCTTTGAAATGGTAAGAGATACACAATGCACTGAACTGGAAGCATCTGGTAATTCTATATGCAAAAAGTAATCAATATCATTCATTTTCAAAGACTTTGGCCCAATTTGTTTTTGATTTGAACATGACACATTCGCATTGACTTGAAAGCCATTATTGTTACTCTAGAAAATAGGAGTTCATCTGTTTTTTTCCTTTTTTGCTGTTTCCTGTACACTTTGCAAAAAATAATGGAGTGAGGGTAGAATTAATTATTTTCTTCTTATTACAAATTCTAACACGATTATTCCATTATAAATACAAAGTTTCTTACTAGATATAGGAAATACATGACATTGCCTGGGCCAAGGCACTTTCCTTTTCTTTAGTGCTACACAATCTTATCTTTGTTTTAGAGATTTCTGTTAAGTTGGCATTTTATATATCAAAACTTATTTATAAATGGAACTTTGTGTGTGTCCCCGTTACCTTTAGACTCCGAAACGCCTGAACCGATTTTCTTGAAAATTTACACAGTTGTACTATAAGCGTCTGCGAGTGTTCTTAGGTAGGTTTTGTGTCGAGGTACCCTTGATAAAAATCGATAATCGAAAAAATTGGATTATAGAAGGAGTGGTTCGATTTTAATCAAATTTGATACACTCCTAGACAAAGACATAAGAAACAATATTCAGAAGTTTCATGGTTGCAGTTCTTACGATAGTGCAGAAAATTTGATATCGATAACAGGAAATCAAAATTTGACTTATATCCATTCATTTTTCTTTCAGTCTACAGTTTCGCTTTAACTGGAAACAACTATTGCTTTTTAGTCTTTTGTGCCAATGTCCAAAGAGTCTGAGCTCTAGGACCATGGATTAGTTTTAAAGATTTTATTGCACCCAAGCAATGCCAGGCTATACTGCTAGTTATTAAAATGGCAAAGTTTAATCTTTGTGGCTGTAGAAAAAAACGTTTCAAAAGGCGTGATTACTGTTTACTACTGTGTAAACCAAGTTGTTGCCATCTTAGCTGTGTTTTTTCTTCTTCTTTTTTTTTGTTTAAGGCTGTGATTAATCCTGCACAAAACAAGGCGGATTTTGCTTGACAGAGTATTTATCATGATGATGTTATGCAAGGTTTTACAAGACTAGATACCCTTTTTGCTGTACAACTCACTGCACTGAGTTTTTATTAAGACAACATTTCTAGGAAGGTTGCCATTCAAGGATGGTCCTGGGTATGACTGTAAACTGCATCTGGCAGCAAGGCCTCTGATTGGGAGGTTGTGAGGAGCATGGAACCATCTGTTAATTGCTGTTGTTCCCTGGTCCACTCTGACCCGAAGTGGTAGCACCTGTTAGGGTCCCAGCTATGGGTAAATAGTTGACCTGCTAGTTGGGGTTAAAATACTATAAAAGTATTCAACAAAACTTTTTTAAATGAAAAATGTTACCAACGAAACTTGAATGATAAACGTTATCAGCAAAACTTTTTTTGAATGAAAAATGTTACCCAAACAATCCTCCCCCAAAAATATAAACAAATAAAACAAATAAACTAAATAAAACAAATCAAAAGGGTTTTCAGCATTAAATGACTTAATGAAGGTTGATATGCTGGTTAAATAAACCAACCAACCATTCAAGGATTCAGACCTATCCCTAGCCTTATATATATATATTTATATATATATATATATATATACATACACACACTGGTCAACATTTTTTTTTTAACCCAAATGTTGTTGGGCAATGAGTATGTTTCTCGGCTATTTTTTTCATGCTGAATCTGAAAATCAAGTGTTTTTTGCACTATCACCTCACGTTTTCCCAGTACAGATAATTTCTATTTTGCTTTAGGCCAAAATGCCCATTTAACAGTGATACGCCAGGGCAAAATAGAATCAATCTTAAATGTTTTCATGTTAGAATCAGTCAGTTATGTGCCATATGTGATACACGCTTTGGGCGATCATGTCTCGAAAGAGACATAACTGACTGGGCAGAAGATTATCCTGTAGTAGGTTGCCATTGTTTTCTGTGGTAGACTGGTGGCCAGCCAAGGCTATAGAACCTAATCTGTCCTGTTATTTAACCCATAACTGGAGAGAAGAGACGGATTAATACCTTTCCCAAGTGTATTTGCGTGTAAGTAAATGCAAGGAATTCAACTGGAATTCGAACTCGGCTCCCCGATTTTTCATTCCAAGCCGATATCTATTGCACCGTAATGAACGTCCAAGTTGGAATAACTTATCATAAAAGAAAAAGTCGCATCCCAATAGTTTAAAGAATGCATTTTCAGTTGAAAAATGGATTGTACCCGTTAAATTTTATCTCCATGAAGTCATAATTTTGATGACTACAGAAGCATATAGGAGCATGCCAAAAAGTGAACAAATCGCTTTTCAATTGTGTTAATAAGAAGCATGACGTCAAGTATAAAATTTTGGTCAGACAAGATGCTGGTGGTGTCGGGGATGGGTAGAAAAAGTGCCTAGTTGTCTCTGCCTATCTGGTGTTTGGCGGCTGTTTTAAGTGCTGATAAAGAAAATTCTAATCCTGCTAGTCTCAAATACACTCGCCAAGCACCCTAACAACCCTCATTTATCAATGTTCTTATGCATGTTATATCCAGTGACTGCATGACAATATCTCTATAAATTCAAGTGTTACGATAAAAGCTTATGACAGTTTTAGGCTTAAATTTAAAAACTACTAATAAAAAGTAAAATCACTATTCTTTAATGATTTCTAAAGAGCTTTTTCTATGAGAGAAGAAACAGAAATCCCAAAGTTTTAATAAGCTAAGAACATTGAGGGCACAAGGACATTTTTCAGTGAGATATCTCTCATAAGATTGCGCGTTTTCAGGTCAGCTTATTGAACTGAAATAGCTTAGAATTAATTTTGAAAGTCATTTGGATGCTCTGTCTTGAATGATAAATCATTTTAACATGAAATGAAATGTTTCAGCTATGTCACTCGTATATTAAAGCCGTGGCCTATTTCTGTGAATTAGGCATTTTAACCTATTTTAAGCAAAATAAATTATCTTTACTAAAAAAATGTGATGCGACAAGGCAAAATGAACTTGATTTTCAGATTCAGTATGGAGAAATAGTCCACAAAACGTGCTCATTGCCCAATAACATTTGGGTCAAAATAAAATATCGACTGGTTTCATAGATCGGATGCTACAGCATAAGATAAGGAACAAATAGGAAACATTTTTCACTCTATCATGTTTCACTTTTATTAAATCTTCCTCAGGGATTGATAGTGTTATGGTGAAACACACCTATTCCTCAGATAATGGACTCTCCCTCCTATATTAATGTTATGGGGAAACACACCTATTCCTCAGATAATGGACTCTCCCTCCTATATTAATGTTATGGGGAAACACGCCTATTCCTCAGATAATGGACTCTCCCTCCTATATTAATGTTATGGGGAAACACGCCTATTCCTCAGATAATGGACTCTCCCTCCTATATTAATAAGAGTTAACAGGAAGTTAACTGAAGAAGTACTTGGGAAGTTCATGGGAGTTCTTTAGACTTCTATTGGAGTTTAGTAGAGCTACTAGGCAGTTGATATTAGTCAGCTGTTAGCCGAATACTAAGGAGTCAGCTTTCAGTGGAAGATTAGCAAGTTCCTAACATTTTGGGTATGTTAGGTTGATTAGCAAATGACATAGCACGATTATAACCTTCAGTGTGAAAACAACTCCACAATAGATAGAAAACTGTCAGAACTGGTATTTTCAATTTCTGTGGTTTGGTTCTTATTTGGCAGTCGTGTATTACATGTATTAAAACTGTAGATAGTTCTATATGTATGTAAGTTTGTTCAAATTTGTCTTGTCCGTGGGCATTGGATGATGATGTACATTCATAATTGTGTATCTGTTTAGTAGGAAGAGATTTTATGTTGTCACCTTAATGCTGTCAGCATAGTGGGGTGATATTCGGTTACAAGTCAAAACGTCCAAACACAAAAAGGGCCAAGGATAAATTTTTTTTTCTCTCCCTCTCAAAAAATGCTTACTGTAAATAAACTTAAGTTTGACACATTAGTGACACCAAGTAGCTTTTAGACTTTTGTCCTTGGCCTTTTTTATCTTTGGTCCTTTTTGCCTTTGGATGTTTTGACTCAGCACCTGATATTCTATTAATCTGGGGTTGTTTTTATGTATGTACTGTCTATATTAGAAATAAGTTAGATTCTTTCAAGAATAAATTAAAAAAAAGGGTCTAGTGATATGTTTTAGGCGTGTGTTTATAGTCGATAATAATGTTGTTATTAAGCTTTTAAAATATTTTCTCCTTAAAGAATTATGTTAATTTTTTTAATTAGGGTGGTACAAAAATTTAAATACCTGGGAAGTGTTCTAACAGAAGACGGAAAGTGCGACAGATCCGAAGGCGAATTGGCATGGCGAAGGACGCGTTCCAGAAGCTGAGTAAAGTATTAAGAGACAGGGAACTTTCACTAGAAACAAAGAAAAGAGTACTAGATTGCTATGCGATGTCCGTTCTTCAATATGGCAGCGAATGTTGGACGAAGATGGAGAAACTTGAAGCTGAAATGTGGTTCTACAGAAGGATGCTGAGAATATCATGGACTGAGCATATGAGTAATGATGAAGTTTTGGAAAGGATGGAAACAAAAAAAGAAATTAATATTGAGTATCAGGAAGAGACATGCAGTGAAGAAGGAGGGCTTGGAAAACCTGATACTAACTGGTAAGATAGAGGGAGAAAGAGACAGGGGAAAGCAGCGGATAACATATTTGAAGGGCCTGATCAGGTGAATGACAGAACTAGGGTTGCGTGGTGTTACAGGAGAAAGTTCTTGGAGCCACCAGGAATAGGGAGACATGGAAGGCCACGATTGCCTACGTCCTGAAATGACTTAGGCGATCTTAGAAGAAAAAAGGAATTAGTAAAATCAAAATTATAGACATTTTGTTCCTGTGAAATGCAAGAGTCTGAAAGATTGTCCAAATGTGAGTCTCTTTTTAGAGCCCATGATGTGCGTCGTGATGCAGGGATATTGGCTGGAGTTTCGATTTCAAATTCTAGTTGAATTTGTTGCATTCACTTAAATGCAAATACCACTGGGAAAGGTATTAATCCATTTCTTGTCCCTCCATCTACAGATTAAATAGCACAAATTTGGTTCTGCAGCCTTGGTTGGCAACCACTCTATCACAGAAAGTAATGGCAACCTACTGCAGGAAAATCTTCTGCCCAGTCAGTCCTGTGTCTTTCGGGACATGATCGCCCAAATGTATATCATGTAGGGCACTAAACTGACTGTTTTTTCTGCATAAACATTTTTTGCATTGTAAACAATTTATTTGATAAATACTGGCATTTGAATTAGTTGAAGTTCTTTTTCTTCCTAATTATATTCCTGATTGTCTTGGAGGTGGCGGTAATGATCCTAGTGTTAGGAACGAGTAATGTATTTTCAAGTTAATAGAAAGACTGTTGGAAGGTAGGATTATGAAGTGATATTAGTGGCATCTACTTTTTTTGGCCTTGTAGATTTTGTACACTACTAAAAATTATTTTAACAAAATATATTGTTTATGCATTGTCTATTTTTTTTTTTACTCCTAAACTGTGATCTAAATACTCAGTTGGTTACCACTTTCAGTGAAGAAAATTACTTTTTTTGAATAACTAATTAATTTAATTATGAAAACCATCAACGAAATAATTGGAAATGAAGAGCAAAACCATTATTTTAAAAAATTTAATTTCTAACTGCTAGTAACTGTTAGAAATGAGATGTCAGTGTTATTTTCATTTTGGTGTAATTTAGATGACAATTCATCCATCACACCCTGTATATGCACTAAAGCTGAGCATCATCTACCATGTATTCAATTGTGAATGCAGAACAACATTTATCATATTTTTATTACTTGAAAACTCCCAAGAAATTAAAATTTCAGCATTAAATGGCCCATTAAGAGTTGATATGCCATTGAATAAATTAATTAATCTAGGTAACCTATAGGGAATTCCAAACTGAACCCATTATTTAATCTCTCTGCTGTGGAGTAGTTTCCGCACTGAAAGTTATAATCATACTATGCCAGTTGCTAATCAACTTAACGCACTTATGTTAGGAACTTGGTAATCTCTCACTGAAAGCTGACTCCTTAGTATTCGGCTAACTGCCGACTAATATCAACTGCCTAGTAGTTTTACTAAACTCCAATAGAAGTCTAAAGAACTCCCATGAACTTCCCAAGTACTTCTTCCGTTAACTTCCTGTTAACTCTTATTAATATAGGAGGGAGAGTCCATTATCTGAGGAATAGGTGTGTTTCCCCATAACATTAATATAGGAGGGAGAGTCCATTATCTGAGGAATAGGTGTGTTTCCCCATAACATTAATATAGGAGGGAGAGTTCATTATCTGAGGAATAGGTGTGTTTCCCCCATAACATTAATATAGGAGGGAGAGTCCATTATCACCATAACACTATCGGAGTAAATTGTTCTTGTTTCACTGCCCATGTTTGGGGATATATCGTCTAGTTTTTGCTTGATCTTTTTCCACTGACTCCAAGTACATATTGCCCAGCCTGGGAATTGAACTCAAATTAACAAACTATTGCTTTAATTCACAAAGCTATTGTCACATAGGACAATTCTCTGTGGATTCAATCAAGGGTTCAGTTCAGAATTCCCTGTAGGTTATTTAGATTGATATACGCCTGATGAAGGCTGGATGGCACTGGCTGAAATGTTGTAACAACAGCAGCAACAAAGCTGCAGTCAATAGTCCGAATATAAATAGTGTAAATAATCCAAAATATGTTTCATCTTTAAATCACCTATAAAGGGTCGATAAATCATAAAAAACAAAAGAACGTAACACCAGGTCAAGATTTAAAGTGGTTTTAACGACAACACACTAGAAAAATTACTCAAGCCCCTTCAGTTCTTTCCCATTTTTGGGACACCTCATCCAGAGCTGGGTAATAATCCTGGTTCTATTCCAGAAGAAGCTCTACCTGGGGTTATGGTCCCCTGGGGCTTGAGCTAATATTATTATCTTCCCCAGCAGAAACAAACTTTTGGGCTAGGTAAGCATAACTGTATCACTATTAGTCTTTTATCTTTTTTTACTAACAATCCATCTCTTTTCCCTTTAGCTATGGGTTAAATAGCAGAACATTTCATTTAAATGAAAATTTTTAAAAGTGAATATTTTGTTTCTGCTATTTATTTTTTTGTATAAATTGAAAAAAAATGCCACAGAAAAGCAATGTTCCTGACGAGGTCTCTTTTGAAGTCGTCATGTACGACGTTCTGTGGAATTTTAAAAATAAATGTCTCTGAAAAGTTTATCTCTAGTGGAAAGTTTTTTTTTTTTTTTTTTTTATAGCTAAATAGGACTTCCGACCAAATCCAATTTGTGTATTCTGAAATTAGAATTTAGCTTTCCTTTTCAATTCATTGAAAAAGCAATTTCTGCTGCCAGACTTGTTCAATTAACTTGATAATTCAACAGTTCTGCCCTCAGGCTGCATATGTAGTGAAGGGCAGTAGATTTGTCACTTTTCCTGTAAGATATTGCACAAATTTAGTGTCAAGTTTAGCACAGTCGCTTGATTAAAGGAGGCATGATAAAAAAAGGTTCTTATTTCCAATTATTTGATAGTTAAAAAAAGTGTAAAAAGAATTACTTCAACACATGATTGATCACGGCTCTCCACAGCTTCCTTTTTATTGCTTTCAGCAATACTTGCTTCATTATGATCCTTGTCTTTGATATTTGTTCCTTCATTGGCTCTAACTCGTCAAGGTGGTCACCCGCTGCTTTCCTTTGTATCTCTTGCCTTTGATTCACCCTGTGAGTATTAAATTCTCCAGGCCTCCCTTCCTCCTTGAAAACTTTGAACTTTACTAGTTTATGAATAACTGCTGATGAGTTCTTGACCTAACCCATTTCCCAAAATCGATATTTGCCTGTTTCGTCATTAAAATACTGCTTTTAGTGAGTGGGTTGTGCAACACCACTCAAAGATTTAAACATTTGATTTAAGGATCTTTATGAACCGTTGTACTTTCCTGATTAGCTGTAGGTCTATTTCCTGAATGTGAAATGAAGAGAAAAATTTAAATTATCCGAACTATACTCCTAATATTTCAAAAGAATTTAGAACATTGTACTCAAGGCCAATTTCAATTGCCAAAAGAATAGTTATGTTTGACAAATGTTTTCAGTTGGTCATGCTATCAACCCTCATACATCTACTTTAACCCAGGGGTCCTGGGTATGACAAACTTCCAGCAGCAAGGCCTGTATTGGGAAGTTGTGAGGAGCATGGAACCATCTCTTAATTGCTGTTGTTCTCAGGTTCACCCTGACTCAAAGTGGTAGCACCTGTCAGGGTCCCAACTATGGGCAACTAGTTTATCCCCAAACTGGGGTCAAAACACTATGAAAGTATAAAAATAGACTTTTATAGAAATATATACATTTCTGAAGGAAAAAAAATTATTCCTGTAACACGTAACACATTTCTGAAGGAAAAAAAATTATTCCTGTAACACGTAACACATTTTTGAAGGAGAAAAAATTATTGCTATAATACATTTTTGAAAACGAAACAAAAAGACATTTTCAGTTTTTTAAAATAAAAAAAATAATAATAAATTTTCATCAAAATCTGACTAAATCAACCTTCTCACTATAACCAAACTTAAAGAAAAAAATACAATTTCAAATCCTACCTTTTTGACATTCAAAACAAAAATTTAAACTCAAATGTTAACCCAGCTTCAGGAGTCAGCAGCAGAAAAATATAAAGCCAGTTAGAAATGGACAAAAATTTGTAGTTTTTCATCAGAAAATAAACTGGACAAAATTTTGAACAAAGCATTTGAAAATATTATTTGATGATACAAATGTCAAATTTCTTTCAGAAAATTATTTTTTTTCTTTGTCCTTTTTTGATAATTTAAGTATTCAATTATCCAGTACTAGCAGTATAGCCTGGCATTGCTCTGGTGTAATGAAAGCTTTAAAACTAATCCATGGTCCTGGAGGTCAGACTCTTTGGACGTTGGCACGAAAGACTAAAAAGCAATAGTTGTTTCTAGTTAAAGCGAAACCGTAGACTGAAAGAAAAATGAATGGATGGAGGTCAAATTTTGATTTCTTGGTATCGATAGCAAATAAGTTTTTTTCATTGTAAACTGAATTTTGAAGGCTAAATAAGTCCTCTGAGTAAATGGTATCATGGCTGAGACTAAGCATTAAAATTATACCTACTTACAGCCAAACCCCAAAAAAAAAAAACTAAAATAAAAGGGCCGGAAAAAGAATGCAGACATACAGGCAGATAAACAGACACTCACACAAACATCTTGCCTTATATATATATATATATATATATATATATATATATATATTATCGATTTTCTGCACTATTGTAAGAACTGCAACCTTGAATCTCCTGAATATCGTTTTTATGTCTTTGTCTATGAGTCAATGAAATTTGATTAAAATTGGACCACTTCTTCTATAACCCGATTTTTTTCGATTATCGATATTTATCGGGGGTACCTCAACACAAAACCTAGCTAAGAACACTCGTAGACGCTTATAGTTCAAGAAGATCAGTTCAGCCATTTCGGAGTCTATAGGTAACAGGCACACACACACACACAAAGTTCCATTTATAAATAAGTTTAGATTAAATTTAGAATTCTCCAAACATATATTTCAACTACTGTCACTAGGTGTTCAAAGAATAAAGTACTATAAAAGTTTGTTATAGGTTGTGATCTTACACTTTGAAGTTGAATTGGTAATGAAAACAGACAAAAATTGACACATTATTTCTTCAGAAATAAACTCAACAAAACCATGAACAAAGCTTTGGAAATATTATTTGATGATAGAAATGTCAAATTTCTTTTAGAAAATGACAATTCTTTTTTGGTGATTCATGTCTTCATTTGGAATTCTGAATTCTCCAAATATATTTTTCCATGCCAGTGTTGCAAGGTGTGCAGAGAATCAAGTTAGTAACGAACTGATAGCAAGACATATATTACTAACTTTTTAAGAAGAGACATTTTGAAAAAGAAAAGAAAATAAGAAACGGATGAGAAAAAAATGATGTCTGGCTTTTGTTAAGAAAAGATAACGATTTTTGTTGATTTGGTAAATAGACACAAACTTTATGAATGAGAAAACTACAAGGATCATTTAATAAATAACATGAATTTTTCAGTTTAAGGACTTTTAATACAGATAGAAGCTTACTTTTTTTTTTTAAATTTTCAATGTAGTCTCCCAGCAGTGTCATACACTCTTCCCATCTGTACACAAACTTCCGTATTACTTCAGCATAAAAATCTTTAGACTGATGTCTCAGCCACTCTCTTACAGCACTTTTGACTTCATCACTTTCAAACTTCGTGCCTCTCATGAATGCTTTCAAGGGACCAAAACAGGTGAAAGTCTGAAGGAGCAAGGTCTGGGCTGTAAGGGGGATGAGGGAGCAGTTCCCAGCCCAGTTTGTTGATGGCTTGCACCGTTTGGGTTGCCGTGTGAGGCCTTGATGCAAGTCGACTCCATGTGACTGATGACCCCTGCGTTTGTTCAACAGATAGGCTCAAAGTCTTTGCAATGTCATCCACTGTCACTCTTCTGTCAAACTGAATGAGGTCATTGACTGATTCGATCACCTCAGGAGACCTCACTTCTGTAGGCCTCCCAGGCCTGTCTTCATCTTCAACACGGCTCTGTTTTTCTTTAAACAAATTAGCCCACTTGTAGACATTTTTTTTGGCTGAAACATGTGGCACCATACACAGTTGACATTCTTCTATGAATTTCAACTGGTTTGCACCCTTCAGCAACCAAAAACTTGATAACTGACCTCTGTTCAATCCTAGAGCATGCTTCTTGGTCAGCCATCTTTGTTAATCTCCAAAACTCATTTTTTTTTTTTTCAATCTGCAAAAAAATTAAATCCCTTTGAAAAAGAAGTAAAGGAAAAACATTAAAAAAGAGTAAGCTTCTATCTGTATTAAGTTCTTTTACCAAAAAATTCACCTCATTTATTGAATGACCCTTGTAGATGTCCTTATACCGAAAAATTCACCTCATTTATTGAATGACCCTCGTATTTCTTTTCTTCTTCAGTTGATCACTTTACACTTTTTCTCTGAATCAAAGAATTGACATTTTTTTTGCCTGGCTCCAGGTTCAAAATTTTTTCTTATCACATCAAAACAAGCACTAATGATAAGTAGAAATGCTGTACAACTCTGTGTGTGTGTGTGTGTATATATATATATATATATATATATATATCTATATATATATATATATAATGTATGAATGATATGTATGTGGTCGAGTGGTTCAAACGTTTGCTTTCTGATCATGAAGCCTGTGTTTGAACCTCACGATGGTCGATTTGTCAGGAAGGTGACTTCTTGATGTTATTGGTCTGAAAGAGGCAATCCCAGTGTGCGGCACTTTTGGAAAGTGCCTGAAAACCATACCACGTGTTGACCCAAGCCTAGTGAGTGAAATTGGGAAGACGGCTCAATTTGAGGTGTCATCGATAATTGTTCTAGCTTGAAGTAACAAGTCAATGTGTGAGAGCGTTTCACTGTCCTGGTCTTGTTCAGACTGTTAATCATGCTAAATAACACGCTCTCTTCCAGAAACTGTAACTAAGGTCCGCTCAGCATAGATTCAGTATAAACCACTGGTGGGCTCTGTTGGTGTTGAACAAACGCAAGTGTGCCTGAGCAGGTATCTACAGTGGGGATTAGCTAGCCGCCTCAGTAGACAGGTATCCTCGAATATGAGTGGCTACTATTATTATTATTATGTTGTGCGTATGTAATACATATATATATATATATATATATATATATATATATATATGTGTGTGTATGTGTATGTATGGTTGTGTGCATGTATATATGTGCATGGGTACTGTTATAAATTAGAAAATGGTACGCTAACATTGTAAGATTTAACTTCCATGAACATCGAGTGAACTTAAATTCAAATTGCTTAAACAGTCAGTTTATAATACACTCCCGATCAAATATTTAAGATCACTTAAAAATCTTTAAAAAGAAATTATTTTTTATGGATAGATTTTAAACTCCTCCCACTTAAGGTTACCAATACTACAATCTAAAAGGTTATGAAAACAAAAAGCTACATTCCAAACATTTTATTTAGAAATTTACATTTTTATAAAATTTTAAGGCGATTTACACATGATCAAAGTGATAAGACCAGAGACAAAAATTCAACGAAATTGTACAAAAAGTGTATGAAAATATTTAACAACCAAATTTAATAATGAAGTCTACCTCCACTGCTTTTGATGACTTCAAAAATTCTGTCGGGCATGCTAGAAATAAGCGTTTCCATTAAGGTGCAGGGGATGTTGCTCCAGCTTCTGAAGATGGCTTCACGAAGTTCATTTTTTGTTGAATATTGTTTGCCATTTCGATAAACATCTCTTGTCATCCATCCTCAAACATTTTCAATTGGGTTCAAGTCCGGTGAGCATGCAGGATGTCCCAAGAGATGGACCCCATTTTCTTGTAGAAAGGTCAAGGTTCGTCTTGCAGCATGGATTGCAGCATTATCCTGTTGGAATAACCATCCATCCACACACAAACGATGGCCCTCCGTCATCAAAGATGCTTTTTGTAGCATGTTAACACAACCAGCCACTCTCTGACGACCCTGCATCACCTGGAGCTCCATCGTCCCTCTGTAAGAAAAGGCACCCCATACCATTAGGGACCCTCCACCACTATGACGTGCGGAGAAAATTTCAGGAGGCATGTTTTTGTTATACCAATATCGTTGGAAGCCATCAGGACCATCGAGATTGAATTTTATCTCATCAGAAAACAGGACTTTCTTCCACTTCTCAATGTCCCATGTTTGGTATTCACAACCAAACTTTAAGCGGTCCAACTTGTGACATGGAAGCAGCTGAGGAATTTGTTTACGCTTTTTATTTACCATGCCTTTTTGTCTTAAGTGTCATCTGATGGTTACGGGACTGCAATCAGCATCTGTGACTGCCTTAATTTGACTAGAAGAAAGTCCCCTGTCTTTCATAACAACCCGTCTTATTCTCCTACTCAATGCAGGAGAAATTTTTGGGGGCCTACCAGAGGATTTTGCTTTTCCATAATTCTCACTGTTCTTTAAAAAGTTGCAAATCATAGTTTTACTGCGATTTACCTTAGCTGCGATCGCCCGCTGTGACAAATCTTGCTTATGGAATTCTAGAATTTGAGAATGCTCAACTTTGGTAAGTTTGCTTGCTTTAGGCATGGTAACACCTTTACACAGTGATTGCTAATCTCTAACTGAACTAAAAACATTGGAATTGCCATAGATCTAACAATTTATACCCTGGTCTTATAATTTTGATCATGTGTAAATCGCCTCATTTTATAAAAATGTAAATTTCTAAATAAAATGTTTGGAATGTAGCTTTTTGTTTCCATAACCTTTTAGATTGTAGTATTGGTAACCTTAAGTGGGAGGAGTTTAAAATTTATCCATAAAAAAAAAATTTTCTTTTTAAAGATTTTTAAGTGGTCTTAAATTTTTGATCAGGAGTGTCTGCACCTGATGATTGTCTAGTGCATGAAACTCTGATTTGTGTCACTGATATAGGCTAATATATATATATATATATATAGAGAGAGAGAGAGAGAGAGAGGAATCTAACAGAAAGATAGGGTAAAAGAATAGGAAATCTTTATAAAGCTAATGTCATGTTTTTATTAAAAGTCTGTCAGAGAATGAACAATACTGCCGACATCATTTTATTTTCAATGCTAGAAAGTCACACCTCCACCAATCAGACATCGCTAATAGTATTTCTAACATCAATAACACAAAATTGATAATCATTAAATTCTTTTTACAAAATTTGTAAATAAATAAGCAAATTAGTTATCTCCTCAACACACCATCTCCAAAAGGGTTGGACATAATCTGAAATAAATGAGTTATTACTCATGCTAGATCTTCATTACCATGGATCTGAGTGCTGGAGAACGACTAAGGCGGATTTCGCCAAACTTCGATCCTTTCACACCATATGCCTCTGAGGAATACTGAGAATATTTTAGCCAGAGAAGATCTCTAATGAAGACCTGTTGAAGAGATGCAAACATGGGCACCATCATTACAAGAAGAAGGTGGAGATGGATTGGGCATGTGCTCCGGAAAGATCCACAATCACACGAACAGTACTGCACTGGACCCCAGATGGCAAAAGAAAGAGGGGAAGACCAAGAACGACATGGAGAAGTACGTGGAGAATGAGATGAAAGCGATGCAGCACTCTTGGGGTTTGACTAATCTGGCCCAAGATAGGCAGAGGTGGAGAAGCTTTGTTGCTGCCCTATACACTGTTGTGTGTAACGGATGATGAATGAATGAAAAATACTAATGCTAGGATCTTTATCACCATGTCCAAGACAATTGGAGATTGAATTAGGGAGAAAAGTTCTCAGCATGACTAAGAACGGATTCTAGAAAAATCTGAGTTTTCGCCAGATTTTGGGATGTGGTCTTGAATAAGAAACTTTTGTTACTCTCTTCCTACACATGACGTACTGAAAATTAATTTTCTCAATCAATTTTTGGTTTTATTTTCTTTGTGAATTGGATTTTTAAGCTTAAATTGCAAATATTTTTTAAAAAGTTTGTGATCTGTTTGGGAATTTTAATGATAAATTAAACAAGCTTAGATCTGTGATTCCCCCTCCACAAGAATTTACTTGAGCAACTAGACTGGCAATTAGGTCCCACCCTTTTACAGTCAAATCAACTAAATGCAGCCACTGCTTCTACTCAAGCAGCTTCCTTTCTCACACTTTCTGCTTGTGAAACTCCTTTCCGTATACTTGCTTCCCTGACGGTTACAATCTCCAAGAATTTAAAAGCAATGTCAATTCCCATCTCTTATCCACTTGATTCCAGTCCTTCTCTCATTCTTTCTCCATCATCTCGTGTATCTTGTTCTTTTCCTTTCTCACTCTACCCTTGCAACTGTCTTCATAATGGTATTCTCTTGCCCTTTCTCCGACACCCCCAGTAACTGGTTTGTCTTTCTCTTGGATCTTCCCTTGCTTATTTTCTCTTATGTAGTCCCCCCCCCCCCCCACTGCACACTAATAGCGGACTGCCTTGCTCGGGGTGAAACTATTAAAAAACATGACAAAAACTAAGACCTAAATGAAATTCTACCTTTTTTAATAAGTGAATTTTGATCTACTTCTGTGGAAGCCCTAAATGGAGGATTTATTCCCAAATAAGAAATTGAAGTTTTGAACAATATTTTTATCAACTCATATTGTGTTGGAAAATCAGCAACATCATGAACTGATTGGTTGATTCATTTTGTATGGCGTATTAACCACTTTGCAGGTCATTTAAAGCCAGAAAATAGTTCCTGAGTAGGGACCGCCACTAATTCGTGATACCTAAAGTTTAAAATGAATTTAAAAAATATAAAAGCTTTTTTGAAGCTTTCATTTTAGCATTAACTGAAAGCTAAAAGATTAACCCTGTAATACTAACCATCAATTAAAGTTACACCACTACTAACCATGGGTATATCATACCCGATTTTGAAAATATCAAAAAAATATTAAATATAAATCTTTATTTGAAATATTTCACATGCAAGCACTTCAAAATTTGTACTTTGAGTTAACATTAATAGGAACAAAAAAACCTATTATTTAGGTAAGAAAATCAGGTACTGAAAATTGTAATTAAATTGTAATTAAAATGGCGTCATTTGTGTTGGTTTGTGTTCTCGGGTTAAAATTACTATTTCCAGTAAGCAAGACACTTTCAAACAGAAATTACGTGAATTGAAATTGACTTTTTCCTTTCCCAATTTTTAGTTGTCTTTCACTGCAATGTAAATTTATTAAAACAATCTTCTAAAAATAAAATATGCTTTCCTGAAACTTTATTTGAGTAATATTAACTGATTTACAGTATAACTAGCAGTATAGCCCGGCGTTGCTCGAGTGTAATGAAAGATTTAAAACTAATCCATGGTCCTGGAGCTTTGGACATTGGCACGAAAGACTAAAAAGCAATAGTTGTTTCCAGTTAAAGTGAAACCGTAGACTGAAAGAAAAATGAATGGATGTAAGTCAAATTTTGATTTCTTGTTATCGATATCAAATAAGTTTTTTTTTCATCGCAAACTGAATTTTGAAGGCTAAATAAGTCATCTGAGTAAATGGTATCATGGCTGAGACTAAGAACTATAATTATACCTACTTAGAGCCAAACCCGAAGCAAAAACTAAAATAAAAGGGCTGAAAAACATACAGGCAGATAAACAGACACACACACACAAACATCTTGCCTTTTTTATTTATATATATATATATAAAATCGATTTTCTGCACTATTGTAAGAACTGCAACCTTGAAACTTCTGAATATTGTTTCTTATGTCTTTGTCTATGAGTGTATCAAATTTGATTAAAATCGGACCACTCCTTCTATAACCCGATTTTTTTTGATTATCGATTTTCGATATTTATCGGGGGTACCTCAACACAAAACCTCGCTAAGAACACTCGCAGACAATTATAGTACAACTGTGTAAATTTTCAAGAAAATTGGTTCAGCTGTTTTGGAGTCTATAGGTAATGGAAACACACACAGACAAAGTTCCATTTATAAATAAGTTTAGATTAGATTAGATTTAGATTAGGTTAATCTGATTGAAACATTATTTACTTCAAAATACTGCAGAAATTTTTTATGCAAACAGTAGAAGTATTTTTAACCAACAGTCGTCATGTTCACGTCTTTGACGATAAGATGTAGTGCAAAGTGACGAGATGTTAAAATGAAGGCAATTCAGCCGTTTTCTTTGAACTTTTTATTATGTATGTTAGTCTGTTTTAGTAAAATTTCCATAAGTAAAGGTGAGATTGGGAAAAATCCGGGGCACAAATTAAAATATCTTGTGACTTTGCACGACACATGAAGAAATTCTAAAAACTAAAATATTCTGTAAATCTTTTGAAATGATTTGTGAGCGTTTTTGTGGTTGCCAACACTGTTTGTTTGTAGATATGTAATTTCAAATAAAGCTCATTTCGTCTTTTTGCCTTGATAAAGTTCATCACAGGACGAAACGCATAGGCGATTTAAAATACAGTTTTCCTCTTGTCTTTATTTTATTTAACTATATATATATATATATATATATATATATATATATATATATATATATATATAATATTATTAATTATAGCAACAACAATACCAATAGTAACAGAACTAACTCTGCTGAAACTAGTATTAATTAAGCTATAATTTAAATCGTCTTGTACAACCCACCGAGAACGAACTCAGAGGGAAAATAACACTAAAGCGCTCAATACAAAAGTAGAGCAAACAAAGAAAATGATTTCACCTAACGGCTTGTCAGGGAAATTGGCCGAAACTGTGGTAGGTTGTTGGCTCGTGCTTAGATTTTCTGTGTGTGTGTGTGTGTGTGTGTGTGTGTGTGTATGTGTATATATATATATATATATATATATATATATGTAAAAGGCAGTTCTATGTATCTACTTCACTCCCTCCACTATTTATCTAAGGTAGGGCACCTCGGCTAGCTGTAATGGTAAGCAAGTTTGTCCTGCTAGAATCAGTTACAACTGAGTTTGATCCTCACTGTGCCATATCTAAACAGTATTTAGAAAATCACCTCTCTGTCTAAAGCCGTTCATATCTATTGCAAATTTAACATTATTATGACAATGAAATGTATGAGCATTGTTAACTCATCTCTAGTTTCATCAGGTTAATTTCTTTAAGTGGAACATGAAAGAAAGAAATGTGCATTTTTCTGTCTTGAAACAAAATGCACTGATATACGTTTTGCCATTTTTCTTTGTCTTTTCCAGATGTAAACATTACTTTTGCGAAAAGTGTGCTTTGGAGAGATGCAAGAAGTCCCGACGTTGTTTTGTATGCAACGAACAGACAAATGGAGTCTTCAACCCTGCCAAAGGTTAGTCATCGAGAAGGAGGTCTTTTTTTTTTTTTTTGTGCTTTTTATTTTTTATTTATTCATTTATTTACTTATTTATTTATTTATTTTTTATTTAACTATTTTTCATTCATTTTCAGCCAGAAATTGATGCCATTTTCTCTTCCTCCTTATTTTTTTTTTTTATTCATAACCTATTTAAAAATTTTGTGCCTGTTCAGGATTGTGTTTCGAGTTCTTTCTAAAATCTACTTTTCAACCCTTAATGTCTCTGCCTGAACTCTGAAATCTTACTCGTTAGTTAATTCTAGACTTGAAGATTTCATTATCTTTCTTGTTATCTTGCCTTTTCTTATGCTAATACTACTCCACAGAGCAAGGCACTACCTTGAGTGGCATTTGGGCCTTGTGTGCGTTCTGGTGCAGTGGATATCGGCTTGGAACGAGAAATCGGGAAGCCTAGTTTGAATTCCAGTTGAATTCATTGCATTCACTTATGTGCAAATATCCTTGGGAAAGGTATTAATCCATCTCTTCCCTCCAGTTATGGGTTAAATAACAGGACAGATTGGGTTCTATAGTCTTGGCTGGCAACCAGTCTATTGCAGAAAGCAATGGCAACCTACTACGGGATAATCTTCTGCCCAGTCAGTCAGTCTCTTTCGAGACATGATCGCCCAAGTGTGTTTCACGCATGGCACTTAACTGACTGATTGGGTGAACATTAGCAGTATTTACATTATTCGGACTATTGTCCTCATCTTTGTTGCCAAAAGAGAAAACCATTAGCATCAAAATTTGCAATATGAACTCTTGTAAAAAAAATAGGATTACTGAACATTAGGTTTATAAGTCTAAAAAATTCAGTTGCGTTTGTCCTTAAGGACACATGGCCCATTGGATATAGACGTTGGTTAGTTTCAGTGACATGGCCCAAAGTGGGTTCAATACCAGGCTGAAAGTAACTTGCAGGGTTAGAGGGAGATGACTCATGACTTTCAATCAAGGCTTTTCACAAGGAATGAGAATGATATACCCCAGTGATTGTAATAAAGGGTTCGGTTCGAAATTCCTAGCACCTGAAGAAGGCCGGAGTGTACAATGGCTGAAACATTGTACAAATGGCAACCAATATGAGGACAATGGTCCGAATAATGTAAATACTGTATATATTACCTCATCTCAGAAATATAGACAAATAGACTGATCTATTATTAAACGTCGTACAAATGGCAACAAAGATGAGGACAATAGTCAGAATGATGTAAATACTGTAAATACTACCTCATCTCAGAAATATGGACAAATAGAATGATCTATTATTAAACGTCTTACAAATGGCAACAAAGATGAGGACAATAGTCCAAATAATGTAAATACTGTAAATACAAACTCGTCTCAGAATATAGACAAATACTGGGTAAAAAATTAGTAAAAACAAAAAAAAATTTTTTTAAATGCATGAAGGAACATCTCCCACAAAGAGAAAGCTGTGGAGAGCTATGATCGTCTATGTCTTGAAGGTAGAAAGCACACAAAGTAAATCAGGAAGAATACTTGGTGAGTTTAACACACATTGAAGACATCAAAGCTAATAGAAACAGAAGTCAAAGAAACAGGAAGCTTTGAAGAGCCATTATCATTCCAATCCTGAAGAAACAAAGCATACAGAGAAAGAACATTGTCATCCATATCCTGAAAAGATAAAGCAAAATTTGAAATGAAGAAAGGCGGCTTAGAGAATTCAACGCTCACAACATTTATAAAAAAATTAGAGAAAAGAAAACAGTCAAAAGTCAAAGCAAATGGAGGGGGGAACAAATATTCATAAAGGAGACTATTGCTGAGAGGATCGGGAGACAGGAAGCTGCGGAAGACAAAGCAAAGTATGAGAGAGTGAAGAAAGGTGTTATAGAACTTACCCTTTTTGGACTATAATGAATTCTTCCTATTATTTTGAATAACAGAAGAATATGCCTCTCAGGGTGGAGTTGAGTTGGGTTGAGTCACTCTGGTCTAATACTTGGCAGTCAGACTGACGTGTGACACTCTTGTATTTGTTTTCTGTTTAATATATATGTTTCGCTAATTCCCAAGTTCGAGTTTTTTTCCAGACCTGTTCTGAGTCCACAACAGAAGGTTTAGAGAATTCAATACTGATAGGGCCCATTAAAGGCAAGAGAAGCAGAGAAAATCAGCAGGTAGCTTAGTTGACAAGTTTGAGGAAATGGGTGAAAGAACATGTAGCACAGAAAAAGTGGGGTCGTAAATGATAGTCTTGCTAAGAACAATGTGGCGATTGTCTACATTCTTAAAGGACAAAAAGCATACAACATGAAAAAAGAGGGCTTGGAATATTTAACACACTTGACTCATACTAAAGGCCAGATTCTGGGTGGGTGGGGGTCAGTAGCATATTTGACAAATTTAAGCAAAGAGACAGAAGAACAAAAACTATAAGCACGAAGAGGGGGTCATAAAGGAGACTGTACAACTGAGAGCAAAGAGAGACCAGAAGCTGTGGAGAGCCATGATCATTCACATTTTTAGTAGACAAAGGGCATAGAGAGAAAGAATAAATAGACATGCTCATCTATATCCTGAAGGGTATGAGAGAATGAGGAAAGAAAGTTTAGAGAATTCAATACTCACAGGGTGCATCAAAAGCAAGAGGAAGAGAGGAAATCAGCAAGTAACTTGAATGTAAGAACATGTAGAATGAAGATAAAGTGGGGCTTGTAAAAGAGTAAGTATTGCTGAGAGTAACAAAAGATGGGAAGCTGTGGAGGGTTATGATTATCCACATCTTAAAGAGGCAAAAACACAAAATAAGAAAAAAAAAAGGCTCAGAGAATTTATAACTCAAAAGTAAAGGAAAATAAAGTTGAAAGTCGCTTAGTTGATAAGTCTAAACCAATCTTTTTTTTTTTTTAAGGCACACTTGAGCCTTTAAACTTCTGCAGCATGTTTGAATTACAACGATAAAAAAAGCCTATATGTTTTTAATTATTTATTAGCACAGACAATACGATTTATTTTAACTAGCGGAACCCGTGGAATTTCCATGGAAGGATAATTATGATTTCCTGGAAAAATTTTACTTTGTTAAACTACAAATGATAGTAACGTCTTCAAACATAAAGGTATTGGATAATAAAATAACGATAACACAGTGTAATTTTATTAAATCTAAATCTTTCTAAACTTATTTATAAATGGAACTTTGTCTCTGTGTGTGTGTCCGTTATCTATAGACTCCGAAATGGCTGAACTGATTTTCTTGAAAATTTACACAGTTGTACTATAAGCGTCTGCGAGTGTTCTTAGTTAGGTTTTGTGTCAAGGTACTCCCGATAAATATTGAAAATCGATAATCGAAAAAATCGGGTTATAGAAGGAGTGGTCTGATTTTAATCAAATTTGATACACTCCTAGACAAAGACATAAGAAACGATATTCAGAAGTTTCAAGGTTGCAGTTCTTACAATAGTGCAGAAAATCGATAATTTATACATATATATAAAAGCTTTCATTACACCTGAGCAATGCTGGGCTATACTGTTAGTTATCTATAAAAGTAATGTCCATAGAAGCTACTTATATTAAGCGGCATATGCACAGACCATAACCAAAATACTATAGACTATCTTGTGAGAGATTTTGAAAGAGAAAATTTATTTTTTTTATTTTTATTTATTTTTTTTTTCTAATCATTTCACCCCGAGCAAGGCGGAAATGCCACTGATGTGCAGGGGGCTACATAAATGCAAAAAGATTAATTAGAGAAGAGTGAGCAGTACAAACTAGTAAGAAAGGAACAATAGAAAGCTGAGAAAGCAGGTGCGATGACAGATACATAGGTGGAGAGAAAGGGAAGGTTATACGGGGGTGGGGAGAGAGCTAGAGTCCAGTGGTTAGTAGATGAGTATTGACTTTGCATTTAAATTTCTGGAGGTTGTAGCCGTCAGGAAAGCAAGAATATGGGAGCGAGTTCCACAGGTGGGAAGTGTGAGAGAAGAAGCTGCAGGAGTAGAATTGTCGTCTGCATTTGACTAACCTGACTGTGAATGGGTGGGACCCAGTTGCCATTCTGGTTGCACCAGTAAACACCTGTTGAGGAGGCACCAGTAACATAAGTTCGTCCGAGCAGAAGCCATGAAAGTATTTACTGAAAAATCATGGCTTCTGTGTCTTTGTAAACAGAAAAGACCAACTGAGTAATGGCCAATGGTGTAGAGGCCAGAAATTTCATTATTAGGTCACGGGATACGACAACAAACCTACCTATTTTTACTATATTGTACAGTACACACACATATGCACACACACAATTACTACTACAGCCACCAGATTAATCTGCTACTGCTATGGTAATGCTATAGGATCTTTCCTTTTAATTTCTCACTCATTACTACCCTTCTGTTTGGCAAAGGTGAGAGAAAGGCTGAGGAGAGTAGCGTTTATAAAAAGATAGAGGGGAAGGAAAAGCTCATGTAGAGAGTAAATGAGTTATCTTTCTTCAGTGGCGTGACGGACAGAGGAACTCAATAACTAAAGAAGGAACAAGCAGAATTATGATTAATAATAAAAAAATAATCCTTAAAATTCTTAAAAAAAAAAACTGATGTTCATTTTTCTGTTTATTGTCATTTAAGATTTATTGAGCTATCCGAGCTTGATATTGTTTTAGAATATCTTTGCAAGATTGAATTTTGGACAGGCGTACTCTGAAATCTTCTTCCAAGGATTCTAGCTCTGTTTGATTTTTGTTTTTAATATTATTTGTTGCAGGAAAGCTTACTTTTTATATCATTTTACATGTTAAGTTTATTTCTTACAACAACGATACACTCGTATTCCCTATATTCTGGCTTATAAGACGCTGAGGCTTGGAGTTTGAATTTTGCTTAATGGCATATCAACACCTCTGTGGGTTATTTAATGCCAAAATGGAGGGGCTTTAAGATATTTTTTTTATGTTCCGTTATAATGAGAAGGTTGATTTAGTCAGATTTTAATGAAAATTTTTTGTTTTTATTCTTTCGTATTTTAGAAAACTGAAAGTGTGTTCTACTTTTGTATTCAAAAATGTTTTGCTGAGAATTTTTTCCTTCAAAAATATGTTGTGCTGATAATTTTTTCTTCAAAAATGTATATTTTTATATAAAAGTCTATTTTTATAAATTCATAGTGTTTTGACCCCAGTTTGGGGGTTAACTATTTGCCCATAGCTGGGACCCTAACAGGTGCTAGCACTCTGGGGCAGGGTGGATTTGGGAACAGCAGCAATTAAGAGGTGGTTCCATGCTCCTCACAATTTCCCAATCAGAGGCCTTGCTGCCGGATGCAGTTTACTGTCATGCCCAGGACCCCTACCTACGGCTTGGAAGATGCAATCTAATACTGGAAAAAAAATTTTCAGAAGAAAGTCATTCGCATACAACAACACATTCATCATGCGTCCCTCACATACTGGCACCATGTATTGTGTGCAATAATCACTCGTCTGATTTTGTTTGTATGCCAATGACATACACTAGTATGGTGCTTAGTAAATTTACTATACATCTTTCATTGTCCAAGGTTGGTTATCTAAACTTATTTATAAATGGAACTTTGTGTGTGTGTGTGTCCGTTACCTATAGACTCCGAAATGGCTGAACCAATTTTCTTGAAAATTTACACAGTTGTACTATAAGCGTCTGCAAGTGTTCTTAGCTAGGTTTTGTGTCGAGGTACCCCGATAAATATCAATAATCGAAAAAATCAGGTTATAGAAGGAGTGGTCCGATTTTAATCAAATTTGATACACTCATAGACAAAGACATAAGAAACGATATTCAGAAGTTTCAAGGTTGCAGTTCATACAATAGTGCAGAAAATTTGATATCGATACCAGGAAATCAAAATTTGGTTATTATTGATTAAATTTTCAAGAAAATCGGTTCAGCTGTTTTGGAGTCTATATGTAACGGATACACACACACACACACACACACACACACACACAAAGTTCCATTTATAAATAAGTCTAGATATGTATGTATGTATGTATGAGTGTTTGTTTGGTAGGAATGTCTTTGAATGGAGAAGAAGTAAAAGGAATTAGCACACGAAAAAGGAGAATGTGCGACACAACCTTATGTCAAGTGTTTTAGTTGTGTCTCTCTACTCCCACCTGACTGTCTGGCCGACATTGACCGAAGCGTTTTATAGCCATTTAGTTTTTTTGCACTGGATCACTAACTCTTTTTAGTCTTGCAAATTGCTTCCATTGGTCAGAAAATCAATTTAACATTTACTCGTGAAATCCAGTTTCGACTTTTTCTTTAAGCACATGGTCAATCCTTTTTCTATTTGGGAAGAACCAGGATTTTACACGTTATTGTGAATTTTTGTAAAAGTGAAGAAGAAAGTTGCTTTTAATTCTTAATTTCCTGTTCACCACAAGGCAAAAAGACAGTCAAGTTGACAAGTCTAAACAAATGGATGGCGGAACCTGTACCACAAATAAAGACTAGTCCTTAAAGAGAGCAACTAAAGACAGAAAGAAGCTGTGGAGAGCCTTGAACATCCAAATCTTGAAGAGACAAAAAACTCAAAGAAGTTTTTTAGATATTATGGTGGTTGAAATGGCAATATTTGCTATTTTCTCATAAGGAAATATTTGACGTTCATTGACCAAATAGCCAATGATACTTTTCGTTGAAATTTATAAAATCTTTCACTTAGTCCAGTAGCTTTTATCACTCTTTCCAGTATTGATGGGGGTTTCCTTCCCAACCTTTGATTTCATAATTATGTCATTATTTTCTTTTTGAGTTACATGTGTTAATCATTTTAGTTGTTGCGGCTGTTGAAAGTCCTTGAGTGATCTACCTTATGTTATCTGGTAGACTTCTTTCCGATTTTCTAGAGTCAGTCCACAGAGTTCGGCTTATGGTCGCCTCATGTTGAAACACCAGATCCCGTATAATCCTTGAGTCAGGTCAGTATCTAGATGGGTTACTACTTGGGAATACCAGGTGCTGTACACTTGGATGTGTGGGTGGTGTAATGGATAATGGCTCGGAATTGTTAATCGAAGAGCCAAGTTCCAATTCCTATTAGGTTCGTTATATTTCAGATCCAATAAGGGCAGCACATGTACTTCAGCCGCAGGAGAAGTGATGTATCTAGGGTAAGAGAGCCTGACGGAGCCCAACCCTCTCCAGGTTGGTTTGAATTCAGATTTTTCTCTCTCCTAGACTTGTTGTCACCCATGGCTATAGAACCCAGTCAGACCTGCTATTTTACCCATAGCTTGGGGAAAAGAGATGGCTTCATATCTTTCCCAAGGCTATTAGCATCTAAGTAAATGTAATTAATCTTGCTAGAATTTGAACTTGGTTCTCCGATTCCACAATCCGAGGCATTATCCATTACTTCACCATGCTTATATTTATTTACATGCAATTACCCTAGGGAAAAATATAAATCCACCTCTCTTCCCCCATCTATGGGTTAATTAGTAAAACTTGTATCACTGAAACCATTATTATCTTCAAAACAAAAAATCAATCACTCCACAATGGGTAAAGATGAATGTGTGTGTATATATATATATAAACGAAATTACTGGAAAGATAGTATATGTCCTGGCATGAATGATTCAATCAAGGAAGCAGTTTAACAAACAAAACAGTAGAGTTGGGTACCATAGCTAACCTAAACGCTAAGATTTTACTAAATAAACACTCGTCCAGCCAATTGTAAAAAAATAGTTTGATATATGCTGGTTTAGATATTCTTGAACAAGTTAAAGAAGATTCTAAAAAAAGATGTATTCTTTCTACCCTGAAGACACAATTCAACAGTGATACTAAGAAGTAAGAATTCCAATATATATTCTAACTCGAGAGCTTCATTTTCCCCATGTGCTTCATATTCGTGGCCTTGTACCAAACCTAAAGTTAGTAAATAAGTAAAAAGTATAATTTAATCATATTTGCAGCGTTGACTAAAATGAATATTATGAAAATGATATTCTTTTGTTTTTGCAACGATTATGATGACAGGTCGGTTTTATACATTTCTCATGTTGCTTACTATCGTGGACATCTTGCGAGAAACGACTTCCATAAAATGTTTACGGAAAAACGTATTCGAGTGAACTATTCTTTGTTCTTTTCGGCTTTTCTTTTCTGTTTTAATCTGATTTTTTACTTTGTCTGTTTGAGCTTTTGTACCTATTAATCAGCTGATAATTGATAATTTAATTACTCTCAATAACGACTGGTAAAAAATTAACGTAAAAGAAACTCTCGCTATCTGATTTAAATTCATTCTACGTCTGATGATTCTTAAGTGATTCTTAAATCTGGCATGAAGTTTCTGTGAGCTAAAAACAAAGTGTGGATATGGCTTAAACAAGTCATAACTGCAATAATAATAATAATAATAATAATAATAATTTGTGTGCATTAGGGTTGTGACATTTAATCAATTGGTAAGCATTTAATTAAACAAGCTGAACAATCTGTTTGAAAAAATTATATATTTCTATTATACTTACACGACTGGCCATAATTATGAAGTTTTTTTTTTTTTTTTTTTAAAGAAATTATGTATTTCATACTAGTTTTAGTATTTATTGCCAAGTGGATAAGGCAAATAGCGACAATTTACCCAACGCACCCTGTAGATTTACTAATATATATGCTACCGGCCCTAATTATTAGGCCACCCCAGTTTTTCAAAAGAAATGATGCATTTCATACTATTTTTAGTATGTATTGCCAAGTGGATAATCCTAAAGGAAAATAGAATGGTTCTCTTGTTATTATTACTTTGCAAAATTTCACAAGGCAAGGAAAGAAAGATAAACTTGTCCGAATCACCCTAATTTTTTTTCATTCTTTCATTGGTGAAACTGCAATATAGGTAATCTAAACTTATTTATAAATGGAACTTTCTCTCTCTATGTGTGTGTGTGTGTGCGTCCGTTACCTATAGACTCCGAAATGGCTGAACCGATTTTCTTGAAAATTTACACAGTTGTACTATAAGCGTCTGTGAGTGTTCTTAGCTAGGTTTTGTGTCGAGGTACCCCCGATAAATATCGATAATCGAAAAAATCGGGTTATAGAAGGAGTGGTCCGATTTTAATCAAATTTCATACTCCTAGACAAAGACATAAGAAACGATATTCAGAAGTTTCAAGGTTGCAGTTCTTACAATAGCGCATAAAATCGATAATATATATATATAAAAGGCAAGATGTTTGTGTGTGTGTGTGTCTGTTTATCTGTCTGTATATCCTTTATACAAATCCACAATTTTTATCTGGTGTAAAAACGGCATCAGCAATATTTCAACAAATTATGGATAAAATGCTGGCGGATCTTGACTTTGCTACTGCATATCTCAACGACATTTTAATTAAGAGTGAAACGGCCGAGGAGCACACAATACATACTCAGAAAGTGTTCGAGAGGATAAGAAAGTATGGGTTCAAAGTGAAGGAAGGAAAATGTGATTTCTTGCTAGAAGAGATCAGATACCTAGGACACATAATCAATAAGGATGGGAAAACCCCGACCTGAACCGTTCCTCTGCAATCCGGAACATGCCTGAGCCTAAAAACATTAAGACACTTCAGAGCTTCTTAGGTTTGGTAAGTTATTACCATTCATTTATTCCAAACTTGCACAATTTGCGAGCGCCCCTAAATGAACTACTGCAAAAAGATAAAACTTGGCATTGGTCTAATGAGTGTAAGAAAGCGCTCGAGGAAATAAAAGATAGACTAACATCAGATCTATTCCTCGCACACTATAATCCCAAGCTAGAAATAGTGATAGCTTGCGACGCCAGTGAATATGGGATTGGCGCATGCATCTTACATAAGTGCAAGGACGGCGCGATGAAACCGATCGCACACGCGAGTAGATCGTTACTACCAGCAGAACTCAGCTACTCACAGATAGAAAAAGAAGTGCTAGCGATAATTTTCTCGGTAACTAAATTCCAGAGGTACATCCATGGAAGATTTTTCACATTATAAACGGACCATAAACCATTATTAACCATCTTTGGTTCAAAGAAGAGGCTCCCTACTTACACGGCAAATCGATTATTAAGATGGGGAACAATACTGCTGAATTATAACTTTAAATTACAACACTTACCATCGAGCAAAATTGGACATGCGGATGGCCTATCTAGGCTAATTCCAAAAGCAGATGAACCATTGGAAGATACTGTAATCGCAGCACTGAGAGCAGAAGTGGAAGTAATGAATCTGCTGAATGACACTATTAGAGAATTGCCAGTTTCTTTAGTAGAAATAAAGAAAGAAGCTGAGAAAGACGAATTCATCAAAGACACAAAAATAAAATTAGCCGTGAAGGACCACCGGATTTCGGAGACATTTTCATTATGTGATAATGTAGTGTTGTATAGCGAAAGAATATTAATCCCAAAAGCTTTGCAGAAGAGGATTCTGAGAGATTTTCATGCAGGACACCCGGGAGTAAATCGTATGAAAAGTCTTATGCGAGCTTACGTGTACTGACCGGGGATGGATGCGGACATCGCGACTATGGTTAGTAGATGTAACGGGTGTGCTCTTGCTGCAAAGGCACCACGGATATTGAAGAAACCATGGCCAAGAACAGATAGACCCTGGTCAAGGGTACATGTGGATTTTGCAGGACCAATCGACAACTTATATTATCTGATAAGAGTAGATGGCCAGAAGTATTTCAAATGAAGAGACCAACAGCGGGAAATACAATTAATAGATTGCACAAATTTCGCAAGATTCGGAGTTGTGGACACGTTAGTAAGTGATAACGGAACGCAATTCACTTTGAAAGAATTCAAGGATTTTTGTGAAACGTTTCAGATAGACCATATAAAAACGTCACCGTGCCATCCGCGTAGTAAAGGATTGGCTGAAAGATTTGTCGACACCTTAAAAAGGGCATTAAAAAAGGTGTCAGGGACACCTACTAAGAAGGCATTGCAATTATTCCTACAAGTTTATAGGATAACCCCTAATAAAGCTGCGCCTTCAGCACTGTCACCTGCAGAATTGATGCTCGCGAGAAAGGTGCGATCGGCGTTTGATAAATTAATTCCAAGAGAAAAAGCACTTACACCCACAACTCAACCTCCAAAAAGGAAGTTCAGCAAAAATGAAAAAGTTTATTTCAAAAGTTACAAAAATAATAATGCCTCCTGGTTTCCGTGAATAATAAAGGAACGTATCGGAAACATGTTATATATGATTAAAGGCAAAAAATTTATCCACAGACGACAGACACGTGAATCAGATAAGAAAAAGATTAGCTGAAGAAGCTATAGACACGCTGTCAAGGGTAGATGATAGCATAGAAGAGATTTACGACACGTTCGACTTACAAATGCCGCAAGAGAAAGAAGTAACAGAGCGGAAATTTACTAGCAAAAGGAAGGCAACGCAACATTTGGTGGTGGATCCGAAAAGAAAGAAATATGAGAATGGATGAAAAAATCTTAGGAGGGGGGTGTTAGGGCGCTCTCCACCCTTTTAATGATAAATGAACTATTCCATGCACTACAAATAGTGGTAGTGTCAAGACCTCGATGTTGTTAGCGGTAATGTTACAGTAGCGATATACCAATGCTAGAATGATTGGAATGGTGCTAACAAGTCAGTCGGATACTTTCGGTAGTCAACCGGAAGTGATTATAATCAGACTCTACATCGTACGAAGAGACGTACAATTAATAACTTGTTTCCTGTATGATTACTAACCCCACTTTGTAAATACTATTTTCTTCCATAATACATTTATTTAATATAATTTTCTGTTGTTCGTATTTATTACCGCACAACTCAACATAAAGTCATATATTTCAAGTGTTGTTCCTCTTATGAAACATTCACTTATGTTTCATGAATTTATGTCAATTCTGGTCAGCCATACTTATCCAGATGTGTGGAATGATTAATGACAATCTGTTATCACCTACTTCAACGGTCAGAAAGACTAGAGCTCCATAATTAAGAAATACTTTTATTCTAAATTTCATGCTATAAACAAGTAAAATTTGTTTCAAATCAGATTAGGTTTACGGCCTATCACGTTGAATACACCGGTTCTCACTCGATCACTGAAGTTAAGCAACGTTGAGCCTGGTTAGTACTTAGATGGGTGACCGCTTGGGAATACCAGGTGCTGTAGCGTATAGTGACGGATGTGCGTTGCAGTGGATATTGGCATGGAAAGAGAAATCGGTGAGCCGAGTTCGAATTCCAGTTGAATACTCTGCATTCACTTAAGCACTGGTACCCTTGGGAAAGGTATTAATCCATCCATTCCCTCCAGTTATGGGTTAAATAACAAGGGTAGGACTTGGGGACCCTGCTCTTAAAAACAAATCCCAATGAATCGTGAAAAGAAAAATGTTGTAAAAATAAAATAACATTACCCAAAAATCATTGGTTATGACCTTAAATGATCCCATAAGGATTGATAGGTCGTTAAGCCTCGAAACAAACAAAACAAATCAAATCAGATTAATTTAACCTTAAATTTGTTAATTTTCCATTGTATATTTTCTCGCTAGATTTTTAAAAATTGAAAATTAAAATGGCCAAAAAATAGGAACGTTTTTTATCAAATTTCAAAAGTTTAAATCAGTATAATTTCTGTTTGAAATCTATCTGAGTATTTTGCTTATAGGAAATAGTAAATTTAATCATTTAGCTTTCAGTTAAAACTAAAATTAAGGCTTCAAGAAAACTTTCATTTTCAAAAATTCATTTTAAAAGTTAGGTATTGAAAATGAGTGGAGGTGCCTAGTATCGAGAAAGTTTGCGACATTTAATCGGTTAATAATTAGTAATTTGGTTAGGCTGAATAAAGATTGGCAAAAATTGTCATGATTTAACGGAAAAACATTAATGAACAATATTATTCTGACTCTCATGTATGTGCCAGTCTTGCACACGTGTATACCTCAGCCAGTCAGATGAATGCCTGAAGGCAATTAAAACTCTAAAGACAAAGTCCCAGTCATTACAAGGTTTATTAATAAACCTGTTGATGAACAGAACAGGCTAAGGTCGTATAACTTATTATTATTATTATTATAAAATAATAATAATAATTTATTTTTTTTTTTTCGTTTTTTGTTCATCTTTGATTTTTTTTTTTTTTTTTTTTTGTGTAAATTATTTTGCAATTCAAGGTTATTTTTGACTTAAGATAAATAGTGTCACGGTTCAATTATTTCCATTAGTTTTGTCTTGTAGAAGAGTTAAATTTCTGTCTTCGAGACATTCAATTTGTAACGGTTGGCCAGCGAACGCATGCTGCTTTAACTCGACTATATTCTGTAAAAAATGGTTTAATTTCTATTTTTGTCTTCAGAAATTTAATTAAATCAACTTTTCAGTGTTAGCTAAAATTAGTGTTAGTTTAATTGGAGTAGATAGACTAAACTATCGTCCGGTTCCCACTCCACCCACATCTATTGAACAGGTGAAGAGGCCCATCCCTTGTTCCCTGTTTAGGATGTGGTTTCCGACTTTCTCTTTTCCCATCTTTTCACTCTTTTCTTTCATTTTTTTTTTCCTCAATTGGAGTAGATAGACTAAACTATCGCCCGGTTCACACTCCACCCACGTCTATTGAACAGTTGTAGAAGCTCATCCCTTGTTCCCTGTTTAGGATGTGGTTCCTGGCTTTCTCTTTTCCAATCTTTTCATTCTTACGTAGCCCCCTGGCACATCAGTGGCATTACCGCCTTGCTTGGGGTGATATGATTAAAAAAAAAAAAAGAAAGAAACTATAAAAAAAATACAACAATGGAATCGGCGAGGAAAAAAAAAATGACAAAAACTGAACAGAATTGAAATCAAGGGAAAAAGAGTTAAGATTTAGGAACAGTGTGTAAATGGCCGACACGTAACATAGAGGTGATTGTTTGGTCAATTTTATTTGATAGCGTATCAACCCTGGAGTTGTTTAATGCCGAAATCTAAATATTTGGTTTGGTTGGTTGATTTTGTTTAGTGGCATATCAACCTGTATGGGTTATTTAATGCCGAAATCTAAATATTTGGTTTGGTTGGTTGATTTTGTTTAGTGGCATATCAACCTCTATGGGTTATTTAATGCACAAATCTAAATATTTGGATTGGTATGGTTGGTTGATTTTGTTTAGTGGCATATCAACATCTATGGGTTATTTAATGCCGAAATCTAAGTATTTGGATTGGTGTGGTTGGTTGATTTTGTTTAGTGGCATATCAACATCTATGGGTTATTTAATGCCGAAATCTAAATATTTGGATTGGTTTGGTTGGTTGATTTTGTTTAGCGGCATATCAACATCTATGGGTTATTTAATGCTGAAATCTAAATATTTGGATTGGTTTGGGTGGTTGACTTTGTTTAGCGGCATATCAACATCTATGGGTTATTTAATGCCGAAATCTAAATATTTGGATTGGTTTGGGTTGGTTGATTTTGTTTAGCGGCATATCAACATCTATGGGTTATTTAATGCCGAAATCTAAATATTTGGATTGGTTTGGTTGGTTGATTTTGTTTAGCGGCATATCAACATCTATGGGTTATTTAATGCCGAAATCTAAGTATTTGGATTGGTGTGGTTGGTTGATTTTGTTTAGTGGCATATCAACATCTATGGGTTATTTAATGCCGAAATCTAAATATTTGGATTGGTGTGGTTGGTTGATTTTGTTTAGCGGCATATCAACATCTATGGGTTATTTAATGCCGAAATCTAAATATTTGGATTGGTTTGGGTGGTTGACTTTGTTTAGCGGCATATCAACATCTATGGGTTATTTAATGCCGAAATCTAAATATTTGGATTGGTTTGGTTGGTTGATTTTGTTTAGCGGCATATCAACATCTATGGGTTATTTAATGCCGAAATCTAAATATTTGGATTGGTTTGGGTGGTTGACTTTGTTTAGCGGCATATCAACATCTATGGGTTATTTAATGCCGAAATCTAAATATTTGGATTGGTTTGGTTGGTTGATTTTGTTTAGCGGCATATCAACATCTATGGGTTATTTAATGCCGAAATCTAAATATTTGGATTGGTTTGGTTGGTTGATTTTGTTTAGCGGCATATCAACATCTATGGGTTATTTAATGCTGAAACCTAAATAATTTGAACACAATTTTATGGTTTCATCTACATATATTTTGAACAATTGTATGCCTTCAATAACATAAAATGTATTGCTTGTCATTTTGCTTTAAAAATGTGTCATTGGCCTTTTTTACTATTTTTGTTTTTATTATATGTACCTCAGCTCGCCAGATAAACACCATAGGGCAATTCAAACTCGTTAGTCGGCATGTTTGTTAAAGGCCAAAACTGTAATTACTGTTAAGTAAAAGTTACCCTTTTCAACATTCATAATTCCTCCTGATTCTGTGGAATGCAAGTTGATTTGTTCGTATATTCTAAGCATTGATTTCTACTATTTGCAATGTTCAAATACTGATTGGGAAAGAATGATAAGAATCATAAAAAGAACGGAATGCAGATTTGTACTGATTAACTTTGTTTAAGATGGCAGAGCAGGGATTAGATGCAAAAAGTGGAAATTAATTGATTTTTGTTTTTTTGACTTGATTAATTACGTCTGAAAGAGAACGAAAAAGAACGTCTGATGAAATTATTCCGAGTCAAGTATCTATTCTATTTCTGAGTAAAGTTTATTCGGCATCAGACTCTTACGGTTTTTCAAATAAATTCTCTCCACAGCACAATGAACTTTTTTTCTGAATTTAAAGATTTCTAGCAGAATGTCAGCTTGAACTAGCATGCACTTTTAGAAGTTAAAAATTCTCGCCAGCACTTGTATTTAGTTGAAAAGTGTAAAGACCAGACCAAATTGTTTAGAACGTCGTGGGTTAAACTAATTTATAAAAATATATTATGAGACATAAAATGGAGGATCGGTTTTCTGTTGTTATTATGTAATAAACTGATCCCCCATTTTTACTCCCTATTACTATCTTTGTTTCTCTTCTACTATATGCTGTCTTTCATTAGGATCTTGACAGTCATGGCTCTCCACAATTTCCTTAATAGCTCATAATAGATTTTCTTTTTTTCTTATTTTTCCTAAATCTTGTTCCACCAATTATTTACTCAAGTTCATTCTTCTTTGTGCCATGTCTCTTCAGAATGTAGGCGATCATGGCTCTCCACAATTTCCTGTCTTTTGTCATTTTTCTTAAATCCTGTTCCACCAACCATTTACTCAAGTTCATTTTTCTTCTTTTATGTGCCATGTCTCTTCAGAATGTAGATGATCATGGCTCTCCACAATTTCCTGTCCTTTGTAGCTCTTAATACATTTTGTCTTTGTCTATACTTCTGAGATGAGGTAGTATTTATATTATTTTCATTCTTTGAAATTTGTAGCACCTGAAGAAGGCCAGAGCTTTCAATGACTGAAATGTCATAAATATGGCAACAAAGACGAGGATAATAGTCTAACTAATGTAAATTTTATATGGTTGTTATTTCTCCTAAAAGTTTTTTCATCATCCATTTACTCTAGCTTGCTAGGTAAGTTATCTGCCTTGTGAGTGTCAAATTTTCCAAGGCTTCTATCCGCTATCTGTGCCCTAGAAATGTTTATTATAATTCTTTTTTGTTTCTATTTTCCTTAAAACTTTGTCATTGCTCAGCATAATACATAATGACAACAGGAAATCGATCCCCCACTGTAAAATATTAATGAATCCTCTGGGCATAAAGTTGGGGATCTGTTTTCTGTTATTATTTTATAATATTCTTGCCTCTTTTAGCATCTTGTATTTTAGCATCGGATGAAAGGAAAGCAATATACAGCCTGTGATAAAAGTATATGTTAGTGAAACCTGACCACTTAAGGAAGTTGTTATTGACACAATTGCTCGAACCGACATGCAGATGGTACGGTGGATTTGCAGTGTCACTCATAGGGATAGAATTTCATCAGAGGAATTGTTGTGGAGTAGTTTTCACACTGAAAATTATAATCATACTATGTCGGTTGCTAATTGATTTAATGCACCCTAAATGTTAGGAACTTGGTAATCTTCCACTGAAAGCTGACTCCTTAGTATTTGGCTAACTGCTGACCAATATCAACTGCCTAGTAGTTCTACTGAACTTCAATAGAACTCTAAAGAACTCTCTAGAACTTCTAAGAACTCCTATGAACTTTCCAAGAACTTCTTGAGTTAACTTCCTGTTAACTCTTATTAATATAGGAGGGAGAGTCCATTATCTGAGGAATAGGTGTGTTTCACCATAACATTAATATAGGAGGGAGAGTCCATTATCTGAGGAATAGATGTGTTTCCCATAACATTAATATAGGAGGGAGAGTCCATTATCTGAGGAATAGATGTGTTTCACCATAACATTAATATAGGAGGGAGAGTCCATTATCTGAGGAATAGGTGTGTTTCCCCATAACAGGAGTTAAATTTACTTGATATTTCCAATATAACAAATGCTATGCTTCAAGCAAGACTTAGATGGTTTGGGCATGTTGAGAGAATGGATTTAGAAAACCCGATCAGCAATTCTGAGGTCGATGGCCAAAGAGGAATAGGTAGACCATATAAAACATGGACCCAGCTTATCAATGACAATTTAAGGAAGTTGGGATTAAAGCCAGGTTTTGCCTGGAAAAAGCCACCAAGAAAACCCTGTCTAACCCATGCTAGCATGGAAATGGACCTTAAACAATGATGATGAAACTGATCCTTCACATTTATATATACAGTACTGTGCAAAAGTATTAGGACAAGAACTATTTTATCTTTTATGAGGCATATTGACAGAAAATAAACAATTTAATTAAAGTATTTTTATTTGATTTGCTCAACAAATGCTTTAACAAGAAAAAAAATATTTGTTACAAAATAAATATAACATTTAGTATAACGGCCTTTTGCTTTGATCACAGCCTTCATTCTGTCAGGCATTGACATCACAAGCTTCTTCAATGTATCTAATGGTATCTCCTGCCAAGCAGCTTGTATTTGTTCCCAATGTGTGTCTTGGGAAGTAACATTAGATTTATCAATTTTTTTATCCATAATATCCCACAGATGTTCAATAGAGTAGTTTCAAAATAACTTGTATTAAAAAGAAGTTATATTTAATTTTTCCCATTTTCTATTAAGCATGTCTTTTACACCTAGTTTTAAATAATCAATATTTATTTGCAATTTACTTGACGTTTCACCCTGTATTTGAATTTCAGTGAGGTTTTTAGGAAAATCACCCTTGTCCTAATACTTTTTTGCACACTACCGGTAGTGTGCAAATGTTAGGGCAGGGGTGATTTTAAACTTTATTTTGATGTCTCATAGTTCTTGTCCTAATACTTTTGCACAGTACTGTATATATACTGGGTGCGATTGGTAAATTGTCGCAATTATTTTGATGCCTCATAAAGGATAAAATAGTTCTTGTCCTAATACTTTTGCACAGTACTGTATTTATATGATAATTACAAAAACGAGTAAAAGTAAATGTGGAAAGTAACCTTGTGTACCAGATACAATTGCTGACATGATTGAATTATTTCTTTGAATTATCTCCCCTTTATCGTGCATAGTGCTTATTTGGTGGTTGCCATCATCAACCATATCATGGAGTCATAGTTGTTGCACAGCTAATCTTCTGCCCGACTTAATTCATATATCTGGGTTGAAAGCCGAAGATATTCATGTATAGTGCGTCTTGGACAAGTAAACCTGGTGGTGCCCATCCCTCTCTAGATCAAATCACAGCTGATGTTCTCCAACCTTAAGTCTCAACTTGGTCAGAGACATGTGGCCATTGATTCCATTGTGGAAATCTTCCACTTCAATCTTTGTTTTAGCAACTGTGTAGTCACCATGCTAGCTGCTACCCTCTAGCCACCCTCTTCTCCAGAAAAGCCTGGTGGGGGAACTGGTTTATACGGGACGATTTGCTTATTGATTTCTAAATATTTCTCAGTAGTATGATTATTAAATTCATAGCTACTAGGTCCCACCCTTTTACTGTGAAACAGATAAGATGTAACTGCAATTTCTAATCCAACAGCTTTTTTCCTCGCATTTCCCGCCTGTGGAATTCCCTTCTATACACTTGCTTCCCCGACAGCTACAGTCTCCAGGAGTTTAAATGTAAGGTCAATAGGCACCTCCTAACACACTAACTCGCATCCATTCTCTCAAACACTCTTATCATCTACCCAACCCCCATCCTCGCTATCCTTACCCGTCTATCACCCTCCTTCTGACATTTCCTATATCTAACCACTCTTTTCGAATCACTTTCCCCTATGTCACCCCTTGCGCAATAGTGGCAATGAAATGCCTTGCTTGGGGTGAAATGATTAAAAAAAAAAAAATTTCTTAATGGAATGTTTATTTAACGTTCCAAGCAGATATCCACTGCACTACAATGCACATTTAATTTAGTCAGTCAGTTAAGTGCATACTTTGGGTGATCATGTCTTGAAAGAGACATAACTGACTGGGCAAAACATTATCCTACAGTATGTTGCCATTGCTTTCTGCAGTAGACCGGTTGCCAGCCAGGGCTATAGAACCCAATCTGTCCTATTATTTAACATCATAGCTGGAGGGAAGAGACAGATTAATACCTTTCTTAAGGGTATTTGTGCAGAAGTTAATGCAATAAATTCAACTGGAATTCAAACTTCAATCTAGTACTGCACTTAAATTCATAGTCTAGGTACCATAGAAGAAAAATCATCAGAGGAAAGCTGTTACAGTGGTGGAAAAGTGAATGAAGCTGAGATGTCATGTCAGGACCAATGACATTGTAGATTTTTCTTTGGATTTGATCAACAATCTCTAAATATTTAGCAAGAACACCAAACCTATATGTGACAGCAGTATTCAAAGCATGGATGAATTTTAGGCTTTTAAATACAGGGTGTCCATAAAGTTCATGTGCACTTAAAAGAAAATTATAACTTTTTTTGTATTTGTTTTAGAAATAATTTGTTAAAAGGATTAGAAAGAATTAAATCTATATTTTTTTAAGGTTTATTGAAATTTTATTTAAGTTTCCACACGTCCTCCATCATTAGCAATACAAAGGGTAATACGATTTTGCAGTTCACGGAAAACATCTGGCAAATGAATTAACATTAATGCCTGAAATCACATTAGTTTTTTTAGCTTTCAAATCTTCTAATGAACTAGGTTTCGTTGCATACACAATTATTTTCACATGTCCCCATAAAAAATCTAATGGAGTCGAATCTGGTGAACGTGGAGGACAATAAAATGGTCCACCCATTCCGATCCATCTGTTTACTTGTTTAAAAAAATTTGGAGTAAAGAATTATTCAATAACAATACTTAAAACTAGGTACATTAAACTTTAAAAAAATTTATAACTTTATTTGTATTTGCGATAGAAATAATCTGTAAAAAATGTTATAAAGTGCACACGGACTTTATGGATACCCGATATACAAGATAATTTCTGGTAAGAAAGATTGTTTAGCGTGACACAGGGAAGCAATTTTTCTAGTAGTAGACCTAGCAGTTTTTTCACAAATGTATCAGAGTTAGTGACTTGGAATTTTGTTCATATCGGTATTTGTTTTATATTGGGGTTTTGTCTGAAATAGAAAAGACCCGGTCTGATGTTGGAACTGGGTAAATGAGTTAGTTGCATGAGGCTATATTTTTATGGTAGCTTACCATGCAAAGCAGGGTAATTGTTCTGACTAAACAAGTGACTAATCAATTAGCATGCTTAGTCATTCGCATGTAACATTGTTATTTTCAAAGTCTGGATTTTAATGATCTCTGCTGGTAAGTTTCTTTCATTACACTTATTTTGCCAGACACAATTACTTTCCATCTTTTACGATAAATTCGTTTGAGTAAAATGGGAGCAACGTAGCCGTAATTGAATTATTAGTCATCTTTATATGACATTCTTATTTTCAAAACATGGATTTTAACAGCCTATCCCCCCATGAATTTAAAAAAAAAATTATTTCACTTCAAGCAAGGTAAGAAAGCCACTAAGACACATAGTTAATGAGTGTGAAAAAAAGATCCTTACAAAGAAGCAAGAACAGTAAAAGAAGATTTAAGAAGACAGAGAATAACAATTGACATTGCATTTAAATTTTTGAAGATCAAAGTTGAGTGGAAAGCAAGAAGCTGGAAGAGAGTTCCATAAGTGAGAGAAGAAACTGTTAGCATAGGACTTATGTTAGGGCGCCACTCCTATTTGACTACAATGGACTGTTCCCATTGCTATATATATATATATATATAGCAATGGTCGTAGAGAGTCACTTGAGAGTCTCTAATGAGTTACTGAAGAGTCAGTGCGAGTCAGTGAAGAGTTAGTCACACTTTCGGTGGCGTACCGGAAGTAACCATGTATACACACGTCTTACGACGGATTGGACTCTTGTATCTTTCTATTGTAAATATTACTAATCACTTCTGTACATACTGTCTTTCCGCGGAATACAACTTATATTCTGATTCTGTTGTTGAGTTATTCATTTATACTTGGTGACATAACAACTTATAATAATATGAGAAGAAGAAAACATAATTAAGGAGAGAGAACAATAAAAGAACAGGAATTAAGAAAAGACAGAGGATAACGATTGACATTGCATTTAAATTTTTGAAGATCAAAGTTGAGTGGAAAGCAAGAAGCTGGAAGGGAGTTCCATAAGTGAGAGAAGAAACTGTTAGCAATTTAGGGAAGGATCTGCAATAAAATGAGATCTGACCAGGCATCTCTTATCATGTTACTTACTCACCAACATGGTATATCTTCTCTCTGTCTTTTCTGTAAATATCTTGATGATAATGGCCCCAACAAGCTTTTTTCTTGGTGCTGTCACTACATGAATTTAAGCATGCTACTGATTGTGGAGCAGTGGATATCGGCTTGGAACGAGAAATCAGTGATCTGAGTTCGATTTCCAGTTGAATTCGTTGCGTTCACTTATGCACAAATACTCTTGGGAAAGGTATTAATCCAGTTATGGGTTAAATAACAGGACATATTGGGTCCTATAGCCTATGGTTGGCAATTGGTCTACCGTAGAAAGTGATGGCAACCTACTGCAGGATAATCTTCTGCCCAGTCAGTCATGTCTCTTTCGAGACATGATCGCCAAAGCATGTATCACATATGGCTCTTAACTGACTGACTGAATATAATAGTTAGAAACATGGTTAAGGCTTCTACCAGTCTTAAAGTGGGGGATCGGTTTTCTATTGTTATGAAGAAATAAAGTAATCCCCCACTAATTCCTATTTAATAATATAATACATCTCTTCCCCCTCTATCTATGAATCAAATAACAGGACAGATTGGGTTCTATAGCCTTGGCTGACAACCAGTCTACCGTAGAAAGTGATGGCAACCTATTGCGGGATGATCTTCTGCGCAGTCAGTCATGTCTCTTTTGAGACATGATCGCCCATGGCACATATGGCACTTAACTGACTAGATTGGTAACTAGGTCTGACTGCTTTACTGATGGACTAGATTGATGCAACTGTTTCTTATTCTGTAGCAGATTCTTTTCTCATCCTTTCCACCTGTGGAACTCCCTTCCAATTTCTGGTTTACCTGATAACTCAGTCAGTTAATTGCCATATATGATACACGTTTGGGTAATCATGTCTTTTTTTTTTTTTTACCAAGAAAACATTTTTGAAGGAAAAATATTACCAACTAAACGTTTTTGAAGGAAAATACGTTTTTAGAGGAAAAGTGTTAGCAACAAAAAAAAAATCCGTTTTTGGAGGAAAAGTGTTAGCAACAAAAAAATACGTTTTTGGAGGAAAAGTGTTAGCAACAAAAAAATCCGTTTTTGGAGGAAAAGTTTTAGCAACAAAAATACGTTTTTGAAGGAACTAATGCTTCAGATGAGACAAATGTTTTGAAACTTAAGTTTCTTTCAAGATATCTTGTTATGATTATGACTGGAAAATTAATTAATATGTAAACCATTGCTGATGTAGGTAACCCATCAATAATTTTACAGGCGAAATTTCTTTTTTGATTTCTTTTTAAATCCTAGATAAATTTATATAAACAAATATACATGCCTCGAAAAGAGTTATTTTCTTCTTGTATCAATGACCCATTAAGTAACCAAATAATTTTACAGAAAGCTAACAATGAAAATGTATCCAAACTCATAAAATAAAAGAGGTTGACTTGTGAGCCCATGAAATACTATAAAATGAAATGTCCATATAGAAAAGTCAGCTTAAACTGTATTATGCCTGTAAAGAATGGATTTCATTTCCCAATTGGAGGGTGTAATATTAATAAAATGTTAATAAAAAGGAACGGGTGTAATGTTATTGAAAAAAGGAACGGGTGTAATGTTATTAAAAAAAAAAGGAGCGGGTGTAATGTTATTAAAAAAAAAAGGAGCGGGTGTAATGTTATTAAAATGTTATTAAAAAAAGGAGCGGGTGTAATGTTATTAAAATGTTATTAAAATAAGGAGCAGGTGTAATGTTATTAAAATAAGGAGCGGGTGTAATGTTATTAAAATAAGGAGCGGGTGTAATGTTAATAAAACAATTTGCATTTTTAGTTTATATGATGCATATTTTACAAATGCCTTTGATGAAGACAATGTTTCTTGAAATATTGGGCAAAACATTTTACACCAGCAGAAAAATAAAAAAATTAAATGTTTTAAATGTATAACGGCATAAAATCTCCTAATAAGATACGATGACAATTGAGGCAACAGAATTCTCATCATTTTCTTTTCAAGCATTTAATCTATGATTAAATTTGAAAAGTTGTCATGTAATTTAAACATTAAAATATCCATTTCTATTCTTTGAAAACAAAGTGACCCACCATAGACTGAGCTTTGTGCAGACTTTATAATAAATTGAGCCCAAGACTCAGTGCATTAGATTAAGCAATGTCTCCATGAGAAGTTTTATCAGGGAATGCAAAGTCATTTTTAATATTTCCTGTGAATCTCTCCAATACACCTGCTTTTATAGGCCCCGATATTAATCAGCTAAACCCAACTCGCATAAGTCTTCAGATTAACCCTCTGACACTCTAAACATGTAGTATCTGAAATATGTCTTATGAACTCATAGGCTATGTGATTATCCCTCTGAATACCTCTCCCATTCTTATGGGTTCTGAGATTATCCCTCAAAACACCCCTCAACTCACATGGATTTTGAGATTCTTCTTCTTACCCCCTCCACATTCATGAGCTCTGAGGTTAACCCTCTGAACTCACTCCTCTCATGTATTCTGAGATTAGCCCTCTGAATACCTCTCCCATTCTTATGGGTTCTGAGATTATCCCTCAAAACACCCCTCAACTCACATGGATTTTGAGATTCTTCTCCTTACCCCCTCCACATTCATGAGCTCTGAGGTTAACCCTCTGAACTCACTCCTCTCATGTATTCTGAGATTATCCCTCTGAATACCTCTCCCATTCTTATGGGTTCTGAGATTATCCCTCAAAACACCCCTCAACTCACATGGATTTTGAGATTCTTCTTCTTACCCCCTCCACATTCATGAGCTCTGAGGTTAACCCTCTGAACTCACTCCTCTCATGTATTCTGAGATTAGCCCTCTGAATACCTCTCCCATTCTTATGGGTTCTGAGATTATCCCTCAAAACACCCCTCAACTCACATGGATTTTGAGATTCTTCTCCTTACCCCCTCCACATTCATGAGCTCTGAGGTTAACCCTCTGAACTCACTCCTCTCATGTATTCTGAGATTAGCCCTCTAAAACCCTTAACTCACATGGACTCTGATATTATCTCTCTGAACTCACCACCCTCATGGGCTGTAAGATTAGGTCTCTGAGCCCTTACTCATGTGGGCATTGAGTTTAGGATGGAAAGTTAATCACCAATACAACAATAGAAATATATTACTAATTTCAAAACTCTTTAATGGATATTAACATGAAATCTTATTGTAGTTTAATAATAATTTTGAAAACGAAGCTGCTATTTAATAACCACCACAGACAATTGTTCCTCCCGCCCATTAACATGGATCAGGCTTCTCTCCCTGAAAGCAAAACACTGCGCCTCCTCAGGTTAAGTCTCACACCAGACCTCAAGTGGAATAACTATATAGAATCCATAGCTAAATTCGCTGCTAAGAAAGTCGGTTCTCTGTGTAGGGCCAGGAAGTTTTTCCCGTCCCAAACAATCCTACACAAGTCTACCATCCGCTCGTGCATTGAGTATTGCTGCCATATCTGGTCTGGTGCTCCTGGTATCCACTTAGGTGTCCTTGACCGAATCTAACGGAGAATCTGTAATGTGATCGATCCCAACTTGGCAACTAGGATACAATCGCTTTCTCATTGATGCAGTGTGGCTTCCCTGTATCAAATACTTTCACGGCTTCTGCTTCAATGAACTTAGCTCACTGGTGCTCCCTATATATGAATTTCTTTGAGCCACAAGATTAGCAACTAGGTTCCACCCTTTTACTGTGAAGCCAATAAATTGTAAACCCAAATTCTACTCCAGCAGCTTCTTTTCTCGAACTTCCCGCCTGTGGAATTCTCTTCCGCATACTTGCTTTCCCGACAGCAACAATCTCCAAGAATTTAAATGTAACGTCAATAGTCATCTCCTATCTCACTAACCTGCATCCTCTCTCTCATGCTCCTTTCTCCATCCACTCCACTCTCATCAGTATTCTCATCCTTCTCTTACCCACTTTCTGAAACCTCCTATAACCTGTCACTCTTTCTCATAACTTTTTTCCTATGTAACCCCCTGCACAACAGTGGCAGTAAAATGCCTTGCTTGGGGAGTTATGGTTATAAAAAATAAAGATAGATAGCTAGATAGCCGACACCCACAATCTCCAAGAATTTAAATGTAAAGTCAATAGTTATCTCCTGTCTCACTAACCTGCATCTTCTCTCTCATGCTTTTCTACATCCACCCCACCCTCATCAGTACTCTCTTCCCTCTCCAACTCTCTTCCTGACACCCCCTGCAACCTCTCACTCCTCATATCATTCCTCCTATGTTACCCCCTGCACAACAGTGGCAGTAAAATGCCTTGCTTGGGGTGACACGATTTAAAAAAAAAAAAATTCTCTATATTATGGGATATTTGCGTGTAAGTTAATATAATGAACCCAATGGGAATTAAACAATTGGCTATCTTGTCTCCAGTTCGGATTAGTTATCCATTGCACCACTAGTACAGCCACACCTACAGCACCTGTTATTTGTAAGTATTTCTTTTTTAATCATTTCATTCCAAGCAAAGTGGGACTGCCACTGGTGTGCAAGGGGCTACAGTAAAAGAAAAAAACTAGATACAGTGGGTATTGAAGAAAGGATAAAAGATTAACAGGATTCATGATAAGATAGCAATTGATGTTGCATTTAAACTTTTGGAGATTCCAACTATCAGGAAAGTAAGTAAACGGAAAGGAGTTCCACAGGAGGGAAGTGAGAGAAAAGACTGGGTACAGTGGGTATTGAAGAAAGGATAAAAGATGAACGGGATTCATGAAGATAGAAGATGGCAATTGACATTGCATTTAAAGTTTTGGAGATTGTAGTTATCAAGGAAGTAAGTAAATAAAAGGGATTTCCACAGGAGGGAATTGAGAGAAAAGACTGGGTACAGTGGGTATTGAATAAAGGATGAACAGGATTCAAGATAAGACAGCTAGAATCTCCAAAAGTTTAAATGCAACATCAATTGCTATCAGGAAAGCAAGTAAATGGTAGAGAGTTCCACAGGTGGAAAGTGTGAGAAAAGAAACTGTTGAAGTAGAAGTGAGGGTTAAATTTAACCATTTCAATGGTAAAAGGTTTTGACCTTGATGCCAGTTTAATAGTAAGCTTAAAGTTGTGGCACCAGGGAAAAAGCTCGTTAGAATAGTTACCATGAAAATATTTGCAGAAAAGATAGAGGGAAAGTGCGAAAGTGACTGAAGTCGAAATGCCAAGTCAGGATTGATTACGTTTCAGACCTTTGTATTTTGTCATGACCCTCAAAATGAATAGCAGGATCACCCAACCTGATATGGCAGGAGTATTTAACACACAGATGAATGGTAGGTATATAACTGTACAAGATGGATTCTAATGCAAAACCCTTTTTTCCCCGACACAGTCACCCATCTCGGTACTACCCAGGCTCGACATTGCTTCACTTCAGTGATCATACGAGAACCAGTGTTTAACAGCAATATGACTAAGCCAGCAGTACTTTCAAAAAATGCCATTCTGAGTAGAATCGTTTGTAAATGACAAACAAATCTTCTAAATTAGTCGGCCGGATCTGACCCGATATGCACAGGAATGGATGTTGCATGGATTCTTTATTATGACAGCAGAAATTAAATAAATTGGCTGGAAATAGATTGAATTGATCTCCTCTTGAGAACTGAAGAACTCTTTGGCATTCAGGAAAACTGACACTCTACAGGCTGCCATCTCGGAGTGGTGAGAGGGTGTCATCTCAAAGATCACTGCTATGTCTTGTTACATGGCTTTTCGTCCGTGTCGAAGCTGAACATAGTCAGTGTGTATTTCTTGTGAAATTAAGCCTTTCCCTTTGGATTTTGCTTTTGGGGTTGATGCAAAATTTTGAGATTTTATTTATTTATTTATTTTCTTTTTGAAAGGAGAGCGAGAAAAAATGATGAGGAGGTGGACGGTGAATTGATATGTTCAGTTAAACAGCACGTGGCGCTAAGTTTTTGGTAGCCGGAGAAACATGGTTAGAGCTGCCCCAGTTCATACTTATCTGTCCCTCCCATCATCAAAATGGCTGCCATTTTGATTCAAGTGTTTCTTGATAATAATAATAATAATATAGAGAGATAGATATAGAGAGATATATAGATAGATAGATAGATATAGATATAGAGAGAGATATATAGATAGATATAGAGAGATAGATAGAGAGAGATATAGAGATAGATAGATATAGAGATACAGATATATATAGAGAGATATAGATAGATACAGATATATATATAGAGAGAGAGACAGATATATATATATATATATATATATATAGATACAGATATATATATAGATAGATACAGATAGATAGATATAGATAGAGAGATACAGATAGATATATATATAGATAGAGAGATACAGATAGATATATATATAGATAGATAGAGAGATATAGATATAGATAGAGAGATACAGAGAGATATAGATAGATAGAGAGACACAGATAGATATAGATAGATATAGAGAGGTACAGAGAGATATAGATAGATAGAGAGACACAGAGAGATATAGATAGATATAGAGAGACACAGATAAATATAGATAGATATAGAGAGACACAGATAGATATAGATAGATATAGAGAGAGATACAGATAGATATAGATAGATATAGAGAGATATAGATAGATATAGAGAGATACAGATAGATATAGATAGATACAGATAGATATAGATAGATATAGAGAGATACAGATAGATATAGATAGATACAGATAGATATAGATAGATACAGAGAGAGATACAGATAGATATAGAGAGATACAGATAGATATAGATAGATATAGAGAGAGATACAGATAGATATAGATAGATATAGAGAGATACAGATAGATATAGATAGATATAGAGAGATACAGATAGATATAGATAGATATAGAGAGATACAGATAGATATAGAGAAGATATAGAGAGACAGATAGATATAGAGAGATACAGATAGATATAGAGAGAGATATAGAGAGATACAGATAGATATAGAGAGAGATATAGAGAGATACAGATAGATATAGAGAGATATAGAGAGATACAGATAGATATAGAGAGACATAGAGAGATACAGATAGATATAGAGAGATATAGAGAGATATAGAGAGATACAGATAGATATAGAGAGATATAGAGAGACAGATAGATATAGAGAGATACAGAGAGATATAGAGAGATACAGAGAGATACAGATAGATATAGAGAGATACAGAGAGATACAGAGAGATATAGAGAGAGATACAGAGAGATATAGAGAGATATAGAGAGAGATACAGATAGATACAGAGAGATACAGAGAGATATAGAGAGATACAGAGAGATACAGATAGATATAGAGAGATACAGATAGATATAGAGATACAGATAGATATAGAGAGAATACAGAGAGATACAGATAGATATAGAGAGATACAGATAGATACAGAGAGATACAGAGAGATATAGAGAGATACAGATAGATACAGAGAGATATAGAGAGATACAGAGAGATACAGATAGATATAGAGAGATACAGATAGATATAGAGAGATACAGATAGATACAGAGAGATACAGATAGATATAGAGAGATACAGATAGATACAGAGAGATACAGATAGATATAGAGAGATACATAGATAGATATAGAGAGATACAGATAGATATAGAGAGATACAGATAGATATAGAGAGATACAGATAGATATAGAGAGATACAGATAGATATAGAGAGATACAGAGAGATATAGAGAGACAGAGAGAGATACAGAGAGATACAGATAGATATAGAGAGATACAGATAGATACAGATAGATATAGAGAGATACAGAGATATAGAGAGATACAGATAGATATAGAGAGATATAGAGAGATACAGATAGATAGAGAGACAGATAGATACAGATAGATAGAGATACAGAGAGATATAGAGAGATACAGAGAGATATAGAGAGATACAGATAGATATAGAGAGATATAGAGATACAGATAGATATAGAAAGATACAGATAGATATAGAGAGGTACAGATAGATATAGAGAGTGTACAGATAGATATAGAGAGATACAGATAGATATAGAGAGATACAGAGAGATACAGATAGATATAGAGAGATACAGATAGATATAGAGATACAGATAGATATAGAGAGATACAGATAGATATAGAGAGATACAGATAGATATAGAGAGATACAGAGAGATACAGATAGATATAGAGAGATACAGAGAGATACAGATAGATATAGAGACAGATACAGAGAGATACAGATAGATATAGAGAGATACAGAGAGATATAGAGAGATACAGATAGATACAGAGAGATATAGAGAGATACAGATAGATACAGAGAGATATAGAGAGATATAGAGAGGTACAGATAGATATAGAGAGATACAGATAGATATAGAGAGATATAGAGAGATACAGAGAGATACAGAGAGATACAGAGAGATATAGAGAGATACAGAGAGATACAGAGAGATATAGAGAGATATAGAGAGATACAGATAGATATAGAGAGATACAGAGAGATATAGAGAGATACAGAGAGATACAGATAGATATAGAGAGATACAGATAGATATAGAGAGATACAGATAGATATAGAGAGATACAGATAGATATAGAGAGATACAGATAGATAGAGAGAGATACAGATAGATATAGAGAGATACAGATAGATATAGAGAGATACAGATAGATATAGAGAGAAACAGAGAGATACAGAGAGATACAGAGAGATACAGATAGATATAGAGAGATACAGATAGATACAGATAGATATAGAGAGATATAGAGAGATATAGAGAGATACAGAGAGATATAGAGAGATACAGAGAGATATAGAGAGATATAGAGAGATATAGAGAGATATAGAGAGATACAGAGAGATATAGAGAGATATAGAGAGATACAGATAGATATAGAGAGATATAGAGAGATACAGATAGATATAGAGAGATACAGATAGATATAGAGAGATACAGATAGATATAGAGAGATACAGATAGATATAGAGAGGTACAGATAGATATAGAGAGATACAGATAGATATAGAGAGATACAGATAGATATAGAGATATAGAGAGATACAGAGAGATACAGAGAGATATAGAGATACAGATAGATATAGAGAGATACAGAGAGATATAGAGAGATATAGAGAGATATAGAGAGATATAGAGAGATACAGATAGATATAGAGAGATACAGATAGATATAGAGAGATATAGAGAGATACAGAGAGATATAGAGAGATACAGATAGATATAGAGAGATATAGAGAGATACAGATAGATATAGAGAGATATAGAGATACAGATAGATATAGAGAGATATAGAGAGATACAGATAGATATAGAGAGATATAGAGAGATACAGATAGATATAGAGAGATATAGAGAGATACAGATAGATATAGAGAGATATAGAGAGATACAGATAGATATAGAGAGATATAGAGAGATACAGATAGATATAGAGAGATACAGATAGATATAGAGAGATATAGAGAGATACAGATAGATATAGAGAGATATAGAGAGATACAGATAGATATATAGAGAGATATAGAGAGATACAGATAGATATAGAGAGATACAGAGAGATACATAGATAGATATAGAGAGATACAGATAGATACAGAGAGAGATAGAGAGATACAGATAGATATAGAGAGAAGATATAGAGATACAGATAGATATAGAGAGATATAGAGAGATACAGATAGATATAGAGAGATATAGAGAGATACAGAAGATATAGAGAGATACAGATAGATATAGAGAGATATAGAGATACAGATAGATACAGAGAGATAGAGAGATATATAGAGAGATACAGATAGATACAGAGAGATATAGAGAGATACAGATAGATATAGAGAGATATAGAGAGATACAGATAGATATAGAGAGATATAGAGAGATACAGAGAGATATAGAGAGATATAGAGAGATACAGAGAGATACAGATAGATATAGAGAGATATAGAGAGATACAGATAGATATAGAGAGACATAGAGAGATACAGATAGATATAGAGAGATATAGAGAGATACAGATAGATACAGAGAGATACAGATAGATACAGAGAGACACAGATAGATACAGAGAGATACAGAGAGATACAGATAGATATAGAGAGATACAGAGAGATACAGAGAGACACAGATAGACACAGAGAGACACAGATAGACACAGATAGACACAGAGAGACACAGAGAGACACAGATAGACACAGAGAGATACAGAGAGATACAGAGAGATACAGAGAGATACAGATAGATATAGAGAGATACAGATAGATACAGATAGATATAGAGAGATACAGATAGATATAGATAGATATAGAGAGATACAGATAGATATAGAGAGATATAGAGAGATACAGATAGATATAGAGAGATATAGAGAGATACAGATAGATATAGAGAGATATAGAGAGATACAGATAGATATAGAGAGATATAGAGAGATACAGATAGATATAGAGAGATATAGAGAGATACAGAGAGATATAGAGAGATATAGAGAGATACAGAGAGATATAGAGAGATATAGAGAGATACAGAGAGATACAGAGAGATATAGAGAGATACAGAGAGATAGAGAGATACAGAGAGATACAGATAGATATAGAGAGATATAGAGAGATACAGATAGATATAGAGAGATATAGAGAGATACAGATAGATATAGAGAGATATAGAGAGATACAGATAGATACAGAGAGATACAGATAGATACAGAGAGATACAGAGAGATACAGATAGATATAGAGAGATACAGAGAGATACAGAGAGACACAGATAGACACAGATAGACACAGATAGACACAGATAGACACAGAGAGACACAGATAGACACAGATAGACACAGATAGACACAGAGAGACACAGATAGACACAGATAGACACAGAGAGACACAGAGAGACACAGATAGACACAGATAGACACAGAGAGATACAGAGAGATACAGAGAGATACAGAGAGATACAGAGAGATACAGATAGATATAGAGAGATACAGATAGATATAGAGATACAGATAGATATAGAGAGATACAGATAGATACAGATAGATATAGAGAGATACAGATAGATACAGATAGATATAGAGAGATACAGATAGATACAGAGAGATATAGAGAGATACAGATAGATATAGAGAGATACAGATAGATATAGAGAGATACAGATAGATATAGAGAGATACAGATAGATATAGAGAGATACAGATAGATACAGAGAGATACAGAGAGATACAGATAGATACAGAGAGATATAGAGAGATACAGATAGATATAGAGAGATACAGATAGATACAGAGAGATATAGAGAGATACAGATAGATACAGAGAGATATAGAGAGATACAGATAGATACAGAGAGATATAGAGAGATACAGATAGATATAGAGAGATACAGAGAGATACAGATAGATACAGATAGATACAGATAGATATAGAGAGATACAGAGAGATACAGAGAGATACAGAGAGATATAGAGAGATATAGAGAGATACAGAGAGATATAGAGAGATATAGAGAGATATAGAGAGATATAGAGAGATATAGAGAGATACAGAGAGATACAGAGAGATATAGAGAGATACAGATAGATATAGAGAGATACAGATAGATATAGAGAGATACAGATAGATATAGAGAGATACAGATAGATACAGATAGATATAGAGAGATACAGATAGATATAGAGAGATATAGAGAGATATAGAGAGATACAGAGAGATATAGAGAGATACAGATAGATACAGATAGATACAGAGAGATATAGAGGGATACAGATAGATATAGAGATATAGAGATAGAGATATAGAGATAGATATATAGAGATATAGAGATATAGAGATAGATATATAGAGATATAGAGATATAGAGATAGATATATAGAGATATAGAGATATAGAGATAGATATATAGAGATATAGAGATATAGAGATAGATATATAGAGATATAGAGATATAGAGATAGATATATAGAGATAGATAGACATATATATTGAGTGTATCGAGGCAGCAGATAATTTTCTAAACATATACTGTTAAATATAAGAGACAATGAATGTCTATTTTCACCTGAAATTAAAGCGAAAATACAATGTGTAGAACAGCTCATGATTAAACATAATAAAAGTTGTTCAACATTTGGATATTTTTTTGTCTTTATTATGTTGGTTCTAAGCTTTTGGCTCACATGAGCCATCTTCAGAGAGGTTACCAAGACGTTAACATAAAAACATCTACCATCAAAGATGATTTTATCTTGTGTTGATATAAAACTTTGCTAAGCAACCATAACAGTTACCTAATAGCAAACGCAGTTCGTAAATTTGTAATGAAGTTCTATGGTATCCTCAGCATCCATTTCTGTTGCTTCAAGTTTCTCCTTCATCTTTGAGGAGATTGTCCAGAATTCACTCCCATATTGAAGAATAGACATCACATAACAATCCAGTACTCTTTGTTTGCAATAAATCTGTCCTCCTAAGTCCCTAGACTGGAATCTTCTTGATTATTATGAGTAGGGCACAGTTGAGCGAGAGACCAGCAAGACTCTTTGTAGCACCAATGATGAAGGCAAGGATTATGATGCCATTCATCAACTTAAACAAGTAGACTGTCTTGAAAATTGCAAGAGATTCTGAGGTTGCCTGTTGGCAGTTGTTAAATCCAACAACAATTTTTATTGTATAAATTTACTCTTTAGTATTTTATGATATTTTTGCGTAATTTTGGTAAACATATATGTTAATGATGTGCGCTGTGATGTAGTGGATATCCACTCGGAATGAGAAATCGGAGACATCAGGTACTAATTCCAGTTCAATTCGTTCCATTCACTTACGTGCAAATACCCTTGGGAAAGGTATTAATCTGTCTCTTACCTCCAGCTATGGGTCAAATAACAGGACAGATTGGGTTCTATAGCAGCCAGTCTACCACAGAAATAATGGCAACCTACTGTGGGATAATCTTCTGCCCAGTCAGTCAGTCATGTCTCTTTCGAGACATGATCGCCCAAGCGTGTATTATGTATGGCACTTAACTGACTGATATCTGTTAAAATGAGATACCAGTGTTATTTTCATTTTTGCATAATTTGATGACAATTTATTCATCATACCCCATATATATATATATATATATATATATATATATATATATATATACGGGCATGCCTCTTCATCTTACAGCACGAATGCCGGTGTCCCCCAGGGCTCTATCCTAGGCCCGACGCTCTTCCTTATTTTCATCAACGACCTCCCAGATGAGATCAAATCCCAAGTAGACATCTACACAGATGATACCACAATATACTCCCGTGCCAGTAAGAAACCTGGCGTGGCGGACAGACATAACCTCGCTGCTGACCTTGAACGGGATCTACACTCAGTGGTGAATTGGGGCAAGAAGTGGCTTGTCAATTTCAATGCATCCAAGACCAAGCTGTTGTTTGTCAACCATCACAGGCAACCTCTCCTGCCTCCCATAAGCCTGGACCAAGCGATTCTCCCTGAGTGCAATACACTGCGCCTCCTCAGCCTTACCCTCTCTTCTGATTTCAAATGGAACCACTACATCGAATCCATAGCTAAATCCACTGCTAAGAAGGTTGGGTCACTGTGTCGATCCAGGATGTTTTTTCTGCCTGAATCCATCCTCCATATCTACAAGTCTACCATTTGACCGTGCATGGAGTACTGTTGGGATTTATGGTCAGGTGCCCCTGCCGCTCACCTCAATGTTCTCGACAGGCTCCAAAGGAGAGTTAGTAACGTGATAGGTGCTGACTTGGCGGCTCGACTACAGCCACTTCCTCACTGACAAAATGTGGTCTCCCTTTGTTTGTTCTATAAGTACTTTCATGGCTTCTGCTCAGACGAACTTAAGTCACTGGTGCCTCCTCAACAAGTGTTTACTCATGCAACCGGAATGGCAACTGGGTCCAATCCATTCACAGTTAGGTTAGCCAAATACAGACAACCATTCTACTCCTGCAGCTTCTATCGCACTTCCCGCCTGTGGAACTCAGTCCCATATTCTTGCTTTCCTGACGGCTACAAACTCCAGAAATTTAAATGCAATGTCAATACTCATCTATTAACCACTGGACTGTAGCTCTCTCCCCACCCCCATATAACCTTCCCTTTCTCTCCACCTATGTATCTGTCATTGCACCTGCATTCTCAGCTTTCTATTGATCCTTTCTAATTGGTTTGTACTCCTCTTCTCTCTCTTCTAATTAATTCTCTTTCAGTTATGTAGACCCCACACATCAGTGGCATTTACGCCTTGCCCGGAGTGAAATGATTTAAAATATATATATATATATATGCACACTCACACACGTGTATCCAGAGTTTTGTAGACAGACCTGTCTATCCACTCGTCAGTGGGTATCAGCAATTGACTTATGCATCTCAATTTTTCATTTTTTATATGCACTTACTGTATTTACATTATTCAGACTATTGTCCTCATCTTTGTTGCAATTTGTATGAAATTTCGGCCGTTTCACACTCTGGCCTTCTTCAGATGCTAACAATTCGAACTGAACTCTTTATTACAATCACTGGGATATATCATCCTAATTCCTCGCGTAAAGCCTCGATTGGAAGTCACGAGTTATCTCCCTCTAACTCTGCAACATCTATATCCTTAAGGACACATGGCCCAGTGGATATAAACATTGGTTAGAATCTGACATGACTCTTAGAGTTGTGAGTTCAATACCAGGCTGCAGCAGTGGTGAACAATGAAACTTTTCTGACAGATTGACAAGTTTATAAACAAAAGTCAATTCTCAGTTCTAAAAATTTTGCAAAATTGAAATAAACGTCTGTGACACGTTATTTGAGAAAAGTTAGCAAATCTAAATTTATATTAATCTGATATGAAGCAAGTATTACTTGCTTATAGCCCGAAACAAGCATTTTTTAATCACAGATGTCTTGTTTTTCTGATGTGTTGATTTATAACTGACAACCAGCCGTGTTGAAAAACTAAATATAATTGACCAGAAACTACTCCACTATCTTTCTAAAAAAAAAGTCTTAGCAATTAACAGATAAATGAAAAAGAATCTGCATTCATACTCTAGAGTTTTGTAGACTTGTGTTTGTACTTTGTAATTAATAAATAAACTAGGGCTTAAATGGTAAAGTTATTTTTTTCCTATTTTTAGAGTATGTATTATAATTGGCTGGGTTTATAGAAAATTTTTTTTAATGCTTGAATATATGTACATGGAGTATACAATATATACTTTTGTACACTAACATACACACATATATGTATTTTTAAATAGTGCATAAGTAGAAAATTATTTGCTTATATCAATTTCATCATTTATCTAGTGTTTCATCTTCGTTTAATAGCGAGTTGTTTGTTTCTTTTGGTGTTATATATTGAAGTATTATGGAATGCTAGGTTCATTTGTAGTTGTGTGCATATATATATATATATATATATATATATATATATATATATACACACACACGCACATTTATAGATGTGTATATTTAATATTTGTTCTGTTCATTTATTTATTTTTTAAGTTTGTATTAGATTTATTTAAAGTTTATATTTATTTTATTTACTTTTAATGAATGCTTAGCTGGCAAAGTAAGTATTTATTTATATGCCTACATTTAGCCATTATTTCAGTTTTTTGTTTAAGTATTTCTTTCTTTATTTCTGAATCTAAATATTGCTACTTTTCCTCTAAGTATAGTTTACAATCTTTACTATTAATACTCTATGAGGCTGCATTTTTTGGTGGATTTGCTGGAAATTTTTTCTGTTTAATAATCATTTCAGCCAAAGCGAGGCAGTACTGCCACTGGTATGCATGGGGTTACATGAAAGGTGAGTGGTGAGAAAGAGGAACAAGTTACAGGGGGTGTCAGAGAAATGTCAAGAGAAGAATGAAAACACTGACGTGAAGATAGTTCTATGAAAGTAGATTGGAAAGGGAGAAGAGCATGATACAAGGGTTGTCATGGAAGCGATGCGAGTCAGAGATGCTGATTGATCTTGTATTTAAATTCTTGGAGATTGTAGCTGTCAGGGAAGTACGTATACAGAAGGGAGTACCACAGACAGGAAGTGCAAGAAAAGAACTTGCTGGAGTAGAAGTTGTGGTTACATTTGATTGGTTTTACTGTAAATGGGTGGGACCCCTTCGCTAGTCTAGTAGCTTGAGTAATTCATGCAGAGGGTGCACCAGGAAGCTAAGCTCTTCGGAGCAGAAGCTGTGAAAGTATTTGTAGAAAAGACAGAGGGAAGCCACATTACGTCAGTGTAAAAGTGACTGGATTGGAGCTACCAGGTCAGGGTCAATTACATTGCAGATTCTATGTTGAATTTTGTCAGGAACCCCTGGATGAATAGCAGGGGCACCTGACCAGATGTGACAGCAGTATTTAATGCATGGGCGGATGGTAATACATGTGCAAGATGGATTCAGACAAAAAACTTCCTGGCTCTACACGGTGAACCGACCTTCCTAGCGGCAGATTTAGCTATGAATTCAATGTAGTCATTCCACTTGAGGTTGGCTGATAGTTAGGCCGAGGAGGTGTAGTGTCTTACTTTCAGGGAAACTAGCCTGATCCATGCTGATGGGGAAGTAGGAGTGATTCTCTATGGTGGTTAAGGGATAGCAGCTTCGTTTTGGAAGCATTAAGAGTTAAATTTCTTACCCCGCTTCACCACAGATTTGAGATCTTTTGGAAGATTGGCAGCTAGGTTAGCTTTGTCAGCCTAGACAGATTTCTTATCGAGGCAGGAGTAAATGGTGGTGTCATCAGTGTAGATGCCTACTTGGGATCTGATTACATCAGGGAGATTGTTGATGAAGATCAAAAAAAGCATAGGACCTAGAATAGAGTCTTGAGGGACATCCGTGTTTGTATGATGATATCTGGAAACATGCCCATTCAATACTACCTTCATTATGTGATTTGAAAGGAATGACTGGATTAGATCAAACAAGCGTCTAGTTATACCATAGCCCCATAGCTTGCATAGAAGGCCAGCATGCCTGACTCTGTCAAATGCTTTGGAGATATCTAGGGCAACAGCTTGAGCTTTGTCGTTCTTATTAAGTGAATATTGTTTTCTTTTTCGATCCATATGTATTTTTATAGGATTGTATTGTTTGTGTATTTTTTCTTTCAAAGGACATTTTGTTGTTATAATATCTTTCTTTTAAGGATTTTTCTGTGTCACCTATATAAATTTTTTCATCTGCATTAATGTTATTACTTATGATAACTTTGTATATTATGTTAATGGTTAAACATTTATTGTTAAATTAGCAATTTTCTTTTTTTTTTTTTTTTTTTTTTCAGCTACATAATTAGTTTTGATTGTATTTTCATCGATAATATTTTTTTATTAAGTTTTCTTTAGTATGCCAACTGATTATTATTATTATTATTTTTTTTTTTTAATAATCATTTCACCCCCAAGCAAAACAGGATTGCTACCAGTGTGCAGGAGGTTACAGTGAGAGAAAAAAACAAGGTACAGGGGATGTCGAAGAAAGGATAAAAGAAGGATGGGAATCAAGGAGATAGAAGATGGCAATTGATGTTACATTTAATCTTTTAGAGATTGTAGCTATCAGTAAGAATATCAATGAAACATATCTATGAAACAGTAAGAAAAGCAGGATTGCCACTGGTGTGCAGGGGGTTACAGTGAGAGAAAAAAACAAGGTACAGGGGATGTCGAAGGTACGATAAAAGAAGGATGGGAATCAAGGAGATAGAAGATGGCAATTGATGTTGCATTTAAACTCTTGGAGATTGTAGCTATCAGGGAAGCAAATGGAAGGGAGTTCCATTTCTGGAAAATGTGAGAAAAGAAACTGTTAGAGTAGAAGAGATGGTTATATTTAACTATTTTGACAGTAAAAGGGTGCACGAGTAAATACAGGTGGTTCAAGTCATGTAAAATCAATATATAATGTGATATACATAATACAGTCAGTTAAGTGCCATACAGGATACATGCTTGGGCGATCATGTCTTGAAAGAGACATGACTGACTGGGCAGCACATTTTCTTGCAGTAGGTTTTCCTTACTTTCTGTGGTAGACTGGTTTACAACCAAGGCTATAGAACCCAATTTGTTCTGCTATTTAACCTTTAACTGGAGGGAGAAGAGACGGATTAATACCTTTCCTAAGAGTATTTGCGCAGAAATGAATGGAATTCTAACTCGGCTTTCTGATTTCTTGTTTTGAGCCAATATCTACTGCATCACACCGTACAAACATAATACACACTGTTTACATTATTCGGACTATTGTCCTCATCTTTGTTGCTATTTTTATTACGTTTTGGGACTTCTGCAGGTACTAGGAATTTCAAACTAAACCCTTTATTACAATCGCTGCGGTATATCATCCTAATTCCTTGCGTAAAGCCTCGATTGGTTATTCCTTTCTAACCCTGCAAGTTACTAGTTTATCACTGCTGTAGCCTGGTATTGAACTCAGATCTTTAAGACTCAAGTCAGGAATGAACCAACATCGATATTTACTTGGCTATGTGTTCTTAAGGAACTATAGACAAATAATATTACACACTGTTTAAAATAAAAATAAAAATGGGTAGTTTATTTAATATATGAGTATCTATCTAATCTAAACTTATTGATAAATGGAGCTTTGTCTGTGTGTGTCAGTGTGTGTGTGTATCCATTACCTATAGACTCCGAAATGGCTGAACTGATTTTCTTGAAAATTTACACAGTTGTACTATAAGCATCTGTGAGTGTTCCTAGCTAGGTTTTGTGTCGAGGTACCATCGATAAATATCAATAATCGAAAAAAATCGGGTTATAGAAGGAGAGGTCCAATTTTAATCAAATTTGATACACTCATAGGAAAAGACATCAGAAACGATATTCAGAAGTTTCAAGGTTGCAGTTCTTACAATAGTGCAGAAAATCAATTATATATATATATATATATATTTTGTATTAAAAATAAATGCAGCAGTTCTTTAGAACTACATATTTCATGAATTTCTTAAATATCTTTTGGTCTATATAGTTTCATTGTGTATAGAAATTGTTTATTTATTGATGCATAAGTATGTTGACTTTGTTTACTTTTTAAAAAAAAGTATATGGCATCTACTCAAGGTTAATGGCTTCTTTTCATCCTTCCTCTTAAATTGGATTTCATTTTTTCTGCTTAGTAAGCAAACTGCTAAATATTTTCCGTGATAGGCAGTACATTTTGATACTTGCAAAATCCCCAGCGCCATGTTAAAAATTTGTATTTACTTTCCTCTCGGTCTATATTCAGGTGTGTTTCTACCTTACTACGTACGTGTGACTTAAGCCAGACAAGTCTACGGATTGTAGTTGTACGCAGTTACTGTCTGGTTCATAAACTTGGCTTTCTCTTTTTCTCTGCGTTGTCGTTTCCTTCTTTGTGGCAGGGAGTTGAATCGGCCACACTTTAGCAATAGCAGCTTTGGACTTGAGATTGACCTCTATCACTAATTTGGGGTGACCTCTGCCAAAAAATGATTTGCTTAAGAGTAGTCTGCACAGAGTATCATCGAGTTTGATTGCAAAGTAAAACATTGATGAAAAGAAAGACTTCTCAGGTGGAATTAATTTTGTGTGGGTGTCGTTGGCAATATTAAAATTTTTGTTTGCTAATCATTACACCATGCAGAAGTGTATTTATGGGCATCTAGAAGATATATATATATATATTAATTTTTTATTACAATGGTTTATAAAAGCATAATGCACAAAAAATTTTATGTTTCAAAAACAATTGTTCCTCTTCAGGTGATATGTTAAAATAAATGGCGAAACACACACACACATGTATATATCTGTGCATTAAATAAATTATATTAAGACACCATGTCTTCTTTCTTAGGTTTTTTAAAAATAATGGGGTGTCTATTTCAAATAAGAGTATCCACTATAATCATTTTTGACGTAAGATTTTTATGTCCATATATATAGTTTCTGATAAGTTAAATGATGGCTTACTTCTGAATTTTTGTCTGATGAATATTGTTGCAGATTTTGATATTATTGGATTATTAATATATACGATGGCAATAAAGTTAATATACATTTACTTAGGATAACAATTTTGACAAAGCAAATTAATCAACAGTCCAGAAATTTATTTTTAAAATTATTCTGGTTAATAGCAATAAAATACTATGGTAAACAATAGTAAATTAATTACCAATACTGTTCACACTGGAATATATATATATATATATATTGTGTGTGTGTGTGTGTGCAATTGCTTAAAATTTGGTATATTTATATGAGATGAGAGATCAATATCAGTAGTAGTATTTGCCAATAAAAAAAACAGAATATACAAATTAATTTTGCATAGAGACTATTAGTTTCATGCCTTAAGTGATAATATATAAACATGTACTTGTATTTAATTATGTATATGTATTTATCATTATTTATTTATTTATATATATATATATATATTTTTTTTTTTCATTTTTAAACGAGTTATTTCACTACCTTGGTTTCCACCATGAGTCGTTTCTTCAGGTGATTTTTAATAATTTTAAATAATAATTTAGAAACCAAGGTAGTGAAATAACTTGTTTAAAAATGAAAAATATTCAAAAGTTCTACAATATAATTGGATAGAACAGTTTTTAATACAAATGTGTACTGGTCTAACCCTATTAGGACCAAAAACTAAGTATTAAACAATCAATATATATATATATATATATATATATATGTGTGTGTGTGTGTGTGTATCTGCAAATATATATAATTGTTTTTTATCTAGTCCATTTATTTTAATACATCTTTTTTTGTAAAAATAATCCCTTTCTATTTTAAATACAAAATTTTTTTTTTAAATTAATTATTTTCTATTTAAAAAAAAAACAAAACAGTTATCCCGAATACAATATATGGACATTGCTAGCAAATTTCTAACCAGATATTTTGATTAAAATTTAAATTATATAATGGTCAGTTTGTCCAGCAGCTGAAGATTGGGGTGTGCATAAAACTCTGAGTTATGCTCCCAGTGAGGGATAAAATGTACATTTATTAACACCAAAACTCTTTATTTTAATACATACATATATATATATATATATATATATATATATATACAGTACTGTGCAAAAGTATTAGGACAAGAACTATTTTATCTTTTATGAGGCATATTGACAGAAAATAATTTAATTAAAGTAATTTTATTTGATTTACTCAACAAATGCTTTAACAAGAAAAAATACTTGTTACAAAATAAATTTAATATTTAAGTATAATAGCCTTTCACTTTGAAATAATAAAATAATTGCGACAATTTACCAATCGCACCTAGTATATATATATATATATATATATATATAGTACTGTGCAAAAGTATTAGGACAAGAACTATTTTATCTTTTATGAGGCATATTGACAGAAAATAATTTAATTAAAGTAATTTTATTTAATTTACTCAACAAATGCTTTAACAAGAAAAAATACTTGTCACATAATAAATTTAATATTTTGTATAACAGCCTTTTGCTTTGATCACAGCCTTCATTCTGTCAGGCATTGCCATCACAAGCTTCTTCAATGTATCTAATAGTATCTCCTGCCAAGCAGCTTGTATTTGTTTCCAAAGTGTGTCTTACAAAGTAACATTAGATTTATCAGTTCGAGAGGGGGGAATAAGAAAAAAGTCAGTCATATTCAAGGATAATAGAATAATGAGTAGTTTCAAAATACCTTTTTAATAGAAAATTGGAAAAATTAAATATAACTTCCTTTTAATACATTTCTTTTACACCTGGTTTTAAATAATCAATAATTATTAGGAATTTACTTGGCTTTTCACCCTGTATTTGAATTTCAGCGAGGTTTTTTGGAAAATCACCCCTGCCCTAATACTTTTGCACTCTAACGATAGTGTGCCAAAGTGTTAGGACAGGGATGATTTTAAACTTTTTGATGCCTCATGAAAGATAAAATAGTTCTTGTTCTAATACTTTTGCACAGTACTATATATATATATATATATATATATATATGAAATGATGGATATATTTTTTATTACTCACAGATTTTATCACTTCAAACATTACTTTAGTGGATACTCATATTTGAATAGACTCCCCATTTATTTATTAAGCAGTATATTTATTTTCCCCTACCAGCCTGAATATTTGCGAAATCTTATCATATATTGTTTAATAAATAAATGGGGCTTCTACTCAAATATGGGTATTGACTAAAAATAACGTTTAAAGTAATAAAAATAATATATATATATATATATATATATATATATATATATAGAGAGAGAGAGAGGAGAGAATGGCAGATCTGTAAAGACGGAGAGGAAAATCCAAAATATTTTATCCAATTCATATAGATTAATTATTATTTTTAATAATTTTAAATAATAATTTAGAAACCAAGGTAGTGAAATAACTTGTTTAAAAATGAAAAATATTCAAAAGTTCTACAATATAATTGGATAGAACAGTTTTTAATACAAATGTGTACTGGTCTAACCCTATTAGGACCAAAAACTAAGTATTAAACAATCAATATATATATATATATATATATTAATTAGCTCAATGGATATTATCCAATGGAATAAAAAATATTCAGAAAAACTCGACACATAATCATGTGCCGAGTTTTCCTCTCAATATATATAATAATGAACGATAAAATACATGCACGCAAATAATCACTTAGCTTATATATATTTGCCATTTTTAAACGTGTTATTTTGCTACCCAGGTTTCTACCATGAGTGGTGTTTTCAGGCAATTTTTAATAACTGATTTTACCATTTTTCTTTTTAAAAATGCTCTTATAACAGTATTTTATTTGAACATGGGAGGGAATTTATGAACGTGCAATTTTTAAATTAAAAAGGATTATGGTGTTTTCATCCATGGTTGTATGAACCTAAAAGGTATTTCTTGTGGATGCACGAAATTTCTTGTGGATTTCTTGTGGATGCACGAAATACCTAAAAGGTATTTCGTGTGGATGCATGTTTTCATGCCTGAAGACACCACTCATGGTGGAAATCTGGGTAGCGAAATAACTCGTTTAAAAATGGAAAATATTTAAAAGTTCTACAATATAATTGTATCAAACACTTTTTAATACAAATGTGTACTGGTCTAACGCTATCATAACCAAAAATGAACTATTGAACAATCTATATTATAAGCATGAGGTATATAGAAGAATCCAAAGGAGTATCCTGTACATACAGTGGTAGGATAACTCTCTAAGAGAGCTCTAAATATATATGTATATAAATACATATAGAGCAAATATAAGAAAAAATTTATGTAAATCGGAAGTATGGGCCTATTTCAGGTGAACCATCATCAGTTCCCATATATATATATATATATATATATATATATATATATATATAATCATGCGGTGTAGATATAGAAGAATCCAAAGGAGTGTCCTTGACATACAGTGGTAGGATAACTCTCTAAGAGAGCTCTAAATATATTTGCTCTATATGTATTTATATACATATATAAGAAAAAAAATTTAGTTTCATGGTATATATATAGACGTATTTCATGCAAACCATCATCAGCTTATATATATATATATATATATATATATATATATATATATATATAAAAACATTATTTTCAGAAGATACTCATATTTGAATAGATGCCATTTATTTTTTAAACAGTGTGTGTGTGTGTGTGTATATATATATGTGTGTGTGTGTGTGTGTGTGATTGCTTCCCTGACGGCTACAATCTTCAGGAGTTTAAATGTAAGGTCAATAGACACCTCCTAACACACTAACCATCTTTCAAACACTCTTCCCATCTACCCAACCCCCAGCCTCGGTATCCTTACCCATCTATCACCCTCCTTCTGACATTTCCTATGTCTAACCACTTTTTCTCTTCACCTTCCCCTATGTAAGCCCATGCGCAATAGTGGCAGTGGAATGCCTTGCTTGGGGTGAAATGATTAAAAAAATAAAATATATATATATATATATATATATATATATATATATCATATCATTGGTTTCTCATCCAAACTTCACACACACACTTTCCATTTTATGTCGTCTTTATGAATCCTTTTTCTTTATTGTTCTCTCTCCTTAATAATGTTTTTCTTTTTTGCATATTCTTTCACACTGATTAACCCCTGGCATATTTCGTAGCATTACTTGCATTTGGGGGAAATGATTTAAAAGAAAAATAAAGAGAATTAAAAAGATTGGTTGCCATTTTCTGTCTTCCTGAAATCTGTTCTTTTCATTCTCTATTCTCATCACTAAAACCTCCTCTTTGTCTTTCACTAACCTTTCTGTAGGCCTCGAGATCTTATAACCATTGTCGTTCTGAGTACTATATGTGTTACTATTTCTATATAGACAGCAAAAGGTATATACAGCATAGGTATGTTTGCATGTAGAATCATAATATACATAACCTGATACTTGCGTACAATTCCTAGTAGACGTAGGTATATTTAGAAATTAAACGGGGAAACGTATACACTGCTTCTCGTATTTATTTCAATCTAAAAAAGACACCTTTTTGCATTTGCATAGCTTAATCATTGTACCTTTTCCTCATCTCTGCAGTCCCCCCCTCCACCCTCTCGCTTACTGCATTGTCTGTGCGTCTTTCCATATTTGCCCTCTTTCTGCCTTTGATAAACTCTACCCCAACCCCGCTCCTTCTCCTTCGTCGATTGGGAGTTTGGTATTGATTTTCTGCTCTTGCTGATGTGTGAGGCGGGTGTGCACTGCTGCAGCTTCTCAGCTGTCGGAGTTCTTACCAGTGGGTATGGAATGCGGCGCTTAGAGTGTGTATAAAGACAGCTCGATTTTCTGTCATTGCAAAACAGTAGCGGCACGTTCTCGAAGACGTGCCCCCCCCCCCCCCACCCGATGCCGAGGAGATTGCCATTTGACGTGCGGTTAAAGTCTTTTGAGTAGCTTCTTAAACAAACCCTCTGTTATTTATTTGTAGAAAGGACAATTTTTTTTTTCTTTCTCTCTGAGAGACTCGAGTAAAATCAATCACGCTGCAAACAGTCATTATTTGATTGTGTGTCTGGCATGTTGTTATCGGCTGGATTTTAATTTAAAATTTTCCTTGTATTATCAGCATAATGAATACTTGCTTCCTATTGCCAAGGATTATGATTATTATGAGTTACTGGGGTCGTTTAAGAGAAAAAGAAAACGATAGGCTTGATAAAAGTCTTTAGCTTTGGATAGGAGAAGGAAATCTCTGGTATAAAAACCTTTACCCCTAATCTGGTTAGAATAGGGTAGACTGAACTCTATAACCTTGGTAGGCAATCTTCCTAAAAATTGTGTCTCAATAAAAGCACTGAGCTTCAGTCACCTAAACTGGTTATGGGATGTGCGTTGTGGTGCATTGGATATAAACTTGAAACGACAAATCGGGGAGCCAAGTTTGAAATCCAGTTGAGTTCATTGCATTCACTTATGCACAAATACCCTTGGGAAAGGTATTAATTCGTCTCTTCCCTCCAGTTATAGGTTAAATAATAGGACAGATTGAGTTCTATAGCCTTGGCTGACAACCAGTCTACTGCAGAAAGCAATGGCAACCTACTGTGGGATAATCTCCTGCCCAGTCAGTCATGTCTTTTATGATACATGATCACCCAACACGTGTATCATGTATGGTACTTAACTGACTAACTGAATAAAATAGCTGAAAACATGATTAAGGCTTTTACTGGGCATAAAGTTGGGGATCCGTTTTATATTGTTATGAAGTAATAAATTGAACCCTCACTAATTATTATTTAATCATATAATACATCTCTTCCTCCACTAACCATGAGTCAAATAATAGGATAGATTGGGTTCTATAGCCTTGACTGGCAACCAGTCTACCACAGAAAGCAATGGCAATCTACTATGCGATAATCTTCTGCCCAGTCAGTCATGTCTCTCATGAGACATGATCACCCAACACGTGTATCATGTATGGTACTTAACTGACTAACTGAATAAAATAGCTGAAAACATGATTAAGGCTTTTACTGGGCATAAATTTGGGGATCCGTTTTATATTGTTATGAAGTAATAAATTGAACCCTCACTAATTATTATTTAATCATATAATACATCTCTTCCTCCACTAACCATGAGTCAAATAATAGGACAGATTGGGTTCTATAGCCTTGACTGGCAACCAGTCTACCACAGAAAGCAATGGCAATCTACTATGCGATAATCTTCTGCCCAGTCAGTCATGTCTCTCATGAGACATGATCACCCAACATGTGTATCATGAATGGCACTTAACTGAAACTGGTTGGTGTTAGTAAGGACGTACATCTGTCAAAATCGTTTCAATATTTTATGATGGTTTAATTATGGAGTCATCAAAAAAATCACATCAAATCCATATTAGTGCGGAAATGGATGTTAAATGATGATGATATTAAGTATATTATCTGAACATCCCCCCCCGCCCCATTTTAAACAGAGAATTGTCCCACAGGGCAATATCCTAGTAGATTAAAGCATTGAATTTGGTGACATAGTAATTGAGTTCAATCCTTGAGCTGGGCAGTCTGTATTTGGACTCAATAGAAATGGAGCCAGCAATAATGGAGTGGTACTAAAAATATGGATGTGCGTTGTGCTGTAGTGAATATTGGCTCAGATTGAGAAATCGGGGAGCCGAGTTCAAATTCCAGTTGAATTTCCTTGCATTCACTTACGCGCAAATACCCTTGGGAAAGGTATTAATCCGTCTCTTCCCTCCAGTTATGGGTTAAATAACAGGACAGATTGGATTCTATAGACTTGGTCGGTGACCAGTCTACCGCAGAAAGTAATGGCAACCTACTGCGGGATAATCTCCTGCCCAGTCAGTCATGTCTCTTTCGAGACATGATCACCCAAGCGTGTATCACGAATGGCACTTAACTGACTGAATATAATAGTTGGAAACATAATTAAGGTTTCTGCTGGGCATAAAGTGGGGGGTCAGTTTTATATTGTTATGAAGTATAAACTGATCCCCCACTTAAAAATATACTACATCTCTTCTCTCTCTAGCTCTGAGTCAAATAACAGGACAGATTGGGTTCTATAGCCTTGGTCGGCGACCAGTCTACCACAGAAAGTAATGGCTACCTACTGCGGGATAATCTTCTGCCCAGTCTGTCATGTCTCTTTCGAGACATGATCGCCCAAGCATGTATCACGAATGGCACTTAAATGACTGACTAAAAATAAGAACCAGATGAGATATCCCTAAACATGGGAAGCAGAATAAGAATAGTCTAATCTTGTAGATTTAAAAAAGGGTTCAGTTTGGAATTCCCTGTAGGTTATCTGACATGAAGGCCAGAGGTAAGTCTTTGGCAAGATATCTCTGGACATTAACAATCTACTGTCATAAATTAAAGTGTACAGTCTGAAATTCTGTGAAGGTTACCAGTGCCAACAAACATTCTAAGACCACTGAAGGCCACAACAGTCAAAATGTTGCAATATTAACAATGATGAGGACAATAGTCTGTGTTCAAATAATCTACATGTTTCTTAAATGGGTATGTTTGATAGTGTACTAGCAGTATAGCCCGGCGTTGCTCAGGTGTAATGAAAGCTTTAAAACTAATCCATGGTCCTGGAGCTCAGACTCTTTGGACATTGGCACGAAAGACTAAAAAGCAATAGTTGTTTCCAGTTAAAGCGAAACTGTCGACTGAAAGAAAAATGAATGGATGTAAGTCAAATTTTGATTTCCTAGTATTGATATCAAATAAGTTATTTTCATCGTAAACTGAATTTTGAAGACTAAATAAGCCCTCTGAGTAAATGGTATGGTTGAAATTAAGAACTACAATTATACCTACTTAGAGCAAAACCCGAAGCAAAAAAAAACAAAAAACAAAAGGGCTGAAAACCTCATTTTGATCAGACCCAATAAAATATCAGGGTATATCTATATCCGAGTCAAATAAGTCATCCAAGGATAAACTAACCTAAGTAAGTCCATGAAATCTTATCATACTGATTGGGAGTAAAATTGGAGAAAATGAGCCATATTGATGGCTGAATATCGGGTTTTTGATCAGATTCAATAGAATATCAGGGGTGTCGATTTCTGATGTTGGGGAAAATGAGTCGTCTGAGAAGATCTACTAATGTTTGAGACTAAAAACTATAATTTTATCAAGTTAGAGCAAATTCTGCAGCAAGACCCATCAGAAAAGGGCTGAAATCCTGATCTTGATCAGACCTGATCAAATATCGGGGTATCAATTTTTGATGTCGGGGGGGGGGGGGAAATCAGAAAAAATAAGTCACCCATGAGCTGACTGGAAGCCTAAAGAATATTTGTGTGAAATTTGGTGAGAATCGAATAAAAATTGTGGATTTGTATTCCACAAGCTTGAAAAGGACCTCCAATCCATAGTGGATTGGAGTAGAAAATGGCTAGTAAATTTCAATGCTTCTAAAACGAAGCTGTTATCAACTAACCACCAGAGACAATCGCATCTACCTCCCATTAGCATGGAACAGGCTTGCCTCCCAGAGAGTAAAACACTATGCCTCCTTGGCCTTACACTTTCTGCGGACCTCAAATGGAATGACTATATTGAATCCATTGCCAAATCTGCCGCTATGAAAGTCGACTCTCTGTGCAGGGCCCGGAAATTTTTCCCACCTGAATCTATCCTGCACATATACAAATCTACCATCCGCCCATGTATTGAATACTGCTGCCATATCTGGTCAGGTGCCCCTGCTACTCTGTTTGGGCTTCTTGACAAAATACAAAGGAGAATCTGTAACGTGGTTGATACTGACTTGGCAGACCGGCTGCAACCACTCTCTCACCGGCGTGATGTGGCTTCCCTGTGCCTCTTCTACAAGCACTTTCATGGCTTCTCCAATGAACTTAGATCACTGGTGCTGCCTAAGCACGAATTTGCACGAGATACTAGATTAGCAACTAGGTCCCACCCTTTTACAGTTAAACAGATAAGATGTAACCATAAATTCTACTCCAACAGCTTCTTTTCTCACACTTCCCGCCTGTGGAATTCCCTTCCACAAGTCTGCTTTCCCGACAGCTACAATCTCCAGGTGTTTAAATGTAGGGTCAATAGACACCTCCTTTCACACTAACTTCCAATTATTCTCAGAACACTCTCATCTACCCAACCCTCATTCTCGGTATCCCTACCCGCCTATCACCCACCCTATCACCCACATTTCCTATATTTAACCATCCTTTCTCCACTCTGTGTAGCCCCCTGCGCAGTAGTGGCAGTGAAATGCCTTGCTCGGGGTGAAACGCTTATAAAAAAAAAAGACAGACATCTTGCCTTTTATTTTTATATATATATATATATATATATATATATATATATATATATATGAAATTGACAGTATGTATTGCTGAAAGTTATTTTTGTTCAATAAATTTTGTAACAAATTCGGTTTGATAAGAATTCTCCAAAGATATGATGTTGCTTTTTTTTGATGTTCTATTTTTGTGAGTGTCTTGGTTGACGAGTAAAATGGGCTGATTTTTCATTTTAAGATATATCTTTTATTGATATTTTCTATTCTCATGTTTTCATTTGAGCAACTGGAAGACAGATTTGATAAAATGTCAGGGGAAAACCATGCCCCCCTCCCCGGACATTTTGATGAGTAATTTTGTCTCATCAAATCTTTGAGAGACCTGAAGTGAAATGAAAAATTCCTGTTTTAAAGTATACGGTCCTTTCATTTTTATCATCGGCGATGGTAAATAATGATTGTTGATGCCAAAAAGATATTCATTCTGACGCTCATATGATACATGTTGCAATGCTTTTTTTTTTCATCCTAAGAAAGTTGATAAAGCCACTAAGATGCAAGGGGTTACTGAGTGTGAAAGGATCTGAGAAAAATATATCAAAGAGAGGGGACAATAAAAGAACAAGGGTTAAAGAGACTCTTAGTTGAAATATGACATTGCAAAAAACCTTGAATATTGCTACCACATCTGGTCTGGTGCTTCTCTATATGTATTTAGAAATTCTTGATAAAATCTAAAGAAGAATCTGCAATATTACCAGTGCTAACCTGGCATGTAATTTTCAGTCACTTTCCCACTGCTATAAGGTCTTTTATTGTTCTCTTTCCTTAATTATGTTTTCTTCTTCTCATATTATTATAAGTCCTATGCTAACAGTTTCTTCTCTCGCTTGTGGAACTCTCTTCCGGCTTCTTGCTTTCCACTCAACTTTGACCTTCAAAAATTTAAATGCAATGTCAATCGTTATCCTCTGTCTTCATAATTCCTGTTCTTTTATTGTTCTCTTTCCTTAATTATGTTTTCTTCTTCTCATATTATTATAAGTCCTATGCTAACAGTTTCTTCTCTCGCTTGTGGAACTCTCTTCCGGCTTCTTGCTTTCCACTCAACTTTGATCTCCAAAAATTTAAATGCAATGTCAATCGTTATCCTCTGTCTTCTTAATTCCTGTTCTTTTATTGTTCTCTCTCCTTAATTATGTTTTCTTCTTCTCATATTATTATAAGTCCTATGCTAACAGTTTCTTCTCTCGCTTGTGGAACTCTCTTCCGGCTCCTTGCTTTCCACTCAACTTTGATGTTCAAAAATTTAAATGCAATGTCAATCGTTATCCTCTGTCTTCTTAATTCCTGTTCTTTTATTGTTCTCTCTCCTTAATTATGTTTTCTTCTTCTCATATTATTATAAGTCCTATGCTAACAGTTTCTTCTCTCGCTTGTGGAACTCTCTTCCGGCTTCTTGCTTTCCACTCAACTTTGATCTTCAAAAATTTTAAAACAATGTCAATCATTATCCTCTGTCTTCTTAATTCCTGTTCTTTTATTATTCTCTCTCTTTAATAGTTTTTCTTTTTTTTCTTGTTCTTTCACACTCAGTAACCCCTTGCATCTTAGTGGCTTTACTAAAACATGGACTGAAACGATTAAAAATATTTACTTTTTTTATTTGTCAAAGTAATTTTGAGATTGTTGCTTGAGATGACCTGTGCTTTTCATCCGGTATAAACATGTTTGACAGAATTAATAAAGAAAGCAGAATAATTTGCTAACGTCTGTATGAAGTTGAGAAAAGGGTAAAGAATGTTTTATTATTCTCAGTGACAAATTATGAAATAATGTTTGCTTGTCTCTCATTAGATTTTTAGGAATGAGAATTATGTGATATTTAGGAAGTTGTAGAGAGCCATTATCACATTTGCCACCTACAAACATAGAATATTAAAGGAGGATTTGCAGTTTTTGCTCCAAACTATGGGTTAAATAATTTTATCTGGAAATATTGTTAATAGCATATTCAGTTGCAAAAAAGAAAAATTATTTTTTCCGAAATGTGGCCTCCCTTTGTCTGTTCTATAAATACTTTCATGGCTTCTGCTCAGACGAACTCAAATCACTGGTGCCTCCTCAACAGGTGTTTACTCGTGCAACCAGACTGGCAACTGAGTCCCACCCATTCACAGTTATGTTAGCCAAATGCAGACGACAATTCTACTCCTGCAGCTTCTTCTCTCGCACTTCTTGTCTGTGGAACTCGCTCCCATATTCTTGCTTTCCTGACGGCTACAACCTCCAGAAATTTAAATGCAATGTCAATACTCATCTATTAACCACTGGACTCTAGCTCTCTCCCCCACCCCTGTATAACCTTCCCTTTCTCTCCACCTATGTATCTATCATCGCACCTGCTTTCTCAGCTTTCTATTGCTCCTTTCTATCTAGTTTGTACTCCTCACTCTTTTCTAATTAATCTTTTTACAGTTATGTAGCCCCCCGCTTATCAGTGGCATTTCTGCCTTGCTCGGGGTGAAATGATTAAAAAAAAAAAAAAAAAAAAAAAATCAAAAAATGTTTTGCATGATTTACAAACAGCTGATAAGCCATAAAAAAAGATAGATCAATTTTTGTTTATTTTAATTGTGATTTGATTTTTTTTCTTTTCTTTCTTTTTTTTTTTTCAGAACTGATGGCCAAGTTGAGCAAACGCAAAAAGGAAGACAGTGATTCTGAAGATGAACAATAAAATTAAGCGTATTTCATTTGTGTGGCATGTTAAGTAACTTTGTCAAGAAGACGATCGTCATTATTAGCCGTGGCAAAAGCATCGTGTTAAAATAAATCTTTTATTTCTTGTTGGAAGAATCCTGGGGTTCTGGATGAAAAGAATCTGCCCATTTTCTAATTGTAATGGGTTGCAAAGTGTTTCACTGATTGGTTTTAAATAAAGTATCTTGAAGGATTTGAATCGAGTGATTAGGGTGCACGGACAGATCCTCCTGAACTACTAAATTGGGGTTTGTTTTGTTATTTGGAAGATTTACCCAGATTTAGTCAGCATAAAATAAGGTTTCAGTCAGTCAGTTAAGTGCCATGCGCGATACACGCTTGGGCGATCATGTCTCGAAAGAGACATGACTGACTGGGCAGAAGATTATCCCGCAGTAGGTTGCCATTGCTTTCTGCGGTAGATTGGTTGCCAGCCAAGGCTATAGAACCCAATCTGTCCTGGAGAGAGAAGAGATAGATTATATTACATGATTATATTAAGTATTAGTGGGGGATCAGTTTATTACTTCTTAACAATAGAAAACTGATCCCCAACTTTATGCCCAGTACAAATTTTAATTATATTTCCAACTATTATATTCAGTCAGTCAGTTAAGTGCCATGCGCGATACACGCTTGGGCAATCATGTCTCGAAAGAGACATGACTGACTGGGCAGAAGATTATCCCGCAGTAGGTTGCCATTGCTTTCTGCGGTAGACTGGTTGCCGACCAAGGCTATAGAACCCAATCTGTCCTGTTATTTAACCCATAACTGGAGGGAAGAGACAGATTAATACCTTTCCCAAGGGTATCTGCGCATAAGTGAATGCAATGAATTCAACTGGAATTCGAACTCGGTTTCCCCGATTTCTTAAGGTTTATGTTTCTTAAATATTCATTCGTCCCTTAATTGTTATCGCTCTACAGTTTTCACTGATTGTCTTGATTTAATCAAAGACTTCATGGTGACGTAAAAATGCAGCATCACTTTCAGACCAACTTATGACCTTGATTGGAATTTGAACTCAACTCTACGATTTCTGGAATTTTTGTAGTTTTGCCATCGTTACGATCGACTTGTGACATGAGGCGTTGTCTTGGTGAAAGTTCACTTTTTCTTCTTCATTTGTGGCCGTTTTTTTTTTTTTGTTTTTTTCGCAATTTCTTTCTTTCAAACACATCAATAGTGCTATATAATATTCACTGTTGTTTGTTGTTTTTATGGCATATCAACACCTCGGCGGGTCATTTATTGCCAACTAAATTTTATTTATTTATTGCTGGTAATACCTTTTTCTTTCAACAATTTAATGTTGTTTTTTTTTGTATAAGTTTTGTGTCTAGTAATACTTTTTTCTTTTCGAGTATCAAGATCCATTGGGATTTGTTTTTAAGGGCAGGGTCCCCAAGTCCTACCCTTGTTATTTAACCCATAACTGGAGGGAAGAAACAGATTAATACCTTTCTCAAGGGTACCAATGCTTAAGTGAATGCAGGGTATTCAACTGGAATTCAAACTTGGCTCACCGACTTCTCTTTCCGAGCCAATATCCGCTGCACCACAACGCACATCAGTCACTAAGCGCTTACAGTACCTGGTATTCCCAAGCAGTCACCCATCTAAGTACTGACCAGGCTCAATGTTGCTTAACTTCTGTGATTGCGTGAGAACTGGTGTATTCAACGTGATAGGCCGTAAGCCCTATTATATATGAAGGACACTCAAAAAGTAATACGTCCTGTTTCCATGATACAGTGAGCAGCATTAACACTGCTGGATCAGAGCAAGTCTTCAGCTACAACACACCTTTTCTTTTTCTGTGGAGCCATTTACATTGGCTATATCTCAAGAGTAAAACTACAATAAGAATGAATATGGTTACTGCAGCAAAATAATCTTTTTTGGCCATTGCAAGAAAAACAATTTATTTGGATGTTGTATCCGATGTACTTTGTAAATGAGAAGCTCTCAAATTGGGCAGTGATTTTTTTAGATTTTGACCATTTTCAGGTTCCGTACATAAATAAAATAACATAAAACGCACGCAGTTGATTTCTATTTTTGTACATTACAGAAAACATAAATTATTGTCAACCAGTTTCAAATTTGTCCATGTAATATCCGTGGCACGATGAATACCATTTTGTGGTAAGCCTTATTTAGCCAAAACACAAAAATGCAGTGAGATTTCAAGATTCCCTGATTTTAAAATTTATTAAAGATACAGATCTGATATTTGGGATTTAGCAGAAAATTTAATCAAGGAACACCTGTCAATTTTTCTGAGAATACATGCTTTGCGCGATCATGTCTCGAAAGATACATGACTGACTGGGCAGAAGATTATCCCGCAGCAGGTAGTCATTACTTTCTGCGGCAAACTGGTTGCCAGCCAAGGCTATAGAACCCAATTTGTCCTGCCATTTAACCCATAGCTGAAGGGAGAAAAGATGGATTATACTGCATTATTATATTATCTCTTCTCCCTTTAGCTATGGGTTAAATGGCAGGACAAATTGGGTTTTATAGCCTGTCCTGGCAACCAGTCTACCGCAGAAAGTAATGACTACCTACTGTGGGATAATCTTCTGCCCATTCAGTCATTATTCTCGAGACATGTTCGCCCAAGCGTGTATAACATATGGCTCTTAACTGCCTGAGTGTGTAGGAGTTCCAGAAATCGTAGAGTTGAGTTCAAATTCCAATCAAGGTCATTACGTTCACTTAGGAAAAGTATGAATCCTTCTCTTCTCGCTATTTGTCAAATCAGGGGTTCCCAAACTAGGGTACATGGACCCCAATGGTAATTTTGTACTCTTCACGGGGTACATTGACGCTGTGAGAGTAACCACGACTGTACAAACGCACATCGCTCAATAAATCCCGGGTTTGACTAATAAAACAACTTTTATGCAAAATTCATTAACATAGTCTCCATCTAGGGTGATAAACTGATTCCGACGCGTCTCTATGCCTTTTTTGTAGAATGATTTCTCTTTGGCCTCAAAATATGCCTCAGTTTCCGATATCACTTCTTCATTGAACCCAAATCTTTTTCCCTGGTGCATTCTTTTGAGATCTGCAAACAGCCAGTAATCATTGGGGGGCAGATCTAGAAAATGGGGTGAATGTGGATGCAATTCGAAGTGCAGTTTATGTAGTTTTGCCATCGTTACGATCGACTTGTGACATGGGGCGTTGTTCACTTTTTCTTCTTCATTTGTGGCCGTTTTTTTTTTTTTTGTTTTTTTCGCGATTTCTTTCTTTCAAACACATCAATAGTGCTATATAATATTCACTGATGATGGTTCTTCCTTTCTCAAGGTAATCGATGAACAAAATGTCTTGCGCATCTCAAAATGCTGATGTCAAAACCTTGCCTGCTGATGTTTGCGTCTCTGGTCGCTTTGGACGACTTTCACCTGCTGCTGTCTACTTAGCTGACTATCGATTTGACTCTGGAGTGAAGTGGTGGATCCATGTTTCATCTATTGTCACATATTTACGCTAAAACTCCTTGTTGCGTTGAAACAGTTGCAAACAACACTCTGAATCATCGACACGTTGTTTTTGATTGACTGCGAGCAAACGTGGTACTTTAAACACAGCTTTCTCATTGACAGCTTTTTTCATTGTTCATGAAAAATGGTGAATATATTGCCCTCTGATATGTTCAACTCCTCTGCTATCTCACGCAACTTCAGTTTACGATCTGCCAAAACGAGTTTGTAGATTTTTTTGGTGATTTCTGAGACAACTACCAATTTTGGGCAACTTGAGCGCTCAGCATCATTTATGTCTGTTAAGCCGCGTTTAAAGTCAGCATACTACCCCTTAACCGCTGTTTTCGGCAGAGAAGAGTCCGAATAACACTTATCAAGCCATTGCTTTGCTTGAACAGTATTTTTCCCATAAGAAAGCAATGCTTTATCAACACATGAAATTTAGATTTTTCCATTGTTTTGAAAATTCGCAACAGTGCCATTTGAAGATTAGTACTTCATAAAAATCATGTATTTTTTGCGGACTTGAAGGAGATTACCACCACCTTTTAAATTTTTTTTTTTTTTTTTTTTTTTTTTTTTGACTTTTTTCAGCACAGTGTTATCGATTATTACATAAAGTTTCTGATTATCAAAAAAAATTTGGAAAAATTTCAATATTTAAACAATTTGGGTGGGGGCTTAGTTTCTCATACAGCGTTATAGTAAATCGATCCTCCATTTTGGAATTACTTGCGTTGGGGTCGCTTTGTTTTTTTGTTTTTTTTGGGATGAGTTGTTGCTGTTGTTTTTGTCTTTTCAAGTTTTCTTCAGTTCTTATGATGGCATCTTCTTCGGAAACTCCAAGAATGGCTTTATTCAAAAATTTCGCAAAAGATTCAATTATTGAATATGCACAAGCAAAAAAGTTAATTGCACAGGATCGATTTACTATAAGGTTGTATGAAAAACTGAGCCCCCACCCAATTGTTCAAATTTTCTTTGTCAATCGGAAAGTTTAGGGTTTAATCGATAGGATTGCACTGAAACAAAAAAAAAATTGATAATCAACAAATTTACAGGTGGTAGTAATGTCTTACCAGTGAGTGGTTCCAAAATGGAGGATCAATTTACTATAACGTTGTATGAAAAACTGAGCCCCCACTCCAAATTGTTTAAATATTTTAGTTTTTAAAATTTTTTTTTGTCAGTAGGAGAGTTTAGGATGTAATCGATAAGATTTTCATTGAAACAAAGTAAAAAAAAAACTGAAAAACAAATTTAAAGGTGGTGGTAGTCTCCTTCAGGTCCACCGGATTTTTTTATTAGGGGTGCCATCTATATGTCAGGCCCTCAGGCCCGGGACTTGTTGAGTGATGTGTGATATGATGTAATCTCCATCCAGATCACAAGTATTATTTTTTTTTCAATTTCCTCATTTTAAGGAAAGCTTTTAATTAAGTCCTGTCAATAAAGTTGAATTTTCACTGCTCTGAAACTTCCTGCTCCCAAAATTTGTATTCGTACTGGATCTGCGTTAGATGTGCATTGTGGTGCAGTGGATATTGGCTCGGAACGAGAAATCAGGGAGCCGAGTTCAAATTCCAGTTGAATTCATTGCATTCACTTACGTGCAAATACCCTTGGGAAAGGTATTAATCCGTCTCTTCCCTCCAGTTATGGGTTAAATAACAGGACAGATTGGGTTCTATAGCCTTGGCTGGTAACTGATCTACTGCAGAAAGCAATGGCAGCCTACTGCGGGATAATCTTCTGCACAGTTAGTCATGTCTCTTTCGAGACATGATCGCCCAAGCGTGTTTCCTGTATGGCACTTAACTGAGTGATTGAATATAATAGTTGAAAACATGATTAAGGCTTCTACTGGGCATGAAGTTGGGGATCAGTTTTATATTGTTATGAAGTAATAAACTGATCCCCTACTAATTAATACTTAATACATCTCTTCCTCTTCCAGCTATGAGTCAAATAATAGGACAAATTTGGTTCTGTAGCCTTGGCTGGCAACCAGTCTACTGCAGAAAGCAATGGCAACCTACTGCAGGATAATTTTCTGCCCAGTCAGTCATGTCTCTTTTGAGACATGATCGCCCAAGCGTGTGTCACGTATGGCATTTAACTGACTGACTGGATCTGAAAGATCAGGCATGGGATATGTATACAGATCAAAACTCGTGAGTACGATCTTCGTTGTGCCATTGCTAAAGTTTCCCCTCAAATAAATGAGCTTGTTGCCAAAAAAAAAAAACAAAAAAAAAACTCATTCTCATCCATCTCATTAGTATTTTTTGTTTTGGTTTTCGGTACATATTTTTGAAAAGTTTTGTACTTTTTTACTTAGTAATGATCATTATATATGATTAGAAATATATAAGAAGGATCAAACTGTTTTATAAATTGCCTGCGATCTGACAATATTTAACATGACGAAAGAGGGTTAATGAAAATCATTTTTTTTTTTACGGACGAAAAAGGATTCGAGAAGACAGTTTTATTTTATTCGGATGAGAAAGGGTTAAGGAACACGATGTTGTTTTGTCAGAAAGAAAAGAGATTCGTTTTCCCAAGATTGCAAACTGGTTAAAAATAGAAATGAAATGAAATCGCACAATATGATTGCTATTACCCAGCAAAACATAGCTGGGCTATTGGAGGTCAAATGTCAAGCGGCCTTATTGAAAGAAGTGAAACAGACTAATATTGCGTGCAGGCGAAAAGAATTGGAAAGAGAAATTTTCTTTTCCTTTAATTCATAAATTCTCAGGTGGCAATCGGTGAAACACAGTTGATAGGATTAGGTCAAATGTCAAAGTCGCCTTGTGGAAGGCATAGACAAAAATGATTAAAGAAAAAGGTTTTTATTATTTTCCCAGATGGAAATTCAGCGATTCGCAGCTGACACAATTAGAAAGCAAAGGGAAAAACGAATTGTTTAGGGTTGGGAAAATTATCATTCTGAATTTCTGTGAGAGATTGACACTATGTAATATCTCCTCTCAAAGAGGAGGGAGGATCTTCCAGAATTGAAAATGTGAAATAGAGAAAGATAAGACGTCAGAGAGATTGACGTCATGTAATAGCTTATCCAAAGAAGAGAGAATCTCCCATGATTGTAAGTGTGAAACAGAGAAATGGTTGAATTTTAGGATATTTGCATAAAAACCCCTTATGCGTCCTCACCACACCAGTAAAAAGAAACACCCATAAATACGAGAGCCCACAGAGGCCAAAGGCAGTTCGCGCTCGGAGATAAAGTTAGAAACAGTTCCCAGTTAGTTGCCCCCGCAGCCTGTCGCCACCCGTAGTTCCCGTCAGCTCTCACTCAAAGAGGAAGTGAGTTCGAGTTTCCGTTCCAGCACTGCCCGGAGTTTGAAGTTGCCATCGAAATTGCCAATCTAAGTTTAAAGCAATAATAACCAAAGTTATCTGCTAAAGAAAAACTATAATCTCCGACAATATTCTTGTGCCAATCTGATGATAATAAAAAAGCAAAAACACCGAACATTTTTCGTAAAGTACAAACAATAGTACTTGAATTTATCTGTTACCGAATTACCAAGTCTGGCCTATCTTAAAGAAACTAGCCGAAATTTTCGTTCCGTCGCCAATTATTAAGAACGGGTTAGGAAAAAGAACTGTAATTATTATTTTTTTATATAAATACCATCTAATGATTTATTCAGTTTATCTGTTCAACTTGTACAGCGAGAATATTTTGAGGACCCTAGAAGTTATGGCCTCCGATGACAAATCCACGCATAATTTAAACAAGCTAAAGTACGCAGATGGTACAGTGCTGATAGCAGACACAGAAAAGAAACTACAGAAGGTAACTGAAAAGAGTGACAAGAAAGGACTACAAATAAACTGCAAGAAAACCGAATGCATGGTCATCAGTAAAAATGGCAGCCCAATATGCCAAATACAGGTCGGGGATACTAGAATCAAGCAGGTACAAAAATTTAAATACCTGGGAAGTGTTATAACAGAAGACAGAAAGTGCGACACAGAGATCCGAAGGTGAATGGGCATGGCGAAGGAAGCATTCCAGAAGCTGAGTAAAGTATTAAAAAACAGGACAATTTCGCTAGAAACAAAGAAGAGAGTATTAGATTGCTATGTGTTGTCAGTTATTCAATATGGCAGTGAATGCTGGACAATATCATCAAAGATGAAGGAAAAACTTGAAGCAACTGAAATGTGGTTCTACAGAAGGATGCTGCGAATATCATGGATCGAGAATGTGAGCAGTGATGAGGTTTTAGAAAGGGTGAAAACGTAAAGGAAATTAATACTGAGCATCAAGAAGAGACAGCTGAAATTCCTGGGACATGCAATGAGGAAGGAGGGCTTGGAGAACCTGATACTAACAAGCCAGATAGAGAGAAAAAGAGACAGGAGAAAGCAACGAATAACATATTTGAAGGACCTAATCAGGTGGATGATGGAACGAGGGTTGCATGGTGTAACAGAAGGCGTTCCACCAGGGATAGGGAGACGTGGAAAGCCATGATCGCCTACGTCCTGAAGGGACAGGGCACATAGAAGATTTATTCAGGCGTCGTTCATTTTATTTCTAAAATTGGTGCCGTTTTTATTTCCACAATTGTGCGCGCATATCCAACTTGGTTTAGCTTGGCGGAGATAGATACTCCAGTGAGACTCTCTTAAGATCAAAATCACAACGTGGTTAAGAGAGATTACAGGTGAAGAGGCCAACCCAAAGGCCAGCTGCTGTGTCAACGTCATCAACGACTAACGAGTGTGGGCTGACGGCTTCTTCTCAGACCAGGATCGATCCTGATTACAAGGGACAACAAGCCATGGCCCTGGTACGCCGCGACACGTTTAATTCACTGATGTCATGAATAATTGACTCTAGTTTAAAAAAAAAAAAAAAAAAGTAATAATAAATATTTATGATAAATAAAATTTAATTATTTTTCTTATTCATCCTCAATTTTTAGGGGCTACACAGAAATCTATCACAAATGTCTAGGGGTATAGGAAAGAAATCGTATATTATTTGGATAGCAACCCTTCTTTAATGCATGTCTCATTTAGTTTATATATATATATATATATATATATATATATATATATACACACCAGTGTCGTCGTTTCTGGACCTAATGTAAAAGTTGTTCAAAAACTGTTCGCCCCTATTCAAGGCTTATTTTCTGTTATCTACTGTGATAATGTGGATGTGCGTTGTGGTGCAGTGGATATCGACTCGGAACGACAAATCGGGGGAGCCAAGTTCGAATTCTAGTTGAACTCCTTGCATTTACTTCCGCACAAATACCCTTGGGAAAAGTAACAATCTGCCTTTTCCCTCCAGTTATGGGTTAAACAATAGAACAGATTGGATTCTATAGCCTTAAATTGCAACCAGTTTACCGCAGAAAGCAATGGCAACCTACTGCGGGATGATCTTCTGCCTAGTCAGTTATGTCTCTTTTGAGACATGATCGCCCAAGCGTGCATCATGTATGGAACTTTACTGACTGACTGTGATAAATGGTGTGTAAGTTCTGTTGTAAATTTAGGCAGCAATGAATGGCAAGTTGTAGAGAGCCATGATTAGAAACTTCCTAAAATGACATTGCTTATAAAAGAAAAAATGTGCGTAAAAGCAAGTACCATTTATTTGTTTGGAAAAAATTTTGAGCATTTCCACACTTATTTTTTTTTTTAAATACTGTTTTGTGTACTTTTCATTAGAAAGAGTCAGCTGAAATTTCTAGGATGCATAATGAGGAAAGGAGGCTTGGAGAATAAGATATGCTAAAGATTCAATAAATGGATGACAGAAAAAGCACAAAAGTTTGTGCAACCAAAGTTGTTTGATAAATATCAGATGGGTGCAAAAGTATTTGCCGGTTTGTAAAAGGGGCATTTTAAATCATTGTAATTTATTTTATGCATATTGTTATTGCTTAAAAATATCACCAGGATTAATTTATAACTTTTTCTTTCAGATTATTAAAGCAATATTCATATTTTAATGCAATATTCTCACCCATGTTCTTTTCATCTAAAGAACCCATTAGGCATGCTCTACTCTATGAGTTTCAGAGAGGCTCCAATACAAGTGCATCAGCTCGATCTATTTCAGGATGCTTTTGGAATTGATGCAGTTAAAGAAAGAAGTTGTAGGCTGTTGTTTTCCCGTTTTCGGAAAGGAAATTTCAGCTTGAATGAGGCTAGAGGTGGTCGCCGAAAAAAAAATGATTCAGATGTTTTTAATACCGTTGTTACTCAAAGCCCTACATGAGAACTTTCAAACCAATTTAATGTCCCCCCCTACAACTGCGTCACACCAACGGAAAAGAATGGGGAAGATTTCAGTATTTGGAAAATGGGTCCCGCACGAATTATCTCCAGAGAACCTGCGACAACGTGTTTCTTGTTGTGAATCTTTACTTTCACCACGACACCTTCAGACACTATTTTTGGGGTAGGCTTGTCACAGGTGATGAGAAGTGCCATCTTGCCGCAACCTGTATAGGCTTCCTCGGATTATCACTTATTTCGAGGATTACAAAACCATTTAGATGGCCTTAGGTTAACATCACGAGAGGAGATTGAACATCAGTTAGATTCATATTTCACAACAAAACCTAAAGAATTTTACAAGCGAGGCATTTATAAGCTCGTTGACAGTTGGAATCAAGTTATAGAGAGCAAAGGTTGTTATTGTTATGAATAAAGATTTTCAAAAACACAGTTTTTCATTTTCAAGATGAAATTTTAAATCGGCAAAAGAAACTTTTGCACCGACATGATATTTCTGTTTATGGAATGACTGAAAAAGGAAAGATAAAAAAGCTGATTTTGTAATTGAAATATTGGAAATTACTGACATTGTTTTTTACGGTTCATCAACCGTTTGTAGGTTATTTAATACCAGAAAACATTTGTAAATTGTGAGGACTTTTTTTTTCTGTCTAGATAAAACGATTTTACTAATACAAATATGGGAGACAGAGAATTCAGACCCTTTTCCAAGGGTATTTACAGAAAGGGGAATAAACCAGACTAAAACAGGAACTCATATCTCCAATGACAAAATCCAAGCCATTACACCACTCCAATAATGCACAGCACCTGGTATTCCCAAGTGGTCACCCATCTAGTTACTGACCAGGATGACGTTGCTTAACTTTTCAGCACGATTGGAAATTGAAGAGCAGTAGCGGATGTGAGCTATTGTCAGCAAATGCAAGGCTGCCTAACTACGGCTGGAGTTAAGCAGCCTTGCATTTGTTGACAAGCAAACCCGTCCCTGGTTGCTGATATCTTCAGGGGTGTAGCTACCCCCCCACCCCACAGTTGGTCTTCAGAGTTTCTTCTTCTTCTTCTATATGCCCTGTCTCTTCAGGACGTAGGCGAGCATGGTTCTCCACGTCTCCCTATCACTTGTGGCTCTTAGTATGTTTGCTCCTGTTACACCTCGCAACCCCCGTTCCGTCATCCACCTGATCAGACCCTGCAAATATGTTATCCGCTGCCTTCCTCTGTCTCTCTTTCCTTCCATCTGGCCTGTCAGTATCAGGTTCTCCAAGCTCTCTTTCCTCATTGCATGTCCCAGGACATCGGTTGTCTCTTCCTGATGCTCAGCATCAATTTCCTTTTGTTGCCATTCTTTCCAACACCTCCTCGTTGCTCGCATGCTCAGTCCACGATATCCATAGCATCCTTCTGTAGAACCACATTTCGGCCGCTTCCAGTTTTGTCCTCATTTTCGATGATATTGTCCAGCATTCACAGCCGTATTGAAGAACTGACATCACATAGAAATCCAGCACTCTTTTCTTTGTTTTTAGTGAAATTTTCTTATGTGTTAGTATTTTACTTAGCTTCTGGAACGCGTCTTTTGCCATGCCAATTCGGATCTCTGTGTCGCACTTTCCATCTCCTGTTAGAACACTTCCTAGGTATTTAAATTTTTGTACTTGCTTGATTCTGGTATCCCCCACCTGCATTTGGCATTTTAGGTTGCACCTTTTGCTGATGACCATGCATTCAGTTTTCTTAAATTTTGTTTGTAGTCCTTTTACCCATCCTTTTAACAGAACTTTTTTTTCTATGTTCTGCTGTGGTTCCATTTGCCTTTTTTACCAGATTCTGTGTAATACTATTTTGCACTGGTAAATGGAAATTAAGGGTAAATGGATAGAACGATAGACATACCGAGACAAAGAAGGAAAATTCTCCTTTTCAAGAAAAAATTAGTTCTCTATAAAAATTTCTCACGGACAAAGCAAATCGCAAAAAGCCATGTGGCAAACTTTGGACAACTGACTGATGATCTAGCTCCCAGAGTACTGGTTACCAAAACACGAATTGATAGAAAATCTTGCATAAGCAAAATCGGAAATGATAACATTTAATTAGATAAACTACGCCAAACAGTCGACGAACAGGGCTCGAGAATAAAGGTTCCTTGCGATTAAAGAAATTAACGACCTTATAAAAAATTGACGTAATGGTCGAGAGAGCCATCTGGTGAATATTTGGTTTGAAATGAAAATTTTTCCTTCCGTAAGCAAAATACGAAATGCTAATTTTTAATTAATGACCGCAAGTTAAGCTATGCAAAAACAGTCAAAAGTCAGGTTGGTTAAAGGGTAGGCTTGGTAACAGGCGTAGGTGAAATGCCGAGGAAGGTGGAGAAATTGCCCACGCCCCTTGAAAGGTATTGGGGTAAGATGCCAATAAGGAAGAAGTTATTGGGGCAGATCGATACCTGGGACCGCTACTCATGGGGAAAGGGGACCCCCTGATTTGAAAATGTAATTAATTTTTAATAGCCAGACAACAAAGAAACTCTTGTAGAAAATAAGGAAATTGCCGATTTCCCCGAACCAACCATACCCTCACCCCGGATTTAGGCGAATGTCTATAAATACAATGATCTCAAGCAATCAAAGTCAGAAGAGTTGTAGCAGAATTACAGCTGCTGAGACAAGAGTGCATTGCCTGATATCACATGATTGCTTGCTTGGGAAGACCTTCCGACTTAAGCCTTGTTCCAGACTTAACCAAACCAGCCCAAGGGTTACATTTGAGTTTAAGCTTGAGTTTTGTTTAACGGCATATCAACAACTCTGTGGGTTATTTAATGCAAAAAAGGTGGGGTTTTGAAGTTTTTTTTTTTTAATGTTCGGTTATAGTGAGAAAGTTGATTTAGTCAGATTTTGATGAAATTTTCTTTTATATTTATGAAAACTGAAGATGTCTTCTAGTTTCGGATTTAAAAATGTATTACTGATAAAAAATATTTTTCTTTCAAAAATGTATTATGGTAATATTTTTTTTCTTTAAAAAAACGTGTTATAGTAATACTCTTTTTTTTCTTCAGAAATGTATAGTTAGTAATATTTTTCCTTCAAAAATGTATATTTTTCTATAAAAGTCTATTTTTATGTACACTACCGACCATTAGTATTAGGCCACCCCAGTTTTTTAAAAGAAATTATGTATTTCATACTATTTTTTAGCATTTATTGCACAGTAAATATATAAATCATATATATAAATCTACTATCCGCCTTTGCATCGAATATTGCTGCCATATATGGTCGGGTGCTCCTGCTATCCACCTAGGTGTCCTTGACAAAATCCAACGGAGAATCTGTAATGTGATAGATACCAACTTAGCATCCGCCTTTGCATCGAATACTGCTGCCTTATCTGGTCGGATGATTCTGCTATCCACCTAGGTGTCCTTGACAAAATCCAACGGAGAATCTGTAATGTGATAGATACCAACTTAGCATCCGCCTTTGCATCGAATACTGCTGCCTTATCTGGTCGGATGATTCTGCTATCCACCTAGGTGTCCTTGACAAAATCCAACGGAGAATCTGTAATGTGATAGATACCAACTTAGCATCCGCCTTTGCATCGAATACTGCTGCCATATCTGGTCGGATGATTCTGCTATCCACCTAGGTGTCCTTGACAAAATCCAACGGAGAATCTGTAATGTGATAGATACCAACTTAGCATCCGCCTTTGCATCGAATACTGCTGCCATATCTGGTCGGATGATTCTGCTATCCACCTAGGTGTCCTTGACAAAATCCAACGGAGAATCTGTAATGTGATAGATACCAACTTAGCATCCGCCTTTGCATCGAATACTGCTGCCATATCTGGTCGGATGATTCTGCTATCCACCTAGGTGTCCTTGACAAAATCCAACGGAGAATCTGTAATGTGATAGATACCAACTTAGCATCCGCCTTTGCATCGAATACTGCTGCCATATCTGGTCGGATGATTCTGCTATCCACCTAGGTGTCCCTGACAAAATCCAACGGAGAATCTGTAATGTGATAGATCCCGACTTAGCATCCGTCCTTGCATTGGATACTGCTGCCATATTTGGTCGGGTGTTCCTGCTATCCACTTACTTTGACAAAATTCATCGGAGAATCTGTAATGTGATCGATCCTGACTTGGCATCTCAGTTACAGTCACTTTCTCACCGACGCAGTGTGGCTTCCCTGTGTCTTTTCTACAAATACTTTCACGGCTTCTGCTCCCATGAACTTAACTCATTGCTGCCCACTATATATGAATTTACTCGAGCCACAAGATTATCAACTAGGTCCACCCTTTTACTGTGAAACCAATAGATGGTAAACAAAAATTCTACTCTAACAGCTTCTTTTCTCGCACTTCTCGCCTGTGGAATTCCCTTCATTTACTTGCTTCCCCGACAGCTATCATCTCCAAAAATTGAAATGTAAAGTCAATAGTCATCTCCTATCTCACTAACCTGCATCCTCTCTCTCTCATGCTCCTTTCTCTGTCTACTCCACTCTCATCAGTATTCTCATCCTTCTCTTACCCACTTCCTGACATCACATATAACCTGTCACTCTTTTTTATAATTTTCCTCCTATAACCCCCTGCAAAACAGTGGCAGTAAAATGCCTTGCTTGGGGCAATATGGTTATAAAAAAAAGTGGATAATTTTAAATGGCAATAGAATTGTTCTTTGTTAATACTGCACAATAATATGTGCATCAAATGAACTGTTCTGGTGTCCAGTTTTTGTGCTCTCTTCCCCATGCTAGTCTCTTCTTCTTATTGGCTGGCCGAAGCAAAGGCTTCCTGGCTGCCTTGTAAGGTAATAATAAAGAAAGAACCATTCTATTTTCATTTAGAATTATCAACATGGCAGTAAATACTAAAAATAGTATGAAATACATCATTTCTTTTGAAAAACTGGGGTGGCCTAATAATTAGGGCCGCTAGTATATATATATATATATATATATATATATATATATATATATATATATAGCAAATCTATAGGGTGCGATGGGTAAATTGTCGCTATTTGTCTTGTCAAATTTTACAAATTAATAATAACAAAAGAACCATTCTATTTTCATTTAGGATTATCCACTTGGCAATAAATACTAAAAACAGTATGAAATACATCATTTTTTTTAAAAACTGGGGTGGCCTAATAATTATGGCCGGTAGTGTATATATTTCTATAAAAGTGTATTTTTATACTTTCATAGTGTTTTGACCCCAGTTTGGAGGTTAACTATTTGCCCATAGCTGGGACCCTAAAAGATGCTACCAACCTGTGTGAGTGTAGACCTGGTATTAATAGCAATTAAGAGGTGGTTCCATGCTCCTCACAACCTCCCAATCAGAGGTCTTGCTGCCGGATGCAGTTTATCGTCATACCCAGCACTTGTTACATTTGACTTAAGAAGTGTGCTGGTTCGATAACTGTTTGCATGAGAAATAGATTCTAACATCAGAAATAACTGGCTTACGGCCTATCACGTTGAATACACCGGTTCTTGCTCGATCACCGAAGTTAAGCAACGTTAAGCCTGGTCAGTATTTGGATGGGTGACCGCTTGGGAATACCAGGTGCAGTAAGCGTAGAGTGACGGATGTGCGTTATGGTGCAGTGGATATCAGCTCGGAAAGAGAAAGCGGTGAGCCGAGTTCGAATTCCGGTTGAATACTCTGCATTCACTTAAGCACTGGTACCCTTGGGAAAGGTATTAATCCATCCATTCCCTCCAGTTATGGGTTAAATAACAAGGGTAGGACTTGGGGACCCTGCCCTTAAAAACAAATCCCAATGAATCGTGAAAAAGAAAATTGTTGTAAAAATAAAATAACATTACCCAAAAATCATTGGTTATGACCTTAAATGATCCCATAAGGATTGATAGGTCGTTAAGCCTAAAAAACAAACGAATATAAAAACTTTTAATTTTATTCTCGAAAATAATTCGATTCTACGTACCTTATGATTAAAATTATCACAATGAAGTATAGATTTTGGTTCTCACCGATTAGCCGCGGGGGTCGAGTATTCGGACGACCAGGTCATAGTGTAGGGGCGACACTTGATCTGATTTGGGAACTGCATTAGTTGCTGAACATTCAGGTTTTGAATTCGGAGTTGTCCACTTTGTCCTAGACTAGTTGCCTACCAAGGCTATAGTACGCTGTCTGTCCTGTTATTTACCCATAGGGATAAGAGGTAGATTGGTATCTTTCCCAAGGTTATTTACACACGTGAATGCAATCAAACCAACAGGAATTGGAACTTGAATTTCCGGTTACCAATTTTCTGTGCCTTTCAAGGTAATTGTTCTGATAAATACGCAAATGTATTTATCATAAATTTTCATTAGGCCTACATTTTTATAAAAATTGTTATTCTTTATCTACCCTCAGCCCATATAGACAAATTTGGAATTCACAAAGAACTTGACGTACTTTGGCGTCTGTAACAAGAATGGTAAATAGTAATATATTGTTTTGGTGTAAGGAACACTGTGATATGTTTGGGTTAGTAATCGTAGCTAGCTGAGCTTGAGGTAAGACAAATTAATGACAAGCTTACCCATTCCCACTCTATGGTACCTAGACCTTCGGAATTTAAGCGCATTACTTAACACAGCAGTTTCTTCTCTGACATGTGGGACTCTCTTCCGATTCCTACTCAACTTTGATCTTCAAAAATTTAAATGCAATGTCAATCGTTATCCTCTGTCTTCTTAATTCCTGTTCTTTTATTGTTCTCTCTCTTTAATTATGTTTTCTTCTTCTCATATTATTTTAAGTTCTATGCTAACAGTTTCTTCTCTCGCTTGTGGAACTCTCTTCCGGCTTCTTGCTTTCCACTGAACTTTGACCTTCAAAAATTTAAATGCAATGTCAATCGTCATCCTCTGTCTTCTTAATTCCTGTTCTTTTATTGTTCTCTCTCCTTAATTATGTTTTCTTCTTCTCATATTATTATAAGTTCTATGCTAACAGTTTCTTCTCTCGCTTGTGGAACTCTCTTCCGGCTTCTTGCTTTCCACTCAACTTTGATCTTCAAAAATTTAAATGCAATGTCAATCGTTATCCTCTGTCTTCTTAATTCCTGTTCTTTTATTGTTCTCTCTCCTTAATTATGTTTTCTTCTTATCATATTATTATAAGTCCTATGCTAACAGTTTCTTCACTCGCTTGTGGAAATCTCTTCCGGCTTCTTTCTTTCCACTCAACTTTGACCTTCAAAAATTTAAATGCAATGTCAATCGTTATCCTCTGTCGTCTTAATTTCTGTTCTTTTATTGTTCTCTCTCCCCTTAATTATGTTTTCTTCTCCTCATATTATTATAAGTCCTATGCTAACAGTTTCTTCACTCGCTTGTGGAACTCACCTTTCCGGCTTCTTGCTTTCCACTCAGCACAGTCTTCAAAAATTCAAATGCAATATCAATCGTTATCCTCTGTCTTCTTAATTCCTCTTCTTTTATTGTTCTCTCTCCCTTAATTATATTTTCTTCTTCTCATATTATTATAAGTCCTATACTAACAGTTTCTTCACTCGCTTGTGAGACTCTCTTAAGCTTCTTGCTTTCCACTCAACTTTGATCTTCAAAAATTTAAATGCAATGTCCAATCGTCATCCTTTGTCTTCTTAATTCCTGTTCTTTTATTGTTCTCTCTCCTTAATTATGTTTTCTTCTTCTCATATTATTATAAGTCCTATGCTAACAGTTTCTACACTCGCTTGTGGAACTCTCTTCCGGCTTCTTGCTTTCACTCAACTTTGATCTTCAAAAATTTAAATGCAATGTCAAGAAATCGTCATCCTTTGTCTTCTTAATTCCTCTTCTTTTATTGTTCTCTCTCCTTAATTATGTTTTCTTCTTCTCATATTATTATAAGTCCTATGCTAACAGTTTCTTCACTCGCTTGTGGAACTCTCTTCCGGCTTCTTGCTTTTCCACTCAACTTTGATCTTCAAAAATTTGAGAAATGCAATGTCAATCGTCATCCTTTGTCTTCTTAATTCCTCTTCTTTTATTGTTCTCTCTCTCCTTAATTATGTTTTTCTTCTTCTCATATTATTATAAGTCCTATGCTAACAGTTTCTTCACTCGCTTGTGGAACTCTCTTCCGGCTTCTTGCTTTCCACTCAACTTTGATCTTCAAAAATTTAAATGCAATGTCAATCGTCATCCTTTGTCTTCTTAATTCCTGTTCTTTTATTGTTCTCTCTCCTTAATTATGTTTTCTTCTTCTCATATTATTATAAGTCCTATGCTAACAGTTTCTTCACTCGCTTGTGGAACTCTCTTCCGGCTTCTTGCTTTCCACTCAACTTTGATCTTCAAAAATTTATTCAATGTCAATCGTCATCCTTTGTCTTCTTAATTCCTGTTCTTTTATTGTTCTCTCTCCTTAATTATGTTTTCTTCTTCTCATATTATTATAAGTCCTATGCTAACAGTTTCTTCACTCGCTTGTGGAACTCTCTTCCGGCTTCTTGCTTTCCACTCAACTTTGATCTTCAAAAAATTTAAATGCAATGTCAATCGTCATCCTTTGTACTTAATTCCTCTTCTTTTATTGTTCTCTCTCCTTAATTATGTTTTCTTCTTCTCATATTATTATAAATCCCCTGCTAACAGTTTCTTCTCTTGTATGGAACTCTCTTCCGGCTTCTTGCTTTCCACTCAACTTTGATCTTTAAAAATTTAAATGCAATGTCAATCGTCATCCTTTGTCTTCTTAATTCCTCTTCTTTTATTGTTCTCTCTCCTTAATTATGTTTTTCTTCTCCTCATATTATTATAAGTCCTATGCTAACAGTTTCTTCACTCGCTTGTGGAACTCTCTTCCGGCTTCTTGCTCACTCAACTTTGATCTTCAAAAATTTAAATGCAATGTCAATCGTCATCCTTTGTCTTCTTAATTTCTATTTCTTTTATTGTTCTCTCTCCTTAATTATGTTTTTCTTCTCCTCATATTATTATAAGTCCTATGCTAACAGTTTCTTCACTCGCTTGTGGAACTCTCTTCCGGCTTCTTGCTTTCCACTCAACTTTGATCTTCAAAAATTTAAATGCAATGTCAATCGTCATCCTCTGTCTTCTTAATTCCTCTTCTTTTATTGTTCTCTCTCCTTAATTATGTTTTCTTCTTCTCATATTATTATAAGTCCTATGCTAACAGTTTCTTCACTCGCTTGTGGAACTCTCTTCCGGCTTCTTGCTTTCCACTCAACTTTGATCTTCAAAAATTTAAATGCAATGTCAATCGTCATCCTTTGTCTTCTTAATTCCTCTTCTTTTATTGTTCTCTCTCCTTAATTATGTTTTCTTCTCCTCCTTATTGTACTAAGTCCTATACTAGTTTCTTCACTCGCTAGTGGGAACTCTCTTCCGGCTTCTTGCTTTCCCTCCTTTGATCTTCAAAAATTTAAATGCAATGTCAATCGTCATCCTTTGTCTTCTTAATTCCTCTTCTTTTATTGTTCTCTCTCTTAATTATCTTTTCTTCTCCTCATATTATTATAAGTCCTATGCTAACAGTTTCTTCACTCGCTAGTGGAACTCTCTTCCGGCTTCTTGCTTTCCACTCAACTTTGATCTTCAAAAATTTAAATGCAATGTCAATCGTCATCCTTTGTCTTCTTAATTCCTGTTCTTTTATTGTTCTCTCTCCTTAATTATGTTTTCTTCTTCTCATATTATTATAAGTCCTATGCTAACAGTTTCTTCACTCGCTTGTGGAACTCTTCTGACTTCTTCTTTCCACTCAACTTTGATCTTCAAAAATTTAAATGCAATGTCAATCGTCATCCTTTGTCTTCTTAATTCCTCTTCTTTTATTGTTCTCTCTCCTTAATTATGTTTTCTTCTCCTCATATTATTATAAGTCCTATACTTGCTGTTCTTCACTCGCTTGTGGAACTCTCTTCCGGCTTCTTGCTTTCCACTCAACTTTGATCTTCAAAAATTTAAATGCAATGTCAATCGTCATCCACTGTCTTCTTAATTCCTCTTCTTTTATTGTTCTCTCTCCTTAATTATGTTTTCTTCTTCTCATATTATTATAAGTCCTATGCTAACAGTTTCTTCACTCGCTTGTGGAACTCTCTTCCGGCTTCTTGCTTTCCACTCAACTTTGATCTTCAAAAATTTAAATGCAATGTCAATCGTCATCCTTTGTCTTCTTAATTCCTCTTCTTTTATTGTTCTCTCTCCTTAATTATGTTTTCTTCTCCTCATATTATTATAAGTCCTATGCTAACAGTTTCTTCACTCGCTTGTGGAACTCTCTTCCGGCTTCTTGCTTTCCACTCAACTTTGATCTCCAAAAATTTAAATGCAATGTCAATCGTCATCCTTTGTCTTCTTAATTCCTGTTCTTTTATTCTTCTCTATTAAAGATGGAGAAAAATAAGTTAAAAAAGATCTTATTTTTTTCCTTATGTTCACTTGCACTCAGTAACCCTTGCCTTTTAGCGGATTTATTACTTTGCTCTTTATCCATTACACTATCCGCAGTTGGGCTGGAATTTAAACTCAGCTTTCTAATCCTTAATCTATTGTGCCACTTGTCAACTCTGAAATAATATTAAAAATAATTAACCACTTCCCCATCAAAAGTGATCGTTTGTTTCCGAAACTTTTTTTTGTTGAAAACGTGATAAAAATATAATGGAGTTTATTTTTCTTTTCTTTTTAAGGTTGTATTTAACATCGGAATGTGATTAATCAATCAATCAATCAATTAATCAATCAATGAATTAATTAGCAGAACCTGTCGGTCGTTCAACATTGATTGAATCTGAACAGTTGGTTAAAAAGACGCAAATTAGTTCCAAAAAAGGTTTGGTGGTTGCAATGGCAGAAATTTAATCTCCAGGAATAATAATGAATGTTTAAGTACATTATTTAAAAACGAGGTTCTTTTCCTCTTGTTCGCTCAATGCAAGGCTCAAGAGCCACTCAAGGTAGAGGGTTACTGACTGAAGTTGATTTATGGACGTAATAATACTGGGAAATTTATTAATCCATTTCTTCCCTCACCTATAGGTTAAATAGCAGAGCTTGTATCTGGAAAAATTATTTTTTTGGTAAAAATGTTTCATGCATATTCACTCGCAAATATAGAATACGGAATTTCCTTCCGTTTACTTGCTTCCTCGACGGCTACAATCTCCAGAAGTTCAAATGTAAAGTCAATAGTCATCTCCTATCTCATTAACCTGCACCCTCTCTCTCATACTCCTTTCTCCGTCCACTCCACTTTCTGACACCCCCTATAACCTGTCACTCTTTCTCATAACTTTCCTCCTATGTAACACCCTGCAAAACAGTGGCAGTAAAAAGTCTTGCTTGGGGCGATATGATTATAAAATAAAAAACCTACGAATCTTTCTTTTTTCTTACTCTCTTTCTTTTTTCTTTCTTTCTTTCTTTCTTTCTTTTTTTCTTTCTTCCCTCTCTCATGCTCCTTTCTCCGTCCACTCCACTCTCATCAGTATTCTCATCCTTCTCTTAACCACTTCCTGACACTCCATATAACCTGTAACTCTTTCTCATAACTTTCCCCGTATATAACCCCCTGCACACCAGTGGCAGTAAATTGCCTTGCTTGGGGCGATGTGATTATAAAAAAAATTCTATACTATTATAATGTGGATATAAAATGGGGGATCAATTCTACATTACACTCAATATATAAACTGATCCCTCACTTTATGGTCACAGTCATCCTTCTCTTACCCACTTCTTGACACTCCCTATAACCTGTCACCCTTTCTCATAACTTTCCTCCTATGTAAACCCTTGCGCACCAGTGGCAGTAAAATGCCTTGCTTGGGGCGATATGAGTAAAAAGATAAATAAATAAATTAAATAAAAAAATAAAAATAAAAGAATTTTAAAAAATTATATTGTTCACCCAATACAAATCCCAAAAGCAAGGCAACACAGAAGAAAAGGTGATTAAATTTTTTTTTTATGGACGTAAATATTGTAGATTATTAGGAAATGTTAAGCAGTCAGGGAAGCATCTGTTTCCACAAAGCAGTGGTTGTCGGTTCTACATCTTCTTCTTCTTCTATGTGCCCTGTCCCTTCAGGACGTAGGCGATCATGGATCTCCACGTCTCCCTATCCCTTGTGGCTCTTAGTATGTTTGCTCCTGTTGCTCCTGGCAACCCCCGTTCCGTCATCCACCTGATCAGGCCCTGCAAATATGTTATCCGCTGCCTTCCTCTGTCTCTCCTTCCTTCTATCTGACCAGTCAGTATCAAGTTCTCCAGGTTCTCCTTCCTCATTGCATGTCCCAGGAACTTCAGTTGTCTCTTCCTGATGCTCAGCATCAATTTCCTTTTTGTTGCCATTCTTTCTAACACCTCGTCGTTGCTTGTATGCTCAGTCCACGATATCCGTAGCATCCTTCTGTAGAACCACATTTCGGCCGCTTCCAGTTTTGTCCTCATTTTCGATGATATTGTCCAGCATTCACAGCCGTACTGAAGAACTGACATCACGTAGCAGTCTAACACTCTTTTATTCGTTTCTATTGAGATTTTCCTGTGTGTTAGTATTTTGCTCATCTTCTGGAACGCGTCCTTTGCCATGCCAATTCGCCTTCGGATCTCCGTGTCGCACTTTCCATCTCCTGTTAGAACACTTCCTAGTACTTAAATTCTTGGACTTGTTTGATTCTGTTATCCCCCACCTGTATTTGGTATTTTCGGTTGTATCTTTTGCTGATGACCATGCACTCAGTTTTCTTAAAGTTTATTTGTAGTCCCATCTTGTCACTCTCCACTGCTACTTTCTGTATGAGATCTTGCAGTTTCCTTTCCGTGTCCGCAATCAGTACTATATCGTCCGCGTATCTTATGTTGTTCAGGTTGTGGCCTCCAATAGTAAATCCTGGTGTGTCATCTAGGGTCCTCAAAATATTCTCGCTGTATAGGTTGAACAAATCCGGTGAAAAGACACAGCCTTGTCTTACGCCTTTTTCTATCTTTGTGTATCTACTGAGGTCGTTACCTGTCCGTATGCAGGCCGTTTGCTGTCAGTAGAGATTCTTGATTATTTGTCATTAAACAGGCTTCTTGCTATCTGTCAATACTTTCCTGTACTTGTAAAATTCGAGCTGTGTGATTTGATCTCATCTGACATGGCCACGATGTCTGAAATTGTCGTCCGGCTTCACTGGTCAGTTATTAAAGGGAACTGACATTATTCTTTCAGGGACTGTTGGTGCGACACGATGTTCCGACATAAGTACAGTTTGTGTCCTTGTAAAATCCACTGGACACTCTCACTGTCGGGAAAAGCCTCCTTTCGGGAGACTGTTGCTCACAGTAACGTCTCTTTGGTAGAAGCCACCTGAGTGGATTTTTTTTCCCTTACAAATGGGGAAGACTCGTCCCTTTTTTTCTAGTGAAAATCTGAACTGTTTGAACTAGAGAATGTAACTTGGCAGAACTTTTGCCATATATTCCAACTCGAGAAATACAGATTGTGTCCTTGTAAAATCCACAAGGCATTTTCCCTGCGTCTTTTGGCTCTTGATACGTAAAAACATGTGATTTTTATTATTTTATTATAGTAAGTCTCACAAAAATAGACCCGTTTAATTGAAACGCACATATGTGAAATTTTTAGTCATAATAATTCATAGATTTATCTTAAGTGTTTAGCTGCAAAAGCACTTTAAATAATAATAAATTATTATCGCTTAAAATTCCATTAGGCAAATAAAAAACAGAAATTGACAAGTGTGGGTGTCGGTGTGTATATAGGTGGGTAAGATATTTAAAGATACATTGCAGACTGTCAGAAAAACAAACAGTTTACAAACAACTAAATTTATTGTTGCAAAACCAGATATCCCGGGACTCATTAGAGTCGCAGAGGAACCACATATACAGCAGCTCCAGTAGTAGTGGTGGTTTTTTGGGGCATGATAGCTTGACGGAGCTGAACCCTCTCCAGGCTGGTTTGAATTCCGAATTTTCCTTCTCTTAGACCGGTTGCTACCCATGGCTTTAAAAACAAATATTATCTGCTATTTTACCCATGACTTGGAAGAGATGAGATGGACTCATACGTATTAGGACGTAAGTGAATGCAATGAACACGACTGGAATTCGAACTCGGTTGTCCGATTCCTCAATGTGAGACGCAATCCATTAGTCTTCCATGCCTCCTAATAAGCACACATAATAACAAGAAAGAAGAGATGGATTTATACATTTCCTAGGTATAAATAAATTCTTCGTAAGTGAATGAAATGAACTCGACTGGAATTCAAACTCGGCTGTCTGATTCCTCAATCCTAGCAACAATCCACTACTCTTCCATGCCTTCTAGTAAGCACACATAATAATAAGAAAGAAAAGATGGATTCATACCTTTCCCAAAAACGATTAGCACGTAACTAAATGTAATGATCTCGACTGGAACTCGAACTCGGCTCTCCGATTCCTCAAACCGAGAATCAATCTATTACTCTTCCATGCCTCCTAATAAGCACACATAATACATCTGTGTGTCTATCTGTCCTCTAACTAGGGACACATTTATTCTACAAAGAAATCTTATACCTTTTTCGAATCAGGGTCATCCCGAGATTGATCATCTGCCTTTCAGTTTCAACATCCAACACTGTGATTTGTACCCGGATGAAGAAGGAACAGTTAAAGATTCAAATTTTAAAATAATATAAAAAAACAATTAGTGATTATAAAAGTTTTAATTTAGATTTAATTTAATGTAACATAAAAATTTCGTGAATTTAAAACGTTTTGTTTTAAATTCAGTTCAAAATTATGGCATGAACCATTGCTCCATTAAGGAACCAGTCCTGAACTTATATCGAGGAGAACTTTGCTGATATTTATAGTTTTTTAAAACTTACTGTTAAATTAAACCTATTGTCTCGAGCAATTCTCTTTCAAAATATCCCAAAAACTTGGCGAATTGATGAAATCAATGTTATTTCTTCAAAATGCTAAGGAATTAGAGTTAAATGACTTGAAAGTTTCATGACTTGAGGTTTTGAAGTTCCGAGGAGTTTGTGATTTGAAGAACTCGGCTCAATTAAAGTTCCGCGGAATTTATGACTTGAAGAACCAAACTCAATTAAAGTTCAGCGGAGTTTGTGATTTGAAGAACCCAATTCAATTAAAGTTCCCCAGAATTTGTGATTTAAAGAACCCAACTCAATTAAGGTTCCCCGGAGTTTGTGATTTGAAGAACCCAATTTAATTAAAGTTCCCCGGAATTTGTGATTTAAAGAACCCAAATCAATTAACGTTCAGCGGAGTTTGTGATTTGAAGAACTCGGCTCAATTACAGTTCAGCAGAGTTTGTGATTTGAAAAACCCAACTCAATTAAGTTCCACGTAGTTTGGGATTTGAAGAACTCAATTTTTGATCTGAATATGAAGTTTGGTCTTTTAGTTGGAATTGTACTTAAAGCCCGAATCAGATTTAAAGTGAGATTTCGAAGTTCCCTGGAGTGAATTGAGGAATTCAAAGTTATTTCTTCAAAAGTTATTTAAGCTGGACCAAACTTTTGTTTAGGTTTACCCCTCCTCAAAAGATAGCTTAAAAGTACGCACTTAAAAATTTAAGCCAGATTTAAATAAACGGAAAACGAATGTATAGGTTTTTAATGAAAGAACTAAACTTTATATAAATTAATAAAAATATTTGTCTGTTTTTTTTTCTTCTTTTAAAATAAATAATTTCTGACATCAAATGTTTGTTAAATTTGTTGTTGTGAAATCTTTGTCGCCAAGTTGTTGTGGTCAGTTTGGACCCGGAAGCAAGACACGGAAACAAGAAGGTAGGTTGAACCAGTGCATTAGAATAACAGAACATATATACAAAATAAGTTTGTTAGTAGTCATCAAATAGAAGTGTACGTCCGAACTGTCTAGTTACACTGCGTCCCGACTGCCTCCCCGGAAGTTATTCAAGTTAGTATTAATTGACGGAGGAAGGGTTCATTCCTATTGACAGGGCACCACAACACAATGTGCTTCCGATAAAAATCAGATACGGTAAAAGTTTTCTGAAAAATAAAAAATAAGGTTTTAAAACCGGAAGTAAGACACGTAGACAAGAAGGTGGGTTGAAACAGTTTATTAGAATAACAGAACATATATACAAAGTAAGTAGTCGGCAAAATAGAAGTGTACGTCCGAACTCTCCAGTTACACTGCATCTCTACTGCCTCAGGACTTCCTCCCCGGAAGTCACTCAGGTTAGAATTAATTAACGAAAGAAGGATTCATTCCTATAGACAGGGCACCATAACACCATGTACTTCCGATAAAAATCAGATGTGGTAAAAGTTTTCTGAAAAATAAAAATAAGGTTTTAAAATCGTTAATGAAAGGTTACAAGATCAAGAAAGTTACAAAATATGCTGTTACCACGCTTTTAAACTTGATATTTTCTTGTAAAATAAAGCTAGAGAGAGAACACCTAACCGATTGCTTTTCCAAGAACTAAGTGGGTAACAGGCAAAAGATCGGAAAGAGACAGGAAAATACAAAACAAAACTGACTCGGAGACACGGTCACAATACCTTAAGGAACAAAATACGCAAGAGAACGAGTTCACAAGACACCGAATCTCATCAAATGTCTACCGCTAGCTGCTAGTTTTCCCGTCGTTTTTATTGGCATAAGGAGCAGCTGACTAAAAACCCGGATCTGAATAAGTTACAGAGAAGTCCGTAAATAGACATGCCAAGCTGTCCCGCTGCCAACAGAGAAATCTGTCGTGGCCTGTTTTGCATTTCCACTTAAGTGTTTCAAGAAAGTTAATGTGTTGTTACCACGCTTCCGAACTTGATAATTTGTTGTAAAACAAGGCAAAGGTGTGTTGAGGTTAGAAAGAAACACCCAACCAACTGCTCCCGCAAGAACTACGTGGGTAAGAGGCAGAGATGGGAAAAAGATATCAGGAAATAAAACAATAAAACAAAAAAACAAAAAAACAAAAAAAACACTGCCTCAAAGACCACGGCGCAACAACTTCAGGAACAAAATGCCCAAGGGAACGAATTCACAAGACACTGATTCTCGCCATTTGCTTACAATGTTTATTTGTATTATAATACTAAACATTCAGTATAAAACCAAAAATGGGAATTGAGGAAGGTTGATCTTCATCTGTGTTATATTAATTTAGCTAACCACAATCGCTGACCCAAGCAAACTATACAATATTTCTTGCACCAAAACATCGAATTTTTACTTGTCATTTTTACTACGAACACCACAATACCACAAAGACTGCCTACTACTGAGTTCTGATTTTTTTCCGGTCGCCTTTATTGGCACGAAACAGCTGAAGATCCGGATCTGGACAAGTTGCGGAGAGGCCCGTATACAGACGTGCCAAGCTGCTCCGCCGCCCACAGAGAAAAGCGTAGTGGCCTCTTTTGCATTTACACTGACTTGTGTTCGTCACACTTAACAACTGACTCTCGCTATCTTACATCGACAAGCAATCAAATAATGATTAAAAACATTGTGTACTTGTTATTGAGTACATTGAGAATAGTGACTGCTTCGCAGCTGCTGACGAGATATTTCGCCAATGTGACATCACACATTGATGCGATAGAGGAAGGTTAGAGTAAAAAAAGTGTTTTTCATTGAGTAAAAGAAAAGATTCAGTTTTAGAGTAAAAATATCACGATTCCAACGGGTCAAAATATAAACCCTTCACTGAAACGGTCCATAGAGAGTCATTCTGAACAGGAATTCCTTCCGCACATGTCAACGTTAGAAGGTATGAAAATTTTGTAAAATAAGGCACGAGTGTGTTGAGGTTGGAGGGGAAACACTTAATCTAATTGTTTTTCTAAGAAGGACGAAGGTAACAAGCAGAGAAGAAGAAGAAACAAGAGGAGACAAAATAACACTGCTTCAGAAACCACAGCACGATAGGCGGCTCTCAACTTTCGGAATAAAATGCGCCAAGAGAACGTCGTCACAAGGCACCGAGTCTTGCCAACATTCCTATTGCTGACTGCCGGTTCCTGTCGCTTTTATTGACATGAGACAGTTGACAAAGTCCCGTATCTAGACAAGTTGAAGAGAGGCCCGTATCTAAACATGCCAAGCTATTCTGCTGTTAATGGAGGAAATTCCGGATGTATCTAGTTTTGACAGACATGACCTTACGTAACTTGCAGCCTCTTTGGCGTCTCTACTGTATTTAACAGATAAATCCAATAACTCTGTAAAAGTCAGGGATCGATTTTACACTCTATCGATATCATGAACAGGCAACAACAAAAAAGATAATAGTCGCATACACTCTGTGGTGAACTGTGGCAAGAAGTGGCTTGTCAACTTCAATTCATCTAAGACCAAGCTGTTGTCTCTTTCGAGACATGATCGCCTAAAGTGTGTATCACGGATGGTACTTAACTGACTGACTGAATATAATAGTTGAAAACATGATTAAGGTTTCTACTAGGCATAAATTGGGGGATCAGTTTCATATTGTTATGAAGTAATGAACTGATCCCCCACTAATTACTACTGAATGATATAATACATCTCTCCCCCCTCTAGCTATGAAACGAATAATACGATAGATTAGGTTCTATAGCCTTGGTCGGCAATCAGTCTACTGCAGAAAGCAATGGCAACCTACTGCGGGATAATCTTCTGCCCAGTCAGTCATGTCTCTTTCGAGACATGATCTCCTCACGTATGGCACTTAACTGACTGAATATAATAGTTGGAAACATGGTTAAGGCTTCAGCTGGGCATAAATTGGGGGATCAATTTCATATTGTTATGAAGCAATAAACTGATCCCCTACTAATTACTACTTAATGATATAATACATCTCTTCCCCCTCTTTAGAGACATGATCACCCAAAGCGTGTATCATGTATGGCACTTAACCGACTGAATGAACCAGCTCGGCGTCTTACAGCTTTAAAGAACGTCGACAAACTGAATATATTTTCTGTCAAATCTCGAACAGCATTGAGTGAAGTCGGCATAACGTTTCTCCAAGCCACGTCTAGAATCTAATCAAACTGAGGAAATGTCGGCAACCTTTTCGTCTCGGATTTAGTTTGGCCAATAAATCGTTCGCCATCAAGCAGCTGTCTGCCGGGTTCGGAAAGTTGCAATTTCCTATTGTTTTTTTTTTTTTGTTCAGAGCAACATTATCGAACGGTCGGAAGTTGAAAACTTAATCAAGTGGAAACGTAGTGATTCGATTCTTGAAGAGACGCCCCGCCTACTTGAGTTAGCAAAGTCATAGTTCTTAGAAGGGGTCACATTGTTTTATGGACCTGGATGGTACATCAGTGTAACAAAATAATTACAATTGGTCGCCATGCAAGGAATTATTCCGATTGAATTTGCGATGAAGCCATAGAATCACACAGTACGAACACGGACATCGTCTGAAACTTATTAAACACGTAGACTTTCGAGCAATGAAGACATGACCATAAAAGGAGGAGTAAAGGCTGCCTTGTCGGCATTACTCCATCTCATATGGTTTTTCAGAATGCCGGTAAGGCGACATTATGTTCAGGGCTATAAAAGGAGTGGACATTAATAATTTCTCTTTACTGCTGCTCCGAGGTGTAGCAGCGTGGAACCTGTCCAAACCTGGCGAGATTTCTCTCCTCGGCTAGCCGACTACTAAATTTCAAACCAATCACCTGGTAAACTTAAAGGAGAACACACACACACACACACACACACACACACACACACACACACACACACACACACACAAATGTTTGTGCTATAATTTTTAGAGATTCTTGATAAAATCCAAATTCAATGTTATCAAACTTGACCTGGCATCTCAATTTAAGTAATTTTTCACCTGCCGTAACATAAATTCCTTGTGTTTATAGGCACTACAGAAACTTTCATGGAAATGGTTCTCAGGAACTTTCATGGAAATGGTTCTCAGGAACTTTCATGGAAATGGTTCTCAGGAACTTTTGTCGTTAGTAAGACGATTTTATGAATTTAATCAGAAAAATTAAAAAGTTGGCGATGAGGTCTCATAAATTTATAGCAGAAATGGGGAGATGCAACCGCAAGTTCTGTATTAACAGCTTCTTCTGAGGAACTCCTCGCTTGTGAAATTCCTGTCCTGTCGTTGACCACTCTTCTTCTTATGCTAACAGTTTCTTCTCTCGCTTGTGGAACTCTTTTCCATCTTCTTGCTTTCCACTCAACTTTGATCTTCAAAAATTTAAATGCAATATCAATCTTAATCATGTTTTCAACTATTATATTCAGTCAGTCAGTTAAATGCCATACGTGATACACGCTTAGGCGATCATGTCTCGAAAGAGACATGACTGACTGGGCAGAAGATTATCCCGCAGCAGGTTGCCATTGCTATCTGCGGTAGACTGGTTGCCAGCCAAGGCTATAGAACCCAATCTGTCCTGTTATTTGACTCATAGCTAGAGGGGGAAGAGATGTACTATATTATTAAGTAGTAATAAGTGGGGGATCAGTTTTATATTGTCATGAAGTAATAAACTGATCCCCCACTTTATGCCCAGTAGAAACCTTAATTATGTTTTCAACTATTATATTCAGTCAGTCAGTTAAGTGCCATACGTGAAACACGCTTGGGCGATCATGTGTCGAAAGAGACATGACTGACTGGGCAGAAGATTATCCCACCGTAGGTTGCCATTGCTTTCTGCGGTAGACAGGTTGCCAACCAAGGCTATAGAATCCAATCTGTCCTGCTATTTAACCCACAGCCGAAGCGAAAGTGATCGATCAATACCTTTCTCAAGGTTAATTGCGTGTTAGTGAATGCAACAAATTTAACTGGAATTCGAATTCGGCTCCACTACACCACAACAAGACTTAAAAGTCACTCAAGGTAGAGTGAATGTGGTTGTTGTTAAGAAGAAAGTATAACTAAAGTGATAGAGGATAAAACTTGACCCTCGTCTTGAAGAGGTTAAGATCGTAGTAATTGGTGAAGAGGAGAGTCTGTTACAGTAACGGTTCTAGAGAAGTACAAGCACTTACCTGAGTGGAACTTCCTCCTTACCAATGGTATACGAACCTACATACGGAGCTTAGCGATCCCTAGCTGTAAAGGTCTGAACTGGTGGCTCTGTGGAATGTACCCCGTCAGAACAGTTGCCATGGAAAAAAGATGAAGAAGAGTCATTTAAGTGGGGGTGGATGATTGGAGGATAAAAATAATTAATCACCGACAAGGCCGCGGACACGCTTTTGAGGTCTATCAAGACGGGAATATGTTTTTGGTGAATTTTACTTTTGTAACGATAGAGCATGTTAGAAGATGTCATGTGAACAATGGTTAGTTGCTTGATTTTGTTTAGCGGCATATCAACACTTCCATGGGTTATTTAATGCCGAAATTTAAATATTTGGATTGGTTTGGTTGGTTGATTTTGTTTAGCGTCATATCAACATCTATGGGTTATTTAATGCCGAAATCTAAATATTTGGATTGCTTTGGTTGGTTGATTTTGTTTAGTGGCATATCAACATCTATGGGTTATTTAATGCCGAAATCTAAATATTTGGATTGGTTTGGTTGGTTGATTTTGTTTAGTGGCATATCAACCTCTATGGGTTATTTAATGCCGAAATCTAAATATTTGGATTGGTTTGGTTGGTTGATTTTGTTTAGCGTCATATCAACCTCTATGGGTTATTTAATGCCGAAATCTAAATATTTGGATTGGTTTGGTTGGTTGATTTTGTTTAGCGGCATATCAACCTCTATGGGTTATTTAATGCCGAAATCTAAATATTTGGATTGGTTTGGTTGGTTGATTTTGTTTAGCGGCATATCAACATCTATGGGTTATTTAATGCCGAAATCTAAATATTTGGATTGGTTTGGTTGGTTGATTTTGTTTAGTGGCATATCAACATCTATGGGTTATTTAATGCCGAAATCTAAATATTTGGATTGGTTTGGTTGGTTGAATTTGTTTAGCGGCATATCAACCTCGATGTGTTATTTAATGCCGATATCTAAATATTTGGATTGGTTTGGTTGGTTGATTTTGCTTAACGGCATATCAACCTCTATGGTTTATTTAATGCCGATATCTAAATATTTGGATTGGTTTGGTTGGTTGATTTTTTTTAGCGACATATCAACCTGTATGGGTTATTTAATGCCGAAATCTCTATATTTGGATTGGTTTGGTTGGTTGATTTTGTTTAACGGCATATCAACATCTATGGGTTATTTAATGCCGAAATCTAAATATTTGGATTGGTTTGGTTGGTTGATTTTGTTTAGCGGTATATCAACCTCTATGCATTATTTAATGCCGTAATCTAAATATTTGGATTGGTTTGGTTGGTTGATTATGTTTAGCGACATATCAACCTCTATGGGTTATTTAATGCCTAAATCTAAATATTTGGATTGGTTTGGTTGGTTGATTTTGTTTAGCGGTATATCAACCTCTATGGGTTGTTTAATGCCTAAATCTAAATATTTGGATTGGTTTGGTTGGTTGATTTTGTTTAGCGGTATATCAACCTCTATGGGTTATTTAATGCCGAAATCTAAATATTTGGATTGGTTTCGTTGGTTGATTTTGTTTAGCGGCATATCAACATCTATGGGTTATTTAATGCCGAAATCTCTATATTTGGATTGGTTTGGTTGGTTGATTTTGTTTAGCGGCATATCAACCTCTATGGGTTATTTAATGCCGAAATCTAAATATTTGGATTGGTTTGGTTGGTTGATTTTGTTTAGCGGCATATCAATATCTATGGGTTATTTAATGCCGAAATCTAAATATTTGGATTGGTTTGGTTGGTTGATTTTGTTTAGCGGCATATCAACATCTATGGGTTATTTAATGCCGAAATCTAAATATTTGGATTGGTTTGGTTGGTTGATTTTGTTTAGCGGCATATCAACATCTATGGGTTATTTAATGCCGAAATCTCTATATTTGGATTGGTTTGGTTGGTTGATTTTGTTTAGCGGCATATCAACATCTATGGGTTACTTAATGCCGAAATCTCTATATTTGGATTGGTTTGGTTGGTTGATTTTGTTTAGCGGCATATCAACCTCTATGGGTTATTTAATGCCTAAATCTAAATATTTGGATTGGTTTGGTTGGTTGATTTTGTTTAGCGGCATATCCACATCTATGGGTTATTTAATGCCGAAATCTCTATATTTGGATTGGTTTGGTTGGTTGATTTTGTTTAGCGGCATATCAACATCTATGGGTTATTTAATGCCGAAATCTCTATATTTGGATTGGTTTGGTTGGTTGATTTTGTTTAGCGGCATATCAACCTCTATGGGTTATTTAATGCCGAAATCTAAATATTTGGATTGGTTTGGTTGGTTGATTTTGTTTAGCGGCATATCAATATCTATGGGTTATTTAATGCCGAAATCTAAATATTTGGATTGGTTTGGTTGGTTGATTTTGTTTAGCGGCATATCAACATCTATGGGTTATTTAATGCCGAAATCTAAATATTTGGATTGGTTTGGTTGGTTGATTTTGTTTAGCGGCATATCAACATCTATGGGTTATTTAATGCCGAAATCTCTATATTTGGATTGGTTTGGTTGGTTGATTTTGTTTAGCGGCATATCAACATCTATGGGTTACTTAATGCCTAAATCTCTATATTTGGATTGGTTTGGTTGGTTGATTTTGTTTAGCGGCATATCAACCTCTATGGGTTATTTAATGCCTAAATCTAAATATTTGGATTGGTTTGGTTGGTTGATTTTGTTTAGCGGCATATCCACATCTATGGGTTATTTAATGCCGAAATCTCTATATTTGGATTGGTTTGGTTGGTTGATTTTGTTTAGCGGCATATCAACATCTATGGGTTATTTAATGCCGAAATCTCTATATTTGGATTGGTTTGGTTGGTTGATTTTGTTTAGCGGCATATCAACATCTATGGGTTATTTAATGCCGAAATCTCTATATTTGGATTGGTTTGGTTGGTTGATTTTGTTTAGCGGCATATCAACATCTATGGGTTATTTAATGCCGAAATCTCTATATTTGGATTGGTTTGGTTGGTTGATTTTGTTTAGCGGCATATCAACATCTATGGGTTATTTAATGCCGAAATCTAAATATTTGGATTGGTTTGGTTGGTTGATTTTGTTTAGCGGCATATCAACCTCTATGGGTTATTTAATGCCTAAATCTAAATATTTGGATTGGTTTGGTTGGTTGATTTTGTTTAGCGGCATATCAACCTCTATGGGTTATTTAATACCGAAATCTAAATATTTGGATTGGTTTGGTTGGTTGATTTTGTTTAGCGGCATATCAACATCTATGGGTTATTTAATGCCGTAATCTAAATATTTGGATTGGTTTGGTTGGTTGATTTTGTTTAGCGGCATATCAACCTCTATGGGTTATTTAATGCCGTAATCTAAATATTTGGATTGGTTTGGTTGGTTGATTTTGTTTAGCGGCATATCAACCTCTATGGGTTATTTAATACCGAAATCTAAATATTTGGATTGGTTTGGTTGGTTGATTTTGTTTAGCGGCATATCAACATCTATGGGTTATTTAATGCCGAAATCTAAATATTTGGATTGGTTTGGTTGGTTGATTTTGTTTAGCGGCATATCAACCTCTATGGGTTATTTAATGCCTAAATCTAAATATTTGGATTGGTTTGGTTGGTTGATTTTGTTTAGCGGCATATCAACCTCTATGGGTTATTTAATACCGAAATCTAAATATTTGGATTGGGTTGGTTGGTTGATTTTGTTTAGCGGCATATCAACATCTATGGGTTATTTAATGCCGTAATCTAAATATTTGGATTGGTTTGGTTGGTTGATTTTGTTTAGCGGCATATCAACCTCTATGGGTTATTTAATGCCGTAATCTAAATATTTGGATTGGTTTGGTTGGTTGATTTTGTTTAGCGGCATATCAACATCTATGGGTTATTTAATGCCGAAATCTCTATATTTGGATTGGTTTGGTTGGTTGATTTTGTTTAGCGGCATATCAACATCTATGGGTTATTTAATGCCGAAATCTAAATATTTGGATTGGTTTGGTTGGTTGATTTTGTTTAGCGGCATATCAACCTGTATGGGTTATTTAATGCCTAAATCTAAATATTTGGATTGGTTTGGTTGGTTGATTTTGTTTAGCGGCATATCAACCTCTACGTATTATTTAATGCCTAAATCTAAATATTTGGATTGGTTTGGTTGGTTGATTTTGTTTAGCAGGCATATCAACCTCTATGGGTTATTTAATGCCAAAGTCTAAATGTTTTTAACGCAGCTTTATGTTTTCAACCAGGAATAAAATGTATTGCTAGTCATTTAAGAGTTGGTTCCACGCTCCTCAAAACTCACAATTAAAGGTATTGCTGCCAGATGTATTTTATCGTCATACGAAGGACTGGTGTGGTATTGGGAGCTTATAAGTTAAGTAGTAAGATATACTAGGCTCTTTAGCCTTGAGTGGCAACCAATGTAAGAGAAAGATAAATTTAATTTCCCACCTGTAGAGAAGACAACGAGAAGTTTCTCCAGGATTGTATTCCCAGATAATAAATAGAAGGCTGCTGTGGAGAGCCGTAATCTTACACGATCTTAAGAGGCACTGCATTTAACAAATTATATTTTAAGCTGCAGTGCTCGTTTTAAACAAATCTAAATTATTTTATTAAATACTAGCACTATAGACCGGCGTTCCTCGGGTGTAATGAAAGCTTTAAAACTAATCCATGGTCCTGGAGCTCACACTCTTTGGACGTTGGCACGAAAGTCTAAAAAGCAATAGTTGTTTCCAGTTAAAGCAAAACCGTAGACTGAAAAAAAAAAAAAAATGAATGGATTTAAGTGAAATTTCGATTTCCTGGTATCGATATCAAATTTTCTGGACTATTTTAAGAACTGCAACCTTGAAACTTCTGAATATCGTTTCTTATGTCTTTGTCTATGAGTGTATCAAATTTGATTCAAATCGGACCACTCCTTCTATAACCCGATTTGTTTCAATTCTCGATTTTCGATATTTATCGGGGGGTACCTCGTGGTGGTCCAGTGGATATCGACTCGGATATCGGAGAGCCGAGTTCGAATTCCAGTTATATTCATTGCATTCACTTACGCGCAAATACCCTTGGGAATGGTATTAATCCGTCTCTTCCTTCCAGTTACGGGTTAAATAACAGGACAGAATGGGTTCTATAGCCTTGGCTGGCAACCAGTCTACCGCAGAAAGCAATGGCAACCTACTGCGGAATAATCTTCTGCCCAGTCAGTCATGTCTCGAAAGAGACATGATCGCCCAAGCGTGTTTCACGTATGGCAGTTAACTGCTGACTGACCTCGACACAAAACCTAGCTAAGAACACTCGCAGACGCTTTTAGTACAACTGTGTAAATTTTCGAGAAAATCGGTTTAGCCGTTTCAGAGTCTATAGGTGATGGACACACACACACACACACACACACACACACACACACACACACAGACAAAATTCCATTTATAAATAAGTTTAGATAGATTTATATATACATATATATGAGATAAAAATTACTTGAGAAACAACAAAATATGGATTTATTGTATGGTAGCGAACATTATAATATTTCGGTTCTTATAACCATCATCAGTGACTATATTATTATTATTGTAAATAAATTTAAAAATGTTGCAGGGCGTAGCACCAAAAAACTTCGCACTAGTAATAATAATATAAGCCCTGATGATGGTTATAAGAACCGAAACATTATAATGTTGGCTACCCCACAATAAATCCATATTTTATTGTTTCTCAATTATTTTTTATCTCACATTGTCAGAATTTATTTTCCATTTCCCTTAAAATATATATATATATATATATATATATAGTCATCCGCAGACAGATCTGTTTCGCTGTATCACAGCTCATCAGTACGGTTCCATTTATAAATAAGTTTAGATTTAGATTAACGGACATTATTATGAGTTCAATTGCAGGGTAGACTATGTCTTGTAGACTTGTGTGGCCGCCTGTCTATAAGGACAGTTCTGAAGTTAGAAACCAAGGGAAGGCAACAGAGAACGATTCCATTATCTTTCCTAAGGAGTCATGAGAAGTTAAGCAATGTCGAGCCAAATCAGTTCTTAGATAGGTGACCGCTTTGGAATACCAGGCATAGTGGTCTTTGATGTGCGGTTGGTGTAATAGATAAGAACTCAGAATTGTTAATCGGTGAGATGAGTTCTAATTCCCGTTGGGTTCGATATATTCGCAAATACCTTTGGCAAAGATAGGAATCCAACTCTTTTCCCCCAGCTATGGGGTAATTAGTAATACTTGTATCATTAAACCGTTATTACCTCCTCCCTCTAAACAAAATACATTTTTACAAGCTAAAGACATTTTCTGGCTTTAAATAACCTGCAAAGTGTTGATAAATGGTAAAAAACAAATCAATCAATTAACCTATAATAAAGAGAAGGAATTTGTAGAGAGCCATGATCGCGTAAACAAGAGGAGAAGTCAGTCAGTTAAATGCCATACGTGGTACACGCTTGGGCGATCATGTCACTTTGTATCCATGACCGACGAGGCAGAGGATTTTTCCGAATAGGTTGCTGTTTCTTTCGGCGGTAGACTTGTTGTTAACCAAGGCTATGGAACCCATTCTCTCCTGTTATTCAACCCTGATAACAAGTCCGTCAGTTAAGTGGCATACTTGATACACACATGGGCGATCATGTCTCTTTCAAGACATGACTGACTCGACAGTTTTTCCCGCAGTAGTTTGCTATTACTTTCTGCAGTAGATTGGTTGCCAACCAAGGCTATAGAACCTAATCTAAACCTAACGCCACTGATGTGCAGGGGGCTACGTAATAGTGAAAAGATTGGAAAAGAGAAAGCCGGAAACCACATCCTAAACAGGGAACAAAGGAATAGGCCTCTTAACCTGTTCAATAGACTTTGGTGAAGTGTGAACCGGGTGATAGATAGATCTATCTACACCAACTGGAAAAAAAAAAGAACAAAGTGAGGAGATTGGAAAAGAGAAAGCCGGAAACCACATCCTAAACAGGGAAAAGGGATGAGCCTCTTAACCTGTTCAATAGACGTGGGTGGAGTGTGAACTGGGCGATTTTTATTGAATACTGCTGCCACATCTGGTCGGGTGCCCCTACTGTTCATCTGGAGGTTCTTGACAAAATCTAACGGAGAATCTGCAATGTGTTCAATCCCGACTTGATAACTCAGCTACTGTCACTTTCTCACCGGCGTAATGTGGCTTCTATCTGTCTCTTCTACAAATACTTTCACAGCTTCTGCTCCGGCAAGCTTAGCTCACTGGTGTCCCCCTGCATGAATTTATTTGAGCTACTAGACTACCAATTAGGTCCCACCCTTTTACAGTGAAACCAATAAAATGTAACTGCAACTTCTACTATAGCAATTTGTTTTCTTGCACTTACCTTCCGTATACTTGCTTCCCTGACAGTTACAATCTCCAAGAATTTAAATGTAAGGTCAATTGTCATCTCGTATCTCACTGACTCGCATCCTCTCTCTCTCATGCTCTTTTCTCCGTCCACTCCACTCTCATCACACCAATATTCTCATCCTTTTCTTACCCTCTTCCTGACACTCCCTGTAACCTCTCCCTCTTTCTCATAACTTTCCTCCTATGTAACCCTCTGCAAAACAGTGGCAGTAAAATGCCTTGCTTAGGTGATATGATGATAAAAAACAAAAAAAAATCTATATTATTATAATGTGGATATAAAGTGAGGGATCAATTCTACATTAAAATCAATATATAAACTGATCCCTCATTTCATGGCCACAATCATCCTTCTCTTACCCACTTCCTGACACCCCCTATAAGCTGTCACTTTTTCCCATCACTTTCAGCCTATGTAACCGCTTGCACACCAGTGGCAGCAAAACTGTTTTGCTTGAGGTGAAAGGATATAAAAATATCTTCTCGCCTGTGTCATTCCCTTCCGTATACTTGCTTCCCTGACAGCTACAACCTCCAAGAATTTAAATGGAAGGTCAATTGTCATCTCCTATATCTCTGACTCGCATCCACTCCACTCTCATCACACCAGTATTCTCATCCTTCTCTTACCTACTTCCTGACACCCCCTATAACCTGTCACTCTTTCTCATAACTTTCTTCCTATGTAACCCCTGCGCACCAGTGGCAGTAAAATGCCTTGCTTGGGGCAATAGAATTAAAAAAAATTCTATACTATTATAATGTGGATATAAAGTGGGGGATCAATTCTACATTAAAATCAATATATAAACTAATCACTCACTTTATGACCACGCTCATCTTTCTCTTACCCACTTCCTGATACCCCCTATAACCTGTCACTCTTTCTTATAACTTTCCTACTATGTGAACCCCTGCGCACCAGTGGCAGTAAAATGCTTTGCTTGGGGCAATAGAATTTAAAAAAATTCTGTACTATTATAATATGGATATAAAGTGGGGGATCAATTCTACATTAAAATCAATATATAAACTGATCATTCACTTTATGACCACGCTCATCTTTCTCTTACCCACTTCCTGACACCCCCTATAACCTGTCACTCTTTCTTATAACTTTCCTACTATGTGAACCCCTGCGCACCAGTGGCAGTAAAATGCCTTGCTTGGGGCAATAGAATTAAAAAAAATTCTATACTATTATAATGTGGATATAAAGTGGGGGATCAATTCTACATTAAAATCAATATATAAACTGATCCTTCACTCTATGACCACGCTCATCTTTCTCTTACCCACTTCCTGACACCCCCATAACCTGTCACTCTTTCTTATAACTTTCCTACTATGTGAACCCCTGCGCATCAGTGGCAGTAAAATGTCTTGCTTGGGGCAATAGAATTAAAAAAGATTCTATACTATTATAATGTGGATATAAAGTGGGGGATCAATTCTACATTAAAATCAATATATAAACTAATCCCTCACTTTATGACCACACTCATCCTTCTCTTACCCACTTCCTGACATCCCCTATGACCTGTCACTCTTTCTCATAACTTTCCTCCTATGTAAACTGTCATGCTTGGGGTGAAATGATTAAAAAATGTTTGAATTCATCGAGTGGAAAAAAGAAATAAAGGAATAAAGAGTGAAAGAAACTGGGAGATTTTTTTAGCATTTAAAACGAATTTTTCGTAACCAGCATTAGCGGAAGAGTCAAGACAAATGGCCGACAGACGTTAAGGAATATTTGAATATTCAGTATGCTCTCCTGTCTCGGTGGTTAGTCGCTTTCTGACACTTCATCTGCCAGATACTAACGAAAACGTTTCACAGATCGCAGGCGGATAACACCAAATTACATGGATATTATGTACAGACGCCGTCGCATCTTTTGATTGTCCGACCTGGATGCTGAAGTACAAGACTGAAGAATCGGTCGCTGCTCGTCTGGTAGAACAAATCCGTTGCTTAAACGTATTTCGTTAATGAATTCCTTTTTCATATTTTGTCGTGGACCCACTTAAAGGTTCAGCAAGAATAACACCAAAAAACAACCAAAATAGGAAATAATGAATATATATTAAATACGGAAAAATACAATACTTGGAACTTTGTTAGTAGAACGATAATACGGGTTAGTGAGGAATTCTATGATTCGACCCTCGGCCTTAGAACTGGGACTCGTAATGGTCGTTAAGGTAGCAGTGTTCGTAGACCGACTCACGGCTAAGTTCGGTGCGCTCTCCTCAGGCTACTCCCTCTCACCTCTTGATATAAACAAATAGATAGATAGATAGATAGATAGATAGATAGATAGATAGATAGATAGATAGATAGATAGATATCAACAGACTGAGATAGATAGAAATATATCAACAGACTGAGATAGATTCAGGTCTTTTCGACGAGGTTTAATGGTTAGCAAGCTTGACTCAGTAGATTAATCAAGACTGCATAGTGAGTTCAATCCTCGCTGGGTGCTCCATACTTTTGGCCTTGTGCCACATGTAAGCAACACTATCTATCTATCTATCTATTCCTATCTGTTTCAGTCTATTCATATTTAATTCATGTAAATCTGCTCATATCTATCTATCTATCTATCTATCTATCTATCTATCTATCTATCTATCTTAGTCTGCTCTATCTATCTATCTATCTATCTATCTATCTATCTATCTATCTATCTATCTTAGTTTGCTCATATCTATCTATCTATCTATCTATCTATCTATCTATCTTAGTCTGCTCATATCTATCTATCTATCTATCTATCTATCTATCTATCTATCTATCTATCTATCTATCTATTCCTGTCTGTCACCAGCTTTTCGCCTTTTCTGGCATATCTTTCATCAGAACATGTATCCAACATGCAAATTATAATTCGGAGACACTAAAATCAAACAAGTACAATAATTTAAAAATCTGAGAAATGTTTTGACCGAGGAGAGAAACTCGAATTGGAGCCTAAAATTACAACTCTCTTTTTTTGCTCATGCTCTCTATCCAAAGCCTCACAACCCTCTTCAACACTTCATTGTAGTCGGCAGTATTAAACCCTTCGGTTTGACATGCGGAGGCATTATAGACACTTCGTTGCTCAGGACTCCCAAAAACATCACAACTGCCGAAAGATTTGTATGTATGACCGTTGGAATGTCCATAGGTTTTTTTAATCGTTTCACCCCAAGCAAGGCGGTAACTCCACTGATGTGCAAGGGGCTACATAAGAGAAAAAGATTAGATAAGAGGAGAGTAAATAGAGAAAGACGAACCAGTTACAGGGGGTGTCAGAGAAGGGAGCAAGAGAAGGATGGGAATACAGGTGTGATGACAGTTGCAAAGGTAAAGAGAAAGGAAAAGCTATACAGGGCGATGTAGAAAGAACTGGAGTCAAGTGGTTAAGAGATGGGTATTGACATTGCATTTAAAATCCTGGAGGTTGTAGCCGTCATGAAAGTAAGAATATGGAAGAGAGATCCACAGGCGGGAAGTGCGAGAAAAGAAGCTGATGGAGTAGAATTGTCGCCTGCATTTGGTTGATTGCATTACCGTCTGTTACTTCTTCCATTGACTTTTCGGTCCTGATCGAAGGTTTTACCCATAAGAGAGAAACCAAGGCATTACATACTCTTGATGTTTCAACAATCTGCTTTGCACGTTTCATACGGTTATCTTTTGCTTATCAAGAACCTATACTGGCAGCAAACCTCCTGCATACGGACAGTAAATGAGTTCAGCAGATATACAAAAATAGAAAAAACAACGATGGGTCTTCTTACCGGATCTATTCAACCTGTACAGTGAGGCAATTCTGAGAGAACTAGAACACTTGCCAGGATTTGTCATTGGCGGCCACAGTCTTAACAATGTAGGATACACAAATGACACAGTGCTGATAGCAAACACGGAAAGTGTTGTGCTGTTCTCCCTTTTCATAAAGATGGACTCCTCCAGAGTATACTTATACTACTACTATAGAAGCGAGAAAGGACAATAAAAGAACAGGAATTAAGAAGACAGAGGATAACGATTGACATTGCATTTAAATTTTTGAAGATCAAAGTTGAGTGGAAAGCAATATATGTAAAGTCAACAGACATCTCCTATCTCACGAACTCGCATCCATTCTCTCAAGCTCTTTTTCATCTCCTCCACCCCCATCCTCGGTATTCTCATCCGTCTATTCCCCTCCTCCTGGCATTTCGTATAAATAACCCTTCTTTCTCAACACTTTCCCCTATGTAACCCCCTGCGCAACAGTGGCAGTAGAATGTCTTGCTTGGGGTGAAATAATTAAAAAAAAAAAGAAAAGGAAAAAGACAGAAAAATAATGAAAAAGAATAACGTAGTGAAAAAAGAAAAAGAAAACAAAGAGAAAAAAGAAAAAAGAATGAAATTAAAAGAAAGAAAAGGTAAACAAAAAATGTAAATGAAAAGAAAAACGACAGACAAATTTTTAAAGAGAAAGTAATGAAAAAAAAAAAGAAAAAAGTAAAAAAAAAAAACGAAAAATTTTCTGTTATTCATTAAATAAAGAAAAGGTAATGAAAGAAAAGAAAAGAAAAATGTAAAAGAAAAAGAAAGAAAAATAAAGAAAAACGAGTAAAGTAGAAGAAAAAGAAGAAGACAAAAGAAAAATAGAAAAAGAATGAAAGAAAAACGTAAACGAAAAATATAAAAGAAAAGAAAACAGACAGAAAAATTAAGAGAAAAAAGAATGAAAGGAAAGAATGAAAGGAAAGAAAAACGTAAAAGAAACGACAAATTATTTTCCATCCATTAAATAAATAAAAAAAAAAGAAATGAAAGAAAAGAAAAAGAAAAAGGGAAAAATTTGTAAGAAAGAAAAAAGAAACTTATGAATGAAAAAAATAAAGAAATTAGGGCAAAATATAGACCGTAAAGATAGTTTCGTCTCTTGGAAGAAAAAAAAAGTTAGAGAGGCAAGTATAAACAATTAAATAAACAAATAAATAATAAAAAAAAAAATCAATCTAAACTGATTTATAAATGGAACTTTGTGTGTGTGTGTGTGTGTGTGTGTGTGTGTGTGTGTGTGTGTGTGTGTGTCCGTCCGTTACCTATAGACTCCGAAACGGCTGAACCGATTTTCTTGAAAATTTACACAGTTGTACTATAAGCATCTGCGAGTGTTCTTAGCTAGGTTTTGTGTCGAGTTACCTCCAATAAATATCGAAAATCGATAATCGAAAAATTCAGATTATAGAAGGAATGTTCCGATTTCAATCAAATTTGATACACTCATAGACAAAGATATAAGAAACGATATTCAGAAGTTTCAAGGTTTCAGTTCTTACAATAGTGCAGAAAATCGATAATATATATATATATATATATATATATATATAAAAGGCAAGATGTTTGTGTGTGTGTCTGTTTATCTGCCTTTATGTCTGTATTTTTTCAGCGCTTTTATTTTAGTTTTTGCTTCGGGTTTCGCTCTAAGTAGGTATAATTGTAGTTCTTAGTCTCAGCCATAATACCATTTACTCAGAGGACTTATTTAGCCTTCAAAATTCAGTTTACGACGAAAAAACTAATTTGATATCGATACCAGGAAATTAAAATTTGACTTACATCTATTCATTTTTCTTTCAGTCTACGGTTTCGCTTTAACTGGAAACAACGATTGCTTTTTAGTCTTTCGTGCCAACGTCCAAAGAATCAGAGCTCCAGGAGCATGGATTAGTTTTAAAGCTTTCATTACACCCGAGCAACGCCGGGCTACACTGCTAGTATATATATATATATATATATATATATATATATATATATATATATATTAGGTGCGATTGGTAAATTGTCGCAATTATTTTATTATTTCAAATATTCTTTAAGCTGAGTCTGAGCTCCAGGGCCATGGATTAGTTTTAAAGCTTTCGTTACACCCGAGCAACGCCAAGCTATACTGCTAGTAAATAAATAAATAAAAAAGTAAAACGTGAACGACAAACACAAAGAAATTAGAAGAAAGAAAAAAAGTAAAAAAAAAAGAAAGAGGTGCGAGAAAAAAATGAGAGAAATGGGCAGAAAAAAAAGTTAAACAAAAAATATAAAAGAAAAGAAAAAAAGACAGAAAAATTAATAAAGAAAAAAGAATGAAAGAAAAAAAGACACAGAAAACAAATAAAGAAAAAAGAATGAGCGAAAAGAAAAGAAAAAAAGGAAAAATTAGTAAAAAAGAAAAAAGGAACTGATGAATGAAAAAATAAAAAAAATTGGGGCAAAATATAGACTGTAAAGATAGTTTCGTGTTTTGGAAGAATAAAAAGCCAGAGAGAGGCAAGGATAAAAAAATAAATAAAAATAAATAAATAAAATAAAAAATAAAAATAAATGAATAATAAAAAGTAAGAAGAGAACGAGAAACAAAAAGAAATAAGAAAGAGAGAAATGAAAAATTAAAAAAGGAAATAATTTGATTAAAATGTCAGCTATTTTACAAAACTAGCAGACATCTTCAATTTTCTAAAATACAAAATTAAAAAATAAAAACAACTTTTCATCAAAATCTGACTAAACCAACCTTCTCACTATAACTGAACATTAAAAAAATACCTTAAAACCCCATCTTTTTTGGCATTAAATAACCCACAGAGGTGTTGATATACCGTTAAACAAAATTCAAACTCAAGCTTTCTATTTAAATCTTCTTCTTCTTCTTCTTCTTCTTCTTTGTGCCCTTTCAAGACGTAGGCTATCATGGCTTTCCACGTCTCCCTAACCCTGGTGGCTCTTAGCACGCTTTCTCCTGTTACACCATGCAACCCTCGTTCCATCATCCAACTGATCATGTCCTTCAAATATGTTATTTGCTGCTTTCCTGTCTCTTTTCCCCCCTCTATCTGACCTGTTAGTATCAGATTCTCCAAGCCCTCCTTTCTCATTGCATTTCCCGGGTATTTCAGCGGTTCCTTCCTGATGCTCAGTATTAATTTCCTTTTCATTTCCATCCTTTCCAAAACCTCATCATTGCTCCCATGCTCAGTCCATGATATTCGCAGCATCCTTCTAGAGAACCACATTTCAGTTGCTTCAAGTTTTTCCTTCATCTTTGATGATATTGTCCAGCATTCACTGCCATATTGAAGAACTGATATCACATAGCAATCCAGTACTCTCTTCCTTGTTTCTAGCGAAATTGTCCTGTTTCTTAATACTTTACTCAACTTCTGGAATGCTTCCTTCGCCATGCCAATTCGCCTTCGGATCTCTGTGTCGCACTTTCCGTCTTCTGTTAGAACACTTCCCAAGTATTTAAACAATTTAAAAAAAAATTAAATTTACTTGTTCCACTTGTACTTTTAATTTTTATTAATTTAAAAATATTTGTGCATATATAGCTACAGTGATTGCATTTGCAATCTTACTGGTCATTTCACTGACTGACAAATTTATTTTGAGTGGCTTTAGCGTACCTTTTAAAAAGAGTGGGGAAGTGTGTGTGTGTATGTATGTGTGTGTGCGAGAGAGAGAGAGAGAGAGAGAGAGAGAGAGAGAGATAGTGAAAGAAATTCTTTGAAGCTTGTTTCTTCAATTTGACTGTACTTTTAATTGAATTTCAGACCCCATTGCCTTTAATTCAACTGTCCTGCATTAACTTTTAATTGTCTCAATAGCTATGACCTGGTTATTTCAACCAAGGGTATTCGGTCGAGTTTGTGCTAAAATATTAATTCCTTCTCTCTCTTTCTCTTTCTCTCTCTCTCTCTCTTTCTATCTCTCTCTCTCTCTCTTTCTACAAACTGTTACGACTCTCCCTTCTGAACTTCTTGATTGGTCGATATTTATTGTAGATCGCGAGTATGCCCACACGCATGCGCGTTTACTGTTTACTCTGAAAAGCTAGCCGACAAAAAAGATCGATTTGAATTGATTTGAAAGAACGATTTCAAATAATTTAAAATAACTCTGAATGTTTTTTTTCCTAGCACGCGCATTATTCTAATTATTAGTTATTGTTTCGTCAGACCTCCTTCCATAACCAGAACGCAGCGTCATTATATATGGTGTTCGGAAACTGTAAAAGTAAAAGTGAGTCTATGCGAGCCAGGTTCAAATTCCGCGAGAATCTGCTGTGTTCACTTTTGCACTAATGCCTTTGGAAAAAAAAAACAAAAAAAAAAACACATGAATAAGACCTTTTCACCTCCCAGCTATGGATTAAATAGCAGTGTAAACTGGGTAGTCTAAGAGAAGGAAAATTCTGAATTCCAAACTGTGGAGGAATGTGGAGAAAGCGTTTGATACTCGCGAGCATATATTAATAATATAAATGAAAATACTTTCGATACGCGCTAATATATACTTATAATAGTAGGATCATATATAGTATTTAGATTTATACATGAAAGAAGCTTTAAAGTAGACGTTTGTCAAAAAACGAATATTCTTTTGATAAAATATAATATAAAATAAAATAACATCAATAATTAAATGGAGTCATAGACAGTATTTAGATGTGTTCAGGTAAAAAGCAGTAAATGTTCGTTTTCATTCCCGACGGCTTTTCCCCTACAAACTTATCCAAAATAGTATTATCTCTGTACAAATGTATATGCTGAACTCAAATCAACAATTAGTTATTGAAAAAACTTACCTTTTTTATCTAAATGTCCATAAAAAAACGAACTATATCTTGCACTTTTTCTCTCCCGTAAATCTCACGAAGTCATGTAATTAACTGCAGAATGACGTACTGCGTAGGCAACGAATTTCGGCCGATTTACTTCCGCCTGTTTACTTCCGGTTAGGAAAGTAATGCGCTTTTTTTTGTATTCCTCAACCTGCGCATTACTTTTCTAACCGGAAGTAAACAGGCGGAAGTAAATCGGCCGAAATTCGTTGCCTACGCAGTACGTCATTCTGCAGTTAATTACATGACTTCGTGAGATTTACGGGAGAGAAAAAGTGAAAGATATAGTTCGTTTTTTTATGGACATTTAGATAAAAAAGGTAAGTTTTTTCAATAACTAATTGTTGATTTGAGTTCAGCATATACATTTGCACAGAGATAATGCTATTTTGGATAAGTTTGTAGGGGAAAAGCCGTCGGGAGTTAAGACGAACATTTACGAAAAAAAACTTTAAATTAAAGGGCTGGAAAAATGAAAATACTTTTAATACACACTAATACATAATAATAATAATAATAATAATAATAATAATAATAATAGTGAAGGTCTTCTGCAAACTGCAAAATGCTTCAGCGAAGACGTTGGAATGAAATTCAATTTGAATAAATGTGCTAAAGCTACAGTTTTACGAGGATCGCTACAACAAACATCCTCAATTAGCTTAGACCCTGCTGTAACAATAAAAGTTTTAGAGCCAGAAGAAGCTTATAAATACCTAGGTGTAAATGAGAGTGAAAAAATTCACCATAAAAAAATGAGACATAGTGCGTAAAGAGTACTGTAGAAGGCTACAACTGATATTAAAAACACAATTGAATTTTAAGAACAGAATTATGGTAATTAATAGCCTTGCCATCCCAGTGGTCCAATATAGTTTCAACATCTTGAACTGAACTCTAAACAACATCAGACGAATGGATTCTTAGACAAGAAAGCTTCTTTCTAAGCATAAGATGCATCATTCAAAGGCTGATGTAGACCGTCTATACATACCCCGGAAAGAAGGAGGAAGAGGTCTTATTCAGCTAGAATTGTCATACAAGACAACAACTATTGGTTTACTAACATACATGGAAACAACAAAGGACTGGATGATACCATTAGCTAGACAAGACGAAAACAGAAAGAAAAAATATTCAATAATGAAAGAAGGCAGAAAATACAAAGAAGATTTACAGTTAGTAGATTCTGTAGAAAAGCAAAACAAAAGCCAAGAACCAACTATTGCGGCAAAAATATGAAAATGAAAGCCAAGGATAAAGCTCTTGAACAGATGAAACAGCGCTGGCAAAACAAAACCTCTGCATGGCCAATATCCAGAACGTGCCAATAAATCCAATATTAATATTTATCGATGGTTACGTGCATCTGGAGTAAAGTCTGAAACTGAAGGCTTTATTCTTGCAGCACAAGACGAAAGTCTTTTCACTAGGAACTTTCAATGTGGATCCAAAATGCAGGTCCTGTGATAAATACCAAGAAACAATAGACCATCTAATCTCAGGATGTTCTGTACTTGCTCTAAATGAATATAAAAATCATCACGATAGAGTGGGGCAATATTTACATTGGACAATATGCAAACACTATAGAAAATATGTAAACAAACACTGGTATGAACATCACCCAGCACCGGTTACAGAAATAGAAGATGTCACCATTCTATGGGATTACACCATCTACACAGACAGTAAAATTGAAGCAAATAGACCGGACATTATTGTTAAAAACCAGAAAGAAAAAAACTTGTCTATTAATTGATATGGCTTGTCCAGCGGATTGTAAAATAGCAACCAAGGAATTTGAAAAGCTGTCAAAATATAAAGACCTGGAAATTGAAATAGAAAAAATGTGGAAATTGAAAACAAGAATCGTGCCAGTGATGGTAGGTGCACTTGGAATGATAAAAAATGGAACAAAACAACACACTGAAAGAATCCCTGGAAACCCCAGCTTAAGAGATATACAAAAAATTGTCTTTTTAAGTAAAGCTCACACACTAAGGAGAACTTTGTCTATGTAATGCTGGGGATGTTAGGGGAGATAGAAAAACATGAAATGGAGTCATAACAAGGCACCGAGACTTGCCTTAGGTCTTCCTGCTCACTTGGTAGGTAGTGCGATCATAGCAGAAATAGAAATATGATGAAAAATGGCAACATAATAATAATAATAATAATAATAATAATAATAATAATAATAATAATAATAATGGATGCTAAAACAAGAAAGCTTCTTTCTAAGCATAGGATGCCTCACCCAAAGTCTGATGTAGACCGTCTATACATATCCCGTAAAGAAGGTGGAAGGGGTCTTATTCAGCTGGAATTGTCATACAAGACAACAACTATTGGCTTACTAACATACATAGAAACAACAAAGGATTGGATGATACAATTAGTAAGGCAACATGAAGAAAGAAAAAAAATATTCAATAATAAAAGAAGGCAGTAAATACAAACAAGAATTACAGTTAGTAGATTCTGTAGAAAAGCAAAACAGTAGCCAAGAACCAACTATTGCGGCAAAAAATATGAAAATGAAAGCCAAAGATAAAGCTCTTGAAAAGATGAAACAGCGCTGGCAAGACAAACCTCTGCATGGCCAATATCCAGTACGTGCCAATAAATCCAATGTTGACAAAGTTAATAACACATTGAAAGAATCCCTGGAAACCCCAGCTTAAGAGATATACAAAAAATTGTCTTATTAAGTACGGCCCACACACTAAGGAAAACTTTATCTATGTAATGCTGGGGATGATAGGGAAGATAGAAAAACATGAAATGGAGCCATAACAACACGCCACTACCTGCCTTAGGTCTCCCCGCAGACTTGGTTGGTAGTGAGACCAAAGCAGAAATCGAAATATGATGAAAAATGACATAATAATAATAATAGTCTAGCGGAGTCATAGACAGTCTTTAGATGTATTTACGAAATAAGATTTAGAGTAAAAGGCTGGAAAAAATAAAAATATTTTTGATACACCTTAATAATAATAATAATAATAATAATAATAATAATAATAATAATAATAATAATAACAATAGCATAGTGGAATCATAGATTGTCTTTAGATGTATTCACGATATTTCAACTGACTTCGATAAGTACAATCTTTACACCTTTATTACCTGACTATCCTTTTCACTTTTTCTCGGGCCATAAAAAAGGAAAAGAACACAGACTTTTATTAGCAACCCTTTTAATCTTTCTACATACACGCATTCTGCTACTATCAACTATGAATTCTGAATTTCTGAGGGACATTTCAAATACTTACATTTCTTTTTGAACAATTAACTACATGCATTTTCTCTATGAACATTTTATTTGTCATCTTACAATTTTGTTATTCTGTTAATAAATTTTTTATTTTAATGTAGAAACGAAATATTTTACCCTTCCACATTTCAACATCCAACCTGATAATTAAATTGTGGGAACTTCGGTGGTGTTTGGCACAAGGCCAATTCGACAAGCAACACCGAGGCCTCTACTATATATATATATAAAACGTAGAATATTTAGTATTTAAGTCCGGTAAAATCCGATAGAGATGAACTCAAAAGAACTCAATGTTAAATTTATTTATTTAATTTAACAGAGTAATATAATTTAGAAAAAAAATTAGATATTCTACAATTCCATTCTTTTTCCCAATTTAGCTATGAGTCAAATAACAGGACAGATTGAGTTCTATAGCCTTGGCTGGCAACCAGTCTACCGCACAAAGCAATGGCAAGCTACTGCGGGATAATCTTCTGCCTAGTCAGTCATGTCTCTTTCGAGACATGATCGCTAAGCGTGTATCTCGCATGGTACTTAACTGACTGACTGAATATAATAGTTGAAAACATGATTAAGACTTCTACTGAACATAAAGTGAGGGTTCAATTTTATATTGTTATGAAGTAATAAACTGATCCCCCACTAATTACTACTTAATAATATAATACATCTCTTCCTCCTCTAGCTATGAGTCAAATAACAGGACAGATTGGGTTCTATAGCCTTGGCTGGCAACCATTCTACCGCAGAAATCAATGGCAAGCTACTGCGGGATAATCTTCTGCCTAGTCAGTCATGTTTCTTTTAAGACATGATCGCTTAGCGTGTATCACGTATGGCATTTAACTGACTGACTGAATATAATAGTTGAAAACATGATTAAGACTTCTACTGGGCATAATGTAGGGGATCTGTTTTATATTGTTATGAAATAATAAACTGATCCCCACTTAAAAATATAATACATCTCTTCCTCCTCTAGCTATGAGTCAAATAACAGGACAGATTGGGTTCTATAGCCTTGGTCGGCAACCAGTCTACCGCAGAAAACTATGGTAACCTACTGCGGGATAATCTTCTGCCCAGTCATTCATGCCTCTTTCGAGACATGATCGACCAAGCTTGTATCACATATGGCACTCAACTGACTGACTGAATATAATAGTTGGAAACATGATTAAAGTTTCTACTGGGCATAAAGTGGGGGATCAGTTTATTACTTCATAACAATATAAAACTGATCCCCCACTTATTGCTACTTAATAATATAGTACATCTCTTCCTCCTCCAGCTATGAGTCAAATAACAGGACAGATTGGGTTCTATAGCCTTGGTCGGCAACCCGTCTACCGCAGAAAGCAATGGCAACCTACTGCGGGATAATCTTCTGCCCAGTCAGTCATGTCTCTTTCGAGACATGATCGCCCATAGCGTGTATCACGTATGCCGCTCAACTGACCGATTGTATTTGAATGTTTCTTCGTTGAGTAATTCTTTATTGAAATTTCTTTTTCTTTAGGTCTTCATTAAACATTGATTTGTTCTCATTAAATATTTTTTTGCTGGACGATTATCTATGAATTCTCGTATTTACTGTTTTCGGAATTTCATTAATTATTGACTTAGGTTGATTGGAAATTACATTAATGCAAAGAGGAGATTGATTTTACGAAATGGTTTGAATGTATGAAAGGTTGAAATTGGTATCTAAGAAACTTATTATTTTCAGATTAGATGAGATCTCGATTTTGAAACCTAGAAATATATACACTACCGGCCATAATTATTAAGCAATCCCAGTTTTTTTTAAAAAGAAATGATGTATTTCATATTACTTTTAGTATTTATTGCCAAGTGGATAATTCTAAATGAAAATAGAATAGTTCTCTTGTTATTATTACTTTGCAAAATTTGACAAGGCAAATAGCGACAATTTACCCATCGCATCCTATAGATTTGCACTCACTCTCACTCTCTCTCTCTCTCTCTCTCTCTCTCTCTCTCTCTATATATATATATATATATATATATATATAGAATGGTTCTCTTGTTATTCTAAATGAAAATAGAATGGTTCTCTTGTTATTATTACTTTGCAAAATTTGACAAGGCAAATAGCGACAATTTACCCATCGCATCCTGTAGATTTGCTCCCTATCTCTCTCTCTCGCTCTCTCTCTCTCTCTCTCTCTCTCTATATATATATATATATATATATATATATATATATATATATATATATATATATACTACCGGCCATAATTATTAGGCCACCCCAGTTTTTCAAAAGAAATGATGTATTTCATACTATTTTTAGTATTCATTGCCAAGTGAATAATTCTAAATGAAAATTGAATGGTTCTTTTGTTATTATTACTTTGCAAAATTTTACAAGGCAAGGAAGCAAAGATGAACTCGTCAGAATCACCCTAAATTTTCTTATTCTTTCATTGATGAAACTGCAATAGAGGTAATTATTAAATGTTTATAAATTTATTTGATGCACATGTTATTGTGCAATATTAACAAAAGAACCATTCTATTTTCGTTTAAAATTATCCACTTAGCAATAAATACTAAAAAATAGTATGAAATACATCAGTTTTTAAAACACTAGGGTTGCTTAATAATTATGGCCGATAGTGTATATATCTTATTCAGGAATATAGGCATGTAAGTGAATACGAAAGTGTATAGGTATGTAAGGATATGTGTACATATATATTATGTATATTGTATATGTAAGTAGCGCGTAAATATAAGTATGGGTAAGTGTATATGTTTATGTTAAAATGTGTGTATTCAGATAAAAATATGTGAAACTGTTATTATATATATATATATATATATATATATATATATATATATATATATATATATATATATACCGAGTGCTCATAGGTAAAATCGTCGATATTGATGAGTTGTGATACAGCGAAACAGATCTGTCTGTGGATGACTATATATTAAGTACCTCTGTGGTGATACCGGTCGAACAAAAGCGACGGACCGGATGTTTGCTCTCTCACGACAAAAAGGAAAATGACCAAAAGTCGCGTCGTTGCGCATCCGGGTCCGCGCAGATGTTCCGGTTGAAAAATAAAAATTAATCAAATATCAAATTTCCATTTCGCGAGCCTATGCAAATTTTATTTACCAGCCAATAGGAAGCTCAGAATCAAATTCAAGTGTGAAATCCTAAACGAACTGCTTTTGAGCCAAAAAGCAGATATAAAAAGCCGAGACAGAAAGCACCCAGCAGGCAGACCTCAGGAGAAGAGTGTAATCGATATACACTTGACTTAAATCAAGCGGCTACTACGTTCACCTCCCTTCACCTCTCCTTACTTTCTTCCCTGTCTCAAAACTACTTACTGACCTAAGGAGCGACTACATCAAAGATATTTCTTACTCAAGACGCTCCTCACATTCCTCAGCATTGATTCTCTTTCAGCTTATTATTTGCCATCAACATTTAACCTCCGTTGGACCTATATTCAAGTATTGCTTTAATTGTAAAACATTGATTGTTATGTGTTTATATAAAAATGATATTTTCAACTCAGTTTGCTTTTCTTGATTTTATAATCATTTTATGACTTATAGTGGGTTATCTACCACAAGACCAAATTCCGTTAACCTGCAACAGTATACAATTACCCTTCACTAGAACGGACTCCAAAACAACTAGAATAAGCATAGATAAAGTAGCCCCTATACCTACACTCATTTTTTTTGATCCCTAAACTTAAATTTTAAAAATAAATAAGTTATCTTCAAGTTTTAAAATTAGCTTTAATTGAAAGCCAAGGGATTAAATTTCGTAATTCCAGTAAGCAAAATACCCTGGTGTATTTTAAACCGAAATGATATTGATCGGAATCAAAAATTTTCTAAATTAAAAAAAAAAAATTAAAATTTAAAATTCTCCGTCATTTTTCATCGCCAATTTTCGGTTTTAAAAAATCTTACAAAAATAAAATAAACCTCACTGACAAATTATTTTCTTCAACTTACCGAATTTAAACTTACATTAAGTTGACTTGAAACAAGAATTACTTGCTTATTGCTTAAAAAATTTTCGAAAAGCATTTCTCAATTACGGTAGCCTTGTTATCATAGCTGTCAAAACCTTATCAGCACCTTAGCAGCCGACAACTGATGATTTACAGTATCCGGCCAAAAGTATGGAAGACAAATTTGGTATAAATCTTATTCATACAAATCGTTTTTTTTAAAAATTTTTTAACTATGTTAAAATTAAAAATTGAACACAGTTTTCAGCAATTATCCAATATTTGATGGAATTTTAGTTAGTTTAGCTTTGTAGGCTCACGTTTGAAGTTGTTTTATGAAAAAAATTACAATTTAATAGCAGAATGAAAATAACGGCAGAGGTAACTCAATAATTTATGAAATGTCATGGCATTCATTTATTTTTATTTTTAATATCTATTTTTCATATTATTTTTAGGTACTTCCACAAATTGTGAATTTCACAATCATATTTTTTTTAACAAATTTAGAAAATTAGGAATTGAAATGTAAAATTTGCTTTAAATGTTTATGGAATGACTCGCAAAACATGCTGTTGAATTTTATAAACGTCTTGAAGAAACTTGAATCAGAATAAAAGTGCGGTCTCTGTCGTTTTCCATGTAAGGGGAATAATCCAAAACACTTGTTAACTTCTAAAATAATACGACCCCTATGGAAACTTGTTATGGCCCCTATGGAACATCGTACTTAAATGAACATATTTATTTACACTCAAAAAATGTTTTTTAATTATTTTAAAAATATAAGGGATGAACATTTTTTATCATTTTTTAAATTTTATGATAGGCAATATAATCATCAATTCTTAACTAAAAAAAAGACAACAGTTCTTTAAAAGATTTTAAAAATATTTTAAAAACTTTATGAATAATAATAATAATAATAATAATAGCCCATTTAGGAGAAATAACAGCCCATTTAGGAGAAGGAAAACTCCAAACAACAACCCGCAACTCAAGGTGTTAATCGTGCCGAGGAGTGAATGGCTACTGCGTTATGAGGTCACAAACGATCCCCCACAGGCTTCGGGACCCTGTTTGTAAAAGACCGTTACTCAACGTGCCGGGCAACTTTGGGTGGACTTTTGGACCCGTGCGTCACTCGTGGGAAAAACATGAGAAATACAAATAGAAATAAAAAGTCCAGTATGGCTCTTCCAGTGGATAAACAGGGAGCCCATCCTTCAGGAGGGAACCTACCTGAGGTCGAAAAATCTGCCATAGGAACAAACTCCTACACAAAGAATGAATCTTCAGGTCCCCACAACCAGGATAATCTTAATGATGGTCCTGAAAATTCTCCAGCTAGATCTACAACCGTATATTTAAAGAAAGAAAAAATAAAATGGTCTCGTGAGGAGTACAAAGTCGTTATGACTGCATTTCATGAAGCGTTACTCAAACCTCAAAAAAACATGACTCGCCAAACATATGACATTTGGCGTGAAAAAGTTGGTCAAGCAAATAGAAAGTATATTGACGAAAATAAATTAGCCAATGTACGAAGGTACATTATTCGTAATAACCGACTGACAGAGGCTGAAATTAATGAAATTAAAAGAATTGTAACAAGAAGAGACGAATCAACAAAATATGAAAAGGAACCGGAATCAGAATCAGAAATAAAAAGTAATAACATCAAACAAGCCACAGGTCATAATGTAGAAACCGTGAAACACGCAAATCACTGCGAAGATAATGATGTAAATAACAAAGTGCTGGAAAGGTGTGATCTGACTCAGTTAAAAGACAAAAATAAAACGAGTTCAGAACACATCGAACATAATTATTTGACGGAAAATAAGAACAGTATACAGGAAGCCAAGGTAGAAATAAAGAACCATCTAAGTCAAATACAAAATATTACAATGGAGGAACGAGAACAGCTCCCAAAATTACAGCCAACAAAATATAACCTCCGAACTATTAAACTCTACAATGCAGCACTGAAATTAATCTTGGATGAAGACACTCATACAAATCTCAATGAAGCAATATATGCATCAGCAATAGCAGCAACAAAAAAATTGAATATCAAAATAAAAACAAGGCAGTCTCGCAGACATGAAGATCCACCTTGGAAAAGAAAAATAGAAAAAGAAATCGAACAACTTAGAAGTGAACTATCAGTACTGGATGAACTGAGTAGAGGAATAAATGTAAGAACTAGGAAAAGCAGAAGAGCCGAAAGAAAATACAACATTAGAAATGAAAATGAAGTCTTATCAACTAAAGAAAAAATAAAGCAAAAAATCCAACTGAAGGCTCAAAGAATAAGGCGCTATGAGAAAAGAGCAAGATTTTACAGACAAAACAAGATTTTTCAAACCGATACAAAGAGATTTTACAGGGAAATAGGTAAAAAAAGAATTGAAGTGACAGTCCCCCCGAGAATGGAAGAAGTCACACAGTTCTGGGAAAAGATATGGGCTTGCCCTAAAGAACATAGCAAGGAAGTACATTGGATTGCGCAAGAGATAGAACGAGTGAAAAATAAACCAGAACAGACATGGGCTGGAATTACAGAAGAGGATGTTAAATTTGCACTAAAAAAAGCACACAATTGGAAATTCCCAGGTATAGATAAAATTCCTAACTTTTGGCTATATTATTTAAATGCAGCACATAAAAAACTAGCCAAAAAACTTCAAGAAATGGTTGACGATCCCACTAAAATTCCTGCATGGATGACCAAAGGAATTACATTTCTTCTACCCAAGAATGGTGACACAAACAACCCGAAAAACTACAGACCAATTACATGTCTTCCGACAACATATAAAGTATTAACATCTATTTTAACAAAACAGACATATTTATTCTTAGAAAGAAATGACATGATACCGCTTGAACAAAAAGGGTGCAAACGTGGCTGTTATGGATGTAAAGACCAATTGCTAATTAACAAAATGATCCTGGAAAACTGCTACAGTACAAAGAAAAATCTTAGTACTGCCTGGATAGATTATCGAAAGGCATTCGATAGTGTGCCACATTCCTGGATTTTAAAGACTTTAAATATATACAAGATATCGCCCGTCATCATCAATTTCATCAAACAGTGCATGTCTATATGGAAAACAACCCTTTACCTCAATCATATAAATGGAACCTATAAGTCTGATGAAATAAACATCAAAAGAGGTATATTTCAAGGTGATTCTTTATCTCCCTTACTATTCTGCATATCATTAATAGCACTAACCAGTCAATTTGAATAAATGTGCTAAAGCTACAGTTTGACGTGGATCAATACAAGAAACATCCTCAATTAGCTTAGACCCTGCTGTAACAATAAAAGAATTGAAACCAGAAGAAGCTTATAAATACCTAGGTGTAAATGAGAGCGAAAACATTCACCATAAAAAAATGAAAGAAATAGTGCGTAAAGAGTACTATAGAAGGCTACGAATGATATTAAAAACTGAATTGAATTCACAGAACAGAGTCATGGCCATTAATAGCCTTGCAATCCCAGTTGTCCAATATAGCTTTAACATCTTAAACTGGACTCTAAACGACATCAGGCGAATGGATGCTAAAACAAGAAAGCTTCTTTCTAAGCATAAGATGCATCATCCAAAGTCTGATGTAGACCGTCTATACAAACCCCGTAAAGTAGGTGGAAGAGGTCTTATTCAGCTGGAATTGTCAATTAAGACAACAACTATTGGCTTACTAACATACATAGAAACAACAAAGGATTGGATGATACAATTAGTAAGGCAACATGAAGAAAGAAAGAAAAAATAAACAATAATAAAAGAAGGCAGTAAATACAAACAAGATTTACAGTTAGTAGATTCTGTAGAAAAGCAAAACAGAAGCCAAGAACCAACTATTGCGGCAAAAGATATGAAAATGAAAGCCAAAGATAAAGCTCTTGAACAGATGAAACAACGCTGGCAAGACAAACCTCTGCATGGCCAATATCCAGAACGTGCCAATAAATCCAATGTTGACAAAGTTAATACTCATCGATGGTTACGTGCATCTGGATTAAAATCTGAAACTGATGGCTTTATTCTTGCAGCACAAGACCAAAGTCTTTTCACTAGAAACTTTCAGGCAAATATTATGCATAATAATATGGATCCAAAATGCAGGTTTTGTGATAAACACCAAGAAACAATAGACCACCTAATCTCAGGCTGTTCTGTGCTTGCTCCAAAGGAATATAAAAATCGCCACGATAGAGTTGGGCAATATTTACATTGGACAATGTGCAAACATTATGGAAAATCTGTAAACAAACACTGGTATGAATATCACCCAGCACCGGTTACAGAAATAGAAGATGTAACCATTCTATGGGATTACACCATCTACACAGACAGAAAAATTGAAGCAAACAGGCCAGACATTATTGTTAAAAACCAGAAGGAGAAAACTTGTCTATTAATTGATATGGCTTGTCCAGCGGACTGTAACATAGTAATCAAGGAATTTCAAAAACTGTCAAAATATAAAGACCTGGAAATTGAAATAGAAAAAATGTGGAAATTGAAAACAAGAGTTGTGCCAGTGATAGTAGGTGCACTTGGAATGATAAAAATGGAACAAAACAACACATTGAAAGAATCCCTGGAAACCCCATCTTAAGAGATATACAAAAAATTGTCTTATTAAGTACAGCCCACACACTAAGGAAAACTTTATCTATGTAATGCTAGGGATGATGGGGAAGATAGAAAAAGATGAAATGGAGCCATAACAACACGCCACGACCTGCCTTAGGTCTCCCCGCAGACTTGGTTGGTAGTGAGACCAAAGCAGAAATCGAAATATGATGAAAAAATGACATAATAATAATAATAATAATAATAATAATAATAATAATAATAATAATAATAATAATAATAATAAAATGAAAACAACTATTTTAAAATTTTATTAGTAATCGAAAAGAAAATTTTTTTTTTCAGACTATAATGTCCTTAATTATTATTATTTATTCCAGCAATTAAAAGCTTATCAAATGAAATTATATCAGAGTTTTATTGCATTTTGCATTTTACTCTTCGGAGTAGATTTTCGGATAGTGCCGAATAATTTTAAATAATAATAATAATAATAATAATAGTAAAAAAATAGATGATTTATATTCTCCGATGAATTCTGCGTTTAACTAATAAAAAAGTAAGTCGCAGAAAATTAAAATGTATTAAAATTTCATGAATTTACGCGGAGAGAGGTAACAGAGTTTTTTGTTTTTTTTTCATCAGTATTTGAAAAAAAAAAATTCAAAATTAATGTCATTCGTTTGTGAATGAGTCCTGAAAGTTTCGTTAGAATCTGACAATTTTTTGTTTTTCGCGAGAATTTCCAAATTAATGTGTTTGTCACCGAAAAAGTGAGTTACGTCATAAATTACGTGATCAATTGTAAACAGTCGTAAGATTTTCTGCAACGCTAACTCAAATCAAAACTAAATTTTCAACTGAAATTTCGAACATGTTAAAAGGGATTAAAAAATTTTATAAGATAAATAAAAATTACTTTGATCTTTCCTCTTAATAATATCTGAAACATTTTGATGGAAAAATGTTCGTTTTATTAAGTTTTGAACCTTTTTAATTCATTCTATGCTGGTTTTTTCGCCAATATTTGAAACTGGACTATCTTTCCTTTTTGCTTTCTTTCTTTCCGAAAGCACTGGACGGCCGTTTCGTCCCATCTTTGAGATTCCTTAGCAGTACCCATCCACTACCACGAATTGAAACCCAGACAATTAGGTTGTGAAGCAAACGTCATATCAACTGTACCACGGGCCCCGGTGACGAAAAGGTAACGAATTAAACTTAACGCGCCGCTCGTTCACATATTCCGTGGTGGAACTCATCCAAGTTCCTTTACCCATAGGACGGTGTCTCCCAGTGCCACGACTACTCTCACCAAGCCGCTCACTCACAACAGTGCGCATCCACTACCAGGAATTGAAACCCAGACAGTTAGTTTCAATTCCTGGTAGTGGATACGCACTGCTGATGAGTCCCAAATATAGGACGAAACGGCTGTCCAGTGCTTTCTGCATTCTGTTGAGGTCGAATAAAAAAAAACTCGATGAATTACTTAAATGAAAAAGAACGAAGAATATAATTGCAACGTTCAAAACATTAATTCAAACAAGTGCTCAGTATAAAAATAGAGCAATGAATACTTATTATTAATTATTACTTTAGAACATGTACAAACTACTACAAAATTGTACATTTTATTTCGACATTGAAAGAACAATGTCTCACCAGATAGTTAACAGTAATGGTAACTACATGATTAGACATTGTTTTTATATATATCGTCAAAACGATATATATATATATATATATATATATATATATATATATATATATATATATATATATATATTTTAATTCAGATACTTCAATCCAAGGGAAAAAAGCAGGAAGGTAAATTCCAAAAAACCCGATCCTAATTAATATTAAAAATTTATTTTAATATTAAAAAATGATACAGGAAGAGAGCTCCATGTAATAAAATATTACAGAGCAAATATATATTAAAAAAGGATTAATTCAAAGATGTTGAATGGCCATTTCGATATGAAGATCCCCACGGGGGACGACACATCACCTCAGCAACAGAAAAAACCTTTCAGAAACTGGAGAAAAATTAGTCTACTTTTCCTTTTTAAATAGATTGCAAAGAAATTAAAAAATAAATAATAAAATAAAATAAAAATAAAAATAAAGGGAAAGAAAAAGAAAAAGAAAAAGAAAACGAAAAAGAAAAAGAAAAAGATAGAATAAAATCAAATAAATAAGAAAAGAAAAAAATTGACATCGTCTGGGTTCGCAAAAAAAAGGGAGAATGTAACTAAAAATTAACAGACAGCCGTGTTAAATCGACGTAAGTTTAAGCAACACGGAAAAAAGGTGGTAAGAGAGATAAAAGAAGGAAGGGAGGGTAAAAGAAAGAAACTAAAGAAAAAATTTTTTTTAAATATTACAGACGCTGGACAAATTCAAAAACCTAATTTCCCCAAAACGTTGAAGTATTAGAAAAAGGCCTTTACTTAAAAAGGCATAATTATTAATAAAAGGGAATAAAAAGATATAGGATTTAAAATAAAATTATTTTAAAAAAAATTAGGTCATTTGAAATTAAACTAAATAAAGACAACATTAGGTAAAAAAAAAAAAAAAATTAATTACAATTATTATATACATACCTATAGAAGTACACACATACATACATATATATACACACACGATTCTACGAATAAGAATACATATATACATACACATACACACACATACATTCAATTTATTACACACTTATATACATATACATGCGCATACACACATATATATGTGTGTACACACCTATATACAAAAAATTCATATACACATATATATATATATATATATATATATATATATATATATATATATATATATATATATATATATATATATATATATATATATATATATATATATATATATATATATATATATATATATATATATATATATATATATATATATATATATATATATATATATATATATATATATATATATATATATATATATTATAAATTATGTTTTAGAACATGTACATAATAATACGGTATGTAAGTGCGAAGTTGTTGATTAACAGATAATAGCATTAATCAACAATTTCGCCCTTACCCACCGGATTCTTCGAGGGTCTGACGGTCAAAACGAGAGACACATTCACTTAATTACCAATAACCCCAACCAACCCCCACGACAACAACGAACCAAATATAAACAGAGAATGATTCCAAACCTTTATTTCTCCCGATGATGTGTTTGGGTTCCAAACACTGAAACAGCCATATGATTGTAGAGAAGAGAACATATATAGAAGAAATTATGTACATGTTCTAAAACATAATTTATAATAAATATTCACAGCTCTATACAAATATATCAAGCACTGTTTTAAATTAATGTTTTGAACGGAAAATTTTTTTTCCTTTTGTCTCTCCTCACTCTATACTCACTCGGATATATATATATATATATATATATATATATATATATATATATATATATATATATATACATTTGTCCGCAACGACTCTTCCCCCACCGTTAGTGATTTGCAAAAAACCAATGTAGTATATAAATTCATATGTCCATTTAGAGAATGTATCTCTAACAACCGCAATAATATCTACATCGGCCACACCACAAATTCGCTCTCACGGCGTCTGACGTTGCACTTAAATAAAAATTCAAATATATTCCGTCATTTAGAACAACACGGTTATCAACGCACACTTCTGAGAAAAACGCTTGTTGATAACACGTACATACTTAAACAAGAAAATAATAAGCAGAAACTAAAAATCCTCGAAGCAATCTACATTAAACAATTTAAACCTGGTTTGAATACAATCAATTTCGATATTTCCAACAACGTACTCAAATGTCTGTAATCAGACCAGGGACCATAACACCACTATTTTGTCACTGTCTTCGGCCATCCGCCACGGTAGGGATGGACTTATATTTTCAATTCAATTATCTTTATTGTTAATAGCTTAAATGTTCTATGTTTACTGTGTGTTAATATTTACTCTTTGATAATGGCTTATGTGAGCCGAAAGCTTAGACCCGATAAAAAATTCAACAAATACTGTGATTTTTTGTTGTCTTTCAACGACATCACCTTCAAGTACGGTATGAACGGATCCTACACAAAATTAATAGACAAAACTTGTCTATATTATTCAATGAAACCTGCATTAATGAAAAAATGCTGCCAAAATACACACAATTTAAAAAAATATATATATACCATCAGTATAGCCCGGCGTTGCTCGAGTGTAATGAAAGCTTTAAAACTAATCCATGGTCCTGGGGCTCAGACTCAGCCGAAAGAGTATTTGAAATAATTAATTAATTGCGACTATTTACCAATCGCACGTAGTATATATATATATATATATATATATATATATATATATATATATATATACTTGCAGTATAGCCCGGCGTTGCTCGGGTGTAATGAAAGCTTTAAAACTAATCCATGGTCCTGGAGCTCAGACTCAGCCTAAACAATATTTGTGTGAAATTTGCTGTGAATATATACATATATATAAAAAAGGCAAGATGTTTGTGTTTATTGGTCTGTATGTCCTTTATACAAATCCACAATTTTTATCCGATTCTCACCAAAATTCACACACATATTCTTTAGTCTTCTGTTCTTGTGTAGGATCCGTTCATACCGTCTATATTATTCAATGAAACCTGCATTAATGAAAAAATGCTGCCAAAATACACACAATATATATATATATATATATACGTGTGTGTGTGTGTGTGTGTGTGTGTGAGTGTGTGTGAACATAATAAGACGCAAATTATTGATAATTTGTATCGTTGGTTTGCAAAATTAAATCTAGCAGATATAGACTTCAAAATGGCCCAACGAGAGATGTCCATATGTCAAGTAGGTAAGGCAACCTCACATTAACATGATGGCTTTCCCTGGCCTAATTCGTATGTGCACACTTCGGCTAAGGAAGTGACTTCTCTGACGGGAAATTTCGGTTTTTGTCGAGAAGCATATTTTTGTTTTAGTATACCTTTTTGACCTTCATGCCGGTTGGCATAAATATAACAGGGATGTCAACAAAAAACACATATACCCACTACCCCGCCCCTTACCCTACCCACCAAAAAATAATTACTAGTAATAAGGAAGGGAAAGATATAAAAGGTCTTGGATAGATGGATTAATAGATAGATATGAAGAGATTTTGATAGAAAGTAAAAGAATGAGATCAATAATAGATCGATTTCGTCATAGACAGATATGAAATAACTTACGTAGATAGATAGATAGATAGATAGATAGATAGATAGATAGATAGATAGATGGACAGACAGACAGACAGATAGATAGATATGAACAGAATGAGATAGATAGATAGATAGATAGATAGATAGATAGATAGATAGATAGATAGATAGATGGACAGACAGACAGACAGATAGATAGATATGAACAGAATGAGATAGATAGATAGATAGATAGATAGATATGAACAGACTGAGATAGATAGATAGATAGATAGATAGATAGATAGATATGAACAGAATGAGATAGATAGATAGATAGATAGATAGATAGATAGATAGATAGATATGAACAGAATGAGATAGATAGATAGATAGATAGATAGATAGATATGAACAGAATGAGATAGATAGATAGATAGATATGAACAGAATGAGATGAGATAGATAGATAGATAGATAGATAGATAGATAGATAGATAGATAGATAGATATGAACAGACTGAGATAGATAGAGAGATAGATAGACAGACAGACAGACAGACAGATAGATAGATAGATAGATAGATAGATAGATAGATAGATATGAACAGAATGAGATAGATAGATAGATAGATAGATAGAATAGAATGAGAATGAGATAGATAGATAGATAGATAGATAGATAGATATGAACAGAATGAGATAGATAGATAGATAGATATGAACAGAATGAGATAGATAGATAGATAGATATGAACAGAATGAGATAGATAGATAGATAGATAGATAGATAGATAGATATGAACAGACTGAGATAGATAGATAGATAGATATGAACAGACTGAGATAGATAGATAGATAGATAGATAGATAGATAGATAGATAGATAGATGTTGTGTCATGTAGGAATACTTTTTTGTGAGTTTACTGGGATGATGAAATAAAAGATATGTCTAATTTTACAATATAATCTCTACATATGACGATATATTTCTTGTCCAATTTTCCGGCAGTGTGCCATTCAAACGGTTTGCCTAGTCACCTTTCCATGCAATCAATATTTTACTCAGCTTCGGATCAAAGTATCGATCTGTTTCTCTTGGTCCCTTTGTCGGGCTTTACAAACAACTACAATTGGTTATTCGTTTTCTAAATCTATTTCTTTATGTCACGATTTTATAACTGGAGCATGCGCGTGCACATGCGCGTGTGTGTTTGGATCCGGAAATGCAGTGTAAGATTTTTCACAAGGAAAAGAAAAGAAACATATCTAGACTTATGTATAAATGGAACTTTGTGTGTGTGTGTGTATGTATGTGTGCGTGTGTCTGTCTGTGTGTCCGTTACCTATAGACTCCGAAACGGCTGAACCAATTTATTTGAACATTTACACAGTTGTACTATAAGCATCTGCGAGTGTTCTGAGCTAGGTTTTATGTCAAGGTACCCCCGATAAATATCGAAAATCGATAATCGAAAAAATCGAGTTATAGAAGGAGTGGTCCGATTTTAATTTGATACACTCATAGACAAAGACATAAGAAACGATATTCAGAAGTTTCAAGGTTGCAGCTCTTACAATAGTGCAGAAAATTGATAATATATATAGAAAAGGCAAGATGTTTGTCTGTTTATCTGTCTGTATGTCAGTATTTTTTTCAGCCCTTTTATTTTAGTTTTTGCTTCGGATTTGGCTCTAAGTTGGTATAATTGTAGTTCTAATCCTAGCCATTATACCATTTACTCAGAGGACTTATTTAGCCTTCAAAATTCAGTTTATGACGAAAAACCTTATTTGATATCGATACCAGGAAATCAAAATTTGACTTACATCCATTCATTTTTCTTTCAGTCTACAGTTTCGCTTTAACTGGAAACAACTATTGCTTTTTAGTATTTCGTGCCAACGTCCAAAGAATCAGAGCTCCAGGAGCATGGATTAGTTTTAAAGCTTTCATTACACCCGAGAAACGCTCAGCTATACTGCTAGTATATATATATATATTGATGCGTTATAAGGGCTTTACAGAGCCGGCTGAGGACGTCACCGCTCTTGATTCTGTTATTTCGTATAAATGAATTGACAGTCCGGAACTCAAGAGGTTTTTGTTGTTATTATCATCTAACAATTCTGCTTGTCCCTTTCTTCGTTACTGCGTTCCTACGATCGTTACGTCCGGCCAATATCTCATAAATAATGGCCTATTCCGTTTTGACCGCATGAAAAGAGGGAAATAACAGAGATGCTACTTAGTGAGAAAATGAATAAATGTTAGAAAAAGTGATCATGAAATATTCCATATTAATTGTGTGGAAAGACATATCAAAGACTCAAATTTGATTTCAACTAGAAAGAAAGAAAGACAGAAAGAAAGAAAGAAAGAAATAAGTGAAGATAGTGTGGTGATACCGAGCAAAGCGAGGGACCGGATGTTTGCACTCTCACGACCAGAAAGCATATGACCAAAACTCGTCGGTACGCACCCCGGCTCCACGCAGATGTTCCGGTTGAAAGCTAAAAATGAATTAAAGATTAAATTCCAGTACGCTAGCCTACGCGAATTTTATTTATCGGCCAATGGGAAGCCCAGAATTAAATACGGATGCAGCGACCCAAAAGACGAAATAAAAAGCCGATACAAAAAGCATCTCCAGTGGGACCCAGACAGACACACAGACAGCCCCTAGAGAGATGAGTGTAATTAGTATCCCCCTTGATCGAAGTCAAGCGAATTACTATACTCGCCTCCCTTCCCTCTCATCTTATTCTTCGCTGTCTCTAACTACTTACTGACCAAAGAAACGGATACTTCAAAGACATTCCTAATTTACAACGCTCCCACATTCCTAAGCATTAATTCTCTTTTCAGTATTTTATTGCCATGAACATTTTAACGTCCGTTGGACCCATACTTAAAGAATTACTTTAATTGTGAAAACGTGAATTGATACGTGTATATATGAAGTGTTATTTCTCAGCTCAATTTGCTTTTCTTGATTTATAATTCTTTTATAACTTATAGTGGGCTATCTACAACGAGGCCAATTTCCGTTAATCTGTTACTATACTCGCCTCCCTTCCCTCTCATCTTATTCTTCGCTGTCTCTTAACTACTTACTGACCAAAGAAGCGGATACTTCAAAGATATTCCTAATTTACAACGCTCCCACATTCCGACGTACAAAGTTTCTTTTCAGCATTTTATTGCCATGAAAATTTTAACGTCCGTTGAACCCATACTTAAAGAACGAGGCCAATTTCCGTAAATCTGCAACAACATACAACTACTCTCCACTTGAACGGATAACCCACTCTAATAGAATTGTTTAAAATCTGTTTAAGGGAAAAGGAAAAAGTTGTCAATTTTAGATCCTGAATAAATCTGGAGCCGGCATATGATTTTGGAAATAAAAATGAGGACAACTTTCTGAACAATGTAAATAATGTGAATAGTTGCAATAACTCTTCTAAGAATTTTGGTAAAGTTGTCAAATATTTAATGAAGTGATACAGGAATTTCTACAAATATTTTATTGTCGTAGAACTCGCCATTTGTTTATTTTAACGATGTGATAGGGGAATTTCTACAGATATTTTATTGTCGTAGAACCCGACATCGGCTCATTTTTACGATAAGATAGGAGAATTTCTACAGATATTTTATTGTCGTAGAACTCGCCATTTGTTTATTTTAACGATGTGATAGAGGAATTTCTACAAATATTTCAATGTCGTAGAACTCGCCATTTGTTTATTTTAACGATGTGATAGAGGAATTTCTACAGATATTTTATTGTCGTAGAACTCGCCATTTGTTTATTTTAACGATGTGATAGAGGAATTTCTACAGATATTTTATTGTCGTAGAACTTGCCATTTGTTTATTTTAACGACGTGATAGAGGAATTTCTACAGATATTTTATCGTTGTAGAAGGCGCCATTAGTTAATTTCAACGATGTCGTAGAGGAATTTCTACAGATATTTTATTGTCGTAGAACTAACAACGAGCTTATTCAATCGTTAACTTAAGAATTAACATTCACCAGAAAATTAAAATAGAAAAACAGTCTTCTCCCTTCCTTATTTTGGTTTTTATTTACTTCGCACGACCGTTACGCCTTGTCATCACTGTTGTATTGCTGATCCTGCTGTCATAAACTCAAGGAGATATAACTACGAAAGAATATTATTATTATTATTATGCTACAAAGTGCTCAATTAAAATTTGAACATTCCATGGATTTAAGAGATCTCAAAATCTCTTAATTTCAATGAAAAAAAGTTCTTCCTCATGTGCTATATCCCTGCAGAACGTAGGCGATCAAGGATTTCCACTTGGCCCTGTCTCTTGTCGCTCTCAATATTTTTACTCTTGGTATTTCTCCCAAACGCCGCTGCAGCATCCATTTGCTCAAACCTATCCAACTGTTAGCATAGGACTTATAATAATATGAGGAGAAGAAAACATAATTGAGGAGAGAGAACAATAAAAGAACAGGAATTAAGAAGACAGAAGAGAACAATTGACATTGCATTTAAATTTTTGAAGATCACAGTTGAGTGGAAAGCAAGAAGCTGGAAGCGAGTTCCACAAGCGAGAGAAGAAACTGTTAGCATAGGACTTATAATAATATGAGAAGAAGAAAACATAATTAAGGAGAGAGAACAATAAAAGAATAGGAATTAAGAAAACAGAGGATAACGATTGACATTGCATTTAAATTTTTGAAGATCAAAGTTGAGTGGAAATCAAGAAGCCGGAAGAGAGTTCCACAAGTGAGAGAAGAAACTGTTAGCATAGGACTTATAATAATATGAGAAGAAGAAAACATAATTAAGGAGAGAGAACAATAAAAGAACAAGATTTACGAAGACAGAGGATAACGATTGACATTGCATTTAAATTTTTGAAGATCAAAGTTGAGTGGAAAGCAAGAAGCCGGAAGAGAGTTCCATAAGCGAGAGAAGAAACTGTTAGCATAAGACTTATAATAATATGAGAAGAAGAAAACATAATTAAAGAGAGAGAACAATAAAAGAACAGGAATTAAGAAGACAGAAGATAACGATTGACATTGCATTTAAATTTTTGAAGATCAAAGTTGAGTGGAAAGCAAGAAGCCGGAAGAGAGTTCCACAAGCGAGAGAAGAAACTGTTAGCATGGGACTTATAATAATATGAGAAGAAGAAAACATAATTAAGGAGAGAGAACAATAAAAGAACAGGAATTAAGAAGACAGAGGATAACAATTGACATTGCATTTAAATTTTTGAAGATCAAAGTTGAGTGGAAAGCAAGAAGCCGGAAGAGAGTTCCACAAGCGAGTGAAGAAACTGTTAGCATAGGACTTATAATAATATGAGAAGAAGAAAACATAATTAAGGAGAGAGAACAATAAAAGAAAGGAATTAAGAAGACAGAGGATAACAATTGACATTGCATTTAAATTTTTGAAGATCAAAGTTGAGTGGAAAGCAAGAAGCCGGAAGAGAGTTCCACAAGCGGGAGAAGAAACTGTTAGCATGGGACTTATAATAATATGAGAAGAAGAAAACATAATTAAGGAGAGAGAACAATAAAAGAACAGGAATTAAAAAGACAGAGGATAACAATTGACATTGCATTTAAATTTTTGAAGATCAAAGTTGAGTAGAAAGCAAGAAGCCGGAAGAGAGTTCCACAAGCGAGAGAAGAAACTGTTAGCATAGGACTTATAATAATATGAGAAGAAGAAAATATAATTAAGGAGAGAGAACAATAAAAGAAGAGGAATTAAGAAGACAGAGGATAACAATTGACATTGCATTTAAATTTTTGAAGATCAAAGTTGAGTGGAAAGCAAGAAGCCGGAAGAGAGTTCCACAAGCGAGTGAAGAAACCGTTAGCATAGGATTTATAATAATATGAGAAGAAGAAAACATAATTAAGGAGAGAGAACAATAAAAGAACAGGAATTAAGAAGACAGAGGATAACAATTGACATTGCATTTAAATTTTTGAAGATCAAAGTTGAGTGGAAAGCAAGGAGCCGGAAGAGAGTTCCACAAGCGAGAGAAGAAACTGTTAGCATAGGACTTATAATAATACGAGAAGAAGAAAACATAATTAAGGAGAGAGAACAATAAAAGAAGAGGAATTAAGAAGACAGAGGATAACGATTGACATTGCATTTAAATTTTTGAAGATCAAAGTTGAGTGGAAAGCAAGAAGCCGGAAGAGAGTTCCGTAAGCGAGAGAAGAAACTGTTAGCATAGGGCTTATAATAATATGAGGAGAAGAAAACATAATTAAGGAGAGAGAACAATAAAAGAAGAGGAATTAAGAAGACAGAGGATAACGATTGACATTGCATTTAAATTTTTGAAGATCAAAGTTCAGTGGAAAGCAAGAAGATGGAAGAGAGTTCCACAAGCGAGAGAAGAAACTGTTAGCATAGGACTTATAATAATATGAGAAGAAGAAAACATAATTAAAGAGAGAGAACAATAAAAGAACAGGAATTAAGAAGACAGAAGATAACGATTGACATTGCATTTAAATTTTTGAAGATCAAAGTTGAGTGGAAAGCAAGAAGCCGGAAGAGAGTTCCACAAGCGAGAGAAGAAACTGTTAGCATGGGACTTATAATAATATGAGAAGAAGAAAACATAATTAAGGAGAGAGAACAATAAAAGAACAGGAATTAAGAAGACAGAGGATAACAATTGACATTGCATTTAAATTTTTGAAGATCAAAGTTGAGTGGAAAGCAAGAAGCCGGAAGAGAGTTCCACAAGCGAGTGAAGAAACTGTTAGCATAGGACTTATAATAATATGAGAAGAAGAAAACATAATTAAGGAGAGAGAACAATAAAAGAACAGGAATTAAGAAGACAGAGGATAACAATTGACATTGCATTTAAATTTTTGAAGATCAAAGTTGAGTGGAAAGCAAGAAGCCGGAAGAGAGTTCCACAAGCGAGAGAAGAAACTGTTAGCATGGGACTTATAATAATATGAGAAGATGAAAACATAATTAAGGAGAGAGAACAATAAAAGAACAGGAATTAAGAAGACAGAGGATAACAATTGACATTGCATTTAAATTTTTGAAGATCAAAGTTGAGTAGAAAGCAAGAAGCCGGAAGAGAGTTCCACAAGCGAGAGAAGAAACTGTTAGCATAGGACTCATAATAATATGGGAAGAAGAAAACATAATTAAGGAGAGAGAACAATAAAAGAACAGGAATTAAGAAGACAGAGGATAACAATTGACATTGCATTTAAATTTTTGAAGATCAAAGTTGAGTGGAAAGCAAGAAGCCGGAAGAGAGTTCCACAAGCGAGAGAAGAAACTGTTAGCATAGGACTTATAATAATATGAGAAGAAGAAAACGTAATTAAGGAGAGAGAACAATAAAAGAAGAGGAATTAAGAAGACAGAGGATAACAATTGACATTGCATTTAAATTTTTGAAGATCAAAGTTGAGTGGAAAGCAAGGAGCCGGAAGAGAGTTCCACAAGCGAGAGAAGAAACTGTTAGCATAGGACTTATAATAATACGAGAAGAAGAAAACATAATTAAGGAGAGAGAACAATAAAAGAAGAGGAATTAAGAAGACAGAGGATAACGATTGACATTGCATTTAAATTTTTGAAGATCAAAGTTGAGTGGAAAGCAAGGAGCCGGAAGAGAGTTCCACAAGCGAGAGAAGAAACTGTTAGCATAGGACTTATAATAATATGAGAAGAAGAAAACATAATTAAGGAGAGAGAACAATAAAAGAACAGGAATTAAGAAGACAGAGGATAACGATTGACATTGCATTTAAATTTTTGAAGATCAAAGTTGAGTGGAAAGCAAGGAGCCGGAAGAGAGTTCCACAAGCGAGAGAAGAAACTGTTAGCATAGGACTTATAATAATACGAGAAGAAGAAAACATAATTAAGGAGAGAGAACAATAAAAGAAGAGGAATTAAGAAGACAGAGGATAACGATTGACATTGCATTTAAATTTTTGAAGATCAAAGTTGAGTGGAAAGCAAGGAGCCGGAAGAGAGTTCCACAAGCGAGAGAAGAAACTGTTAGCATAGGACTTATAATAATATGAGAAGAAGAAAACATTATTAAGGAGTCAGTCAGTTAAGTACCATACGTGAAACACGCTTGGACGATCATGTCTTGAAAGAGACATGACTGACTGGGCAGAAGAATATCCCGCAGTAGGTTGCCATTGATTTCTCCGGTAGACTGGTTGCTAGCCAAGGCTATAGAACCCAATCTGTCCTGTTATTTAACCCATAACTGGATGGAAGAGACGGATTAATACCTTTCGCAAAGGTATTTGCGCGAATTCAGCTGGAATTCGAACTCGGCTTCTCGATTTCTCGTTCCGAGCCGATATCCACTGCACCACAACGCACATAAGGGGAGAGTAATAAAAGAACAGGAATTAAGAAGACAACTTCGCGGCGAAGTTTCTCCACAGCTGCACAAGAAATTGGTGACGAAGATCCACAACAATGTAACCGCAAGTCCTATTTTAATAGTTTCTTCTCTCGCATTCTCGCCCGTTAAATCCTCTTCCAGTTTCTTGCTTTTCTGTAATCTACGATAGGAAAAATGTGAACTCAGGATCAGTCGCCATCTTCTGTTTGAAACCTTTTCTTTTATTGTCCTTATTTTTTCTGAATTTTTCTTAATCTTAGTGGTATTATCGCCTTGTATTGGTTGAAATGATTAAAAGAATCTCATCAATTCCAACTTGTTCGACAAAGTTCTATAATATTGATGATTAACGTTCAATAATGTCGTCATGTCAGCGAAGTCCTGTCAATCTTGAATGCCCGATATGACCTGATCCAGTTCAGATCAGGTCATATCGGGTATGGAGATTTCAATTAAAAGTCCGGCAACATTTTCTTCTTTGTATTAAGAAAGGTGGTGAATGCATAATATCGAAGCAGTTTTATAGACATACTGTCCGCCCGACTGGCACTTCGATGTGACGTACTGATTAACAAGCCTGTCTCGCTACTGCTGCCACATCTGGTCGGGTGACCCTGCTATTCTCCTCGAGGTTCTTGACAAAATACAACGGAGAATCCGCAATGTGATCGATACCGACTTGGCAGACCGGCTGCAGTCGCTCTCTCACCGGCGTGACGTGGCATCCCTGTGCCTCTTCTATAAATACTTTCATGACTTCTGCTCCGATGAACATAGATCACTGGTGCCCCCTAGGTACGAATTTGCAAGAGATACTAGATTAGCAACTAGGTCCTACCCTTTTACAGTGAAACCGATAAAATGTAACCGCAATTTCTACTCCAACAGCTTCTTTTCTCGCATTTCCCGACTGTGGAATTCCCTTCCACATGATTGCTTCCTCGACAGCTACAATCTCCAGGAGTTTAAATGTAATGTCAATAGACACCTCCTAACACACTAACTCTCATCCATTCTCTCAAGCACTCTTCCCATCTGCCCAGCCCTCATCCTCGGTATCCTTACCCGTCTATCACCCTCCTTCTGACATTTCCTATATCTAACCACTATTTCTCTTTACCTTCCCCTATGTAACCCCCTGCGCTATAGTGGCAGTGGAATGCCTTGCTTGGGGTGAAATGATTAAAAAAAAAAAGATCATTTACGACGGAATAGTGAGTTTTATCCTCACTGGGTGCCAAACCATTACGGCTTTATGTCGCTTACTTGACAGACTTGAGCAGATAGATGGTAAAGCGGGGATTGAGTGGTAAAACTGGAGATCAGGTATCAAGAGCCACTAAGGATAGGGAGATGTGGAAGGCCATGATCGCCTACGTCCTGATGAGACACATCACAAAAGAAGAAGAGTCATAAATATCTAATCAGCATTGAGAAGAGGTGTAGTTATATCTAATCAGAATTTGATAAACAAAGAAATTATAATGTGGATATAAAGTGGGAGATCAATTCTATATTATAATCACTATATAACTGATCCCTCACTTTGTGGTCATGCTAGTTTATATACATTTATATTCTAGACTTATGGGCTTGAGCAAATGGATGGTAGAGCAGTGTTTGGGTGGGGTAAGAAGAGAAAGGGTGTTAAGAGCTACAAGAGATAGGAAGATGTGGAAGGCCATGATTTCTACGCCCTGAAGGGGCACAGGACATAGAAAAAGAGTTATCAATAAGTAATCAGTATTGAGAAGAGATGGATTCATACCTAATCAGCATTTGATGAACAAAGAAATTATAATCTGAATATAAAGTGGGGGGTCAATTCTGTATTATAATCACTATATAAATTTATCCCTCATTTTGTGGCAATGCTAGTTTCTATATATTTATTTAGATTTATATTCTTAATCAAATGGATAGCAAAGTAGGGTTTGGGTGGGGTAACAAGAGAAAGAGTATTAAGAAATACAAAGCATAGGAAGATGTGGAAGACCATGATCGCTTATGTCCTGAAGAGACATGCCACATAGAAGAAGAGTTATAAATAACTAATGAGTATTGAGAAGAGGTGGATTCATGCCTAATCAGAATTTGATAAACAAATAAGAAATTATAATGTGGACTTAAAGTGGGGGATCAATTCTGTATTATAATCAGTACATAAACTGATCCCTCACTTCGTGGCCACGTTGGCTTCTGTACATTAATATTCTGTATTTATGGGTTTAAGAGCAGGGTTTGAAAGCGGTAACAATAGAAAGGATGTTAAGAGTTACAAGGAATAGGAAGATGTGGAAGGCCATGATCGCTTACGTCCTGAAGGGACATGGCACACAGAAGAAAAAGAGTTATAAATAACTAATCAATCCATATCGAGAAGAGGTGCTGTCATACCTAATCAGAATTTGATAAACAAATATGAAATTATGTGGATATAAATTGGGGTATCAATTCTATATTATAATCAATATATAGACTGATCCCTTATTTTTAGGCCATGCTACTTTCTATACATTTATATTCTAGGTTAATGGCCTTGAGCAAATGGAGGGCAGAGCATGGTTTGAGAGGGGTAAGAAGAGAAAGAATGTTAAGTGCTACAAGGCATAGGAAGATGTGGAAGGCCATGATCGCCAACGTCCTGAAGGGGCATGGCACATAGAAGAAGAGTTATAAAGAACTAATCAGTAATAAGAAGAGGTGGATTCATGCCTAATCAGAATTTGATAAATAAATAAGAAATTATAATGTAGACGTAAAGTGGGGGATCAGAAATATAATGTGGATATAAAGTGAGGGAGCAGTTCTATACTATAATCAATATATAATCTGATCCTTCACTTTGTGACCATGCTTGTTTCTCTAAATTTATATTCCAAATTTATGGGCTTGAGAAAATGGATGGCAGAGCAGGGTTTGGGATGAGCAACAAGAGAAAGGGTGTTAAGAGTTACATGGTATAGGAAGATGTGGAAGGCCATGATCACTTATATCCTGAAGAGACATGGCACATAAAAGAAGAGTTATAAATAACTAATGAGTATTGAGAAGAGGTGGATTCATGCCTAATCAGAATTTGATAAACAAATAAGAAATTATAATGTGGACGTAAAGTGGGGGATCAATTCTGTATTACAATCAGTACATAAACTGATCCCTCACTTCGTGGCCACGTTGGTTTCTGTACATTAATATTCTGTATTTATGGGTTTAAGAGCAGGGTTTGAAAGCGGTAACAATAGAAAGGATGTTAAGAGTTATAAGGAATAGGAAGATGTGGAAGGCCATGATCGCTTACGTCCTGAAGGGACATGGCACACAGAAAAAAAAGAGTTATAAATAACTAATCAGCATTGAGAAGAGGTGCAGTTATACCTAATCAGAATTTGATAAACAAAGAAATTATAATGTGGATATAAAGTGGGAGATCAATTCTATATTATAATCACTATATAAACTGATCCCTCACTTTGTGGCAATGCTAGTTTCTATATATTTATGTAGATTTATAGGCTTAAGCAAATGGATAACATAGTAGGGTTTGGGAGGGGTAACAAGAGAAAGATTATTAAGAGCTACAAGGCATAGGAAGATGTGGAAGGCCATGATCGCTTATGTCCTGAAGAGACATGCCACATAGAAGAAGAGTTATAAAGAGCTAATCAGTATCGAGAAGAGATGGATTCATGCCTCATCAGAATTTGATAAATAATTGCAACATTTTGATTATTTGATGAATAAATAATTATAATGTAGATGATATAAAGTGAGGGACCAATTGTATATTAGAATCAATATATGAACTGATTCCTCACTTTGTGGCCATGTTAGTTTCTATACATTTAAAATCTAGATTTATCGGCTTGAGCAGATTTTGGGTGGGGTAAGAAGAGAAAGGATGTTAAGAGTTACAAGGAATAGGAAGATGTGGAAGGCCATGATCGCTTACGTCCTGAAGGGACATGGCACACAGAAAAACAAGAGTCATAAATAACTAATCAGCATTGAGAAGAGGTGCTGTCATACCTAATCAGAATTTGATAAACAAAGAAATTATAATGTGGATATAAAGTGGGGTATCAATTCTATATTATAATCAATAGAGAAACTGATCCCTTACTTTGTGGCCATGCTTTTTTCTATACATTTATATTCTAGATTTATGGGCTTGAGCAAATAGGTGGTAGAGCAAGGTTTGGAGGTGTAACAAGAGAAAGGATGTTAAGAGTTACATGGGATAGGAAGATGTGGAAGGCCATGATCGCTTACGTTCTGAAGGAACATGGTACATAGAAGAAGAAGAAGAAGAAGAAGAAGAAGAAGAAGAAGAAGAAATTATAATGTAAATATAAGTGGGGGATCAATCCTGTATTATAATGAATATATAAACTGATCCCTCATTTTGTTACATGCTAGTTTCTATACATTTATATTCTAGATTTAAGGGTTTGAGCAAGTGGATGACAGAGTTGGATTTGGGAGGAGTAACAAGAAAGGGTGTCAAAAGCTACAAGGAATAGGAAGACGTGGAAGGCCATGATCGCCTACGTTCTGAAGGAACATGGCACATAGAAGGAGAAAAAGAAAAAAAATTTAAATTCCCAGCATCCTTCAATCGTGCGCATGTGTAGTCGCAACAAATTTATTCTGATGAAGTCCTAAAGAACGAAACGCGTCACAAACATAAATTCGATCCTCATTGGGTTCCCCATAATCTCGGCGTTGTGTCACATTTAAGATAGGTTTTGAAAATCGCGATATTGTCTGCTTGAAAATCTAGTCGTTTGTTCTAAAGACGACAGCTTCATTGAGTCACAACTATGATTATGGCGGCAAGGGTTGAACAAAGTGGACAGGGATCGATAAATAACGGAAATTTGATCGATAAATATGGCCTACTTCCCGTAACTGAACAAGACTGAATAGGCTACGAGCACAAAATATAAAGTGTTTCTTGTCTTTTCTTGAGAGAAACCGATAAAGATAGTCGTTTTTTTTTATTGCCACAGCAGTCGGATTTGTTAATTTCGTTTCTCGAATATTTACACCACGGGCAAAGTTAGTTTCGAATACAGAAAACATATAAAAGAATAAATTGTTTAATCATTTCACCATCAAGGAAGGCAATAAAGCCACTAAAACACAAGGAGTGTTACTGAGTAGTACAGAACATGACAAAAATGACACACAACAGAAAAAAGGAGAGAAGACAATAAAAGAAAAATGTAAAGAAAAGAAAGGATAACGATTGACATTGCATTTAAATTTTTGAAGATCAAAGTTGAGTGGAAAGCAAGAAGCCGGAAGAGAGTTCCACAAGCGAGAGAAGAAACTGTTAGCATAGGACTTATAATAATATGAGAAGAAGAAAACATAATTAAGGAGAGAGAACAATAAAAGAAGAGGAATTAAGAAGACAGAGGATAACGATTGATATTGCATTTAAATTTTTGAAGATTAAAGTTGAGTGGAAAGCAAGAAGCCGGAAGAGAGTTCCACAAGTGAGAGAAGAAACTGTTAGCATAGGACTTATAATAATATGAGAAAAAGAAAACATAATTAAGGAGAGAGGACAATAAAAGAACAGGAATTAAGAAGACAGAGGATAACGATTGACATTGTATTTAAATTTTTGGAGATCAAAGTTGAGTGGAAAGCAAGAAGCCGGAAGAGAGTTCCACAAGTGAGAGAAGAAACTGTTAGCATAGGACTTATAATAATATGAGAAAAAGAAAACATAATTAAGGAGAGAGAACAATAAAAGAAGAGGAATTAAGAAGACAGAGGATAACGATTGACATTGCATTGAAATTTTTGAAGATCAAAGTTGAGTGGAAAGCAAGAAGCCGGAAGAGAGTTCCACAAGTGAGAGAAGAAACTGTTAGCATAGGACTTATAATAATATGAGAAGAAGAAAACATAATTAAGGAGAGAGAACAATAAAAGAACAGGAATTAAGAAGACAGAGGATAACGATTGACATTGCATTGAAATTTTTGAAGATCAAAGTTGAGTGGAAAGCAAGAAGCCGGAAGAGAGTTCCACAAGTGAGAGAAGAAACTGTTAGCATAGGACTTATAATAATATGAGAAAAAGAAAACATAATTAAGGAGAGAGAACAATAAAAGAAGAGGAATTAAGAAGACAGAGGATAACGATTGATATTGCATTTAAATTTTTGAAGATTAAAGTTGAGTGGAAAGCAAGAAGCCGGAAGAGAGTTCCACAAGTGAGAGAAGAAACTGTTAGCATAGGACTTATAATAATATGAGAAAAAGAAAACATAATTAAGGAGAGAGAACAATAAAAGAACAGGAATCATGAAGACAGAGGATAACGATTGATATTGCATTTAAATTTTTGAAGAAAGCAAGAAGCCGGTAAATGTCTGAGTAGACATGGTGATAGTGGGTTTTATGATTAAACACAGTCTTTATAAAACTTTTTCTTTATTCTCTTTAAGCATGCAACAGACCGTCACCGTAAACCGTTGACATCAATATCACCCACAGAAATAAAACCCACATACACAGAAATATACGTAAACGTAAAATATACAAACAAACCTTGAACATACACTGTTATACTAATTTACACACAAATAAAGCCAAACTGCTCTTTCCAAATATTTCTTGGAATTAAAAGATAGAAATCTTTCCACATAACGTGAATGGAGGATTATTGGTAAATCTGAGATCCTCAATAGTTTCACAAATAGATGTCATTCATGCTTGGATAAATAAATGGATCAAATAATCAATGGATTAAATCATCAAATTTAGAAAAACTAGCCAGGTATTTAAGAAGCAAAATGAAATATTTTTAATTACCGTCATAAAAATAAATTTAAATTACATGTTTAATAAGATTTTTAGTTTACTCTTCAATTCATTTTCATTTTCAATATTTCAATGTTTTAATTGTTCTTCGATGGAGTTTATTTCCGAAGATTAACAGACTAAACGAGGTCAAATCAAGCCTATATAACACAATTTTCGATTCACGCAAATAACCATATCTGCACTGAAATATATCGTAATGTCAACAAATATAAACATGTTACGGAAATTAAGGAAGATTAACGAAATGTTTATAAACAACCGACAATTTGAAATTATTTGAACGTTATTTTTGATCGATACAAATAATTTCAATCTGTCGGTTTCTTCTAACCATTTCGTTAATTTCCGTAACATGTTTACATTTGTTGATATTACGATACATTTCAGTGCAGATATGGTTTTTTGCGTGAATCGAAAATTGTGTTATATAGGCTTGATTTGACCTCATTTAGTCTGTTGGTCATTCGTGGTCGGGAGGTCTAAGACGCGCCAGTTCAATTAGTGGCTTCCTCTATGTGGATAGGGGTCGTAGACTCGAATCCTGCCGAATGGCACACCTATTCGTAAAAACATTTATCGTAAACAATCAGAAATAAATATATATGTTTGGTTATAAAACAGAATATCTACTTAAATACGAGTATCGATCAAAAATAATGTTCAAACAAATAATTTTATATATATATATATATATATATATATATATATATATATATATATATATATATATATACCCTTCCAAATATTGAAATAGTGTAATTTAATCAGAAAAACTGGAAGACATGCAGGATGATCCAGGTTTTTTTTCAGGTTTTACCAGGTTTGAGCCTTAAAAATGTAGCGGGGTGAAAAGTAGAATATACAGTGACGAAATGTAACGATGGAACAGGACATGATATATATATATATTAACAGTATAGCCCGGCGTTGCTCGGGTGTAATGAAAGCTTTAAAACTAATACATGGTCCTGGAGCTCAGACTCTTTAGACGTTGGCACGAAAGACTAAAAAGCAATAGTTGTTTCCAGTTAAAGCGAAATCGTAGACTGAAAGAAAAATGAATGGATGTAAGTCAAATTTTGATTTCCTGGTATCGATATCAAATAAGTTTTTTTCGTCGTAAATTGAATTTTGAAGGCTAAATAAGTCCTCTGAGTAAATGGTATCATGGCTGAGACTAAGAACTACAATTATACCTACTTAGAGCCAAATCCCAAGCAAAACCTAAAATAAAAGGGCTGAAAAATACAGACATACAGACAGATAAACATCTTGCCTTTTTTATATATATTTATATATATATATATTATCAATTTTCCGCACTATTGTAAGAACTGCAACCTTGAAACTTCTGAATATCGTTTCTTATGTCTTTGTCTATGAGTGTATCAAATTTGATTAAAATCGGACCATTTCTTCTATAACCCGATTTTTTCGATTAAAGATTTTCGATATTTATCGGGGGTACCTCGACACAAAACGTAGCTAAGAACACTCGCAGACGCTTATAGTAAAACTGTGTAAATTTTCAAGAAAATCAGTTCAGCCGTTTCGGAATCTATATGTAACGGACACACACGCACACATACACACATACACACACAGTCAAAGTTCCATTTATAAATAAGTTTAGATATACAGGGGTTGGACAAAATAATGTGCACACCTTCAAATTACAGAAAAATTAATTTTAATACGGGGTAGGACCCCCTTTTGCAGTAATAACTACTTTAATCCTGCGAGGTATGGACTTGTACAAATTTTGAATGCTTTATAAAGAGATTTATGTCCATTCTTCTGTCAAAACTGCTTTCAGTTCCTTTAGAGATGTCGGTGGTGGTTATCGACTTCTCACTTCCCCAAATGCTCAATAATATTCAGGTCTGGGGACTGTGGTGGCCAGACAAGGTGCTCTACTACATCAGAATGTTTCTTGTACCTGTGTGGATTGGAGCATTATCCTCCTGGAATGCTGCATTTCCTTCCGGGAACAGTTCCGAGACCATGGGATGCACCTGGTCAGATAAAATGTTGATTCTGCCATAGAGGGAAACCATTGGGCCGGCGTATTTCCATGATATTGCCCCCCAGATTATCACAGATCCTTCTCCATGTTTCACAGTAGGAAGAAGGCAGTCTTGTTCATGTGCTTCTTTAGGCTACCCCCAGACGTAAACTTGGCCGTTGGTCGGAAATAAAGTGAATGATGATTCATCAGAGAATATCACATTTTTCCACTGCTCAATAGACCAGTTCTGATGGTTTTTTAATCACTCTGAACACTTTGCAACCTTTGTTGTTGAGAGCAAAGGTTTCCTGATGGCAACCCTCCCATGAAAACCTGATTTGTGAAGCTCCTGTCGGACGGTTTTTGTAGAAACTGGAAGCTCTAGATGGTCATTAAGTTTGGCAGTCAGTTTAAGGGATGTTGTTTTGCGGTGGTTTCTGACAATTTGCGTCAGAGTCCGACGGGCCCTATCAGAAATCTTCCGGAATTGTGCTTCGACGACGATATTTTGCCGTGTTTTACATATGCAGTCATTAGGTTAGAGACTGTAGCTCTTGAGACGTCCAGCAGTCGGGCTGTTTCAGTCATGCTTGCGCCTACCATAGGGGCGCCAAAAATTTGCCCTCTTTGGAAAGCTAATAAGTCTGACATGTCGACGGATTTCATTGTTATAGGCGAATTGGCATGGCGAAGAAAGCATTCCAGAAGTTGAGTAAAGTATTAAGAGACAGGAAAATTTCGCTAAAAATTAGGAAGAGAATATTGAATTGCTACGTGCTGTCCGTCCTTCAATATGGCAATGAATGTTAGGCAATATCATCAAAGACGAAGGAAAAACTTGAAGCAAGTGAAATGTGGTTCTACAGAAGCATACTGGATATAAAGTGGGGGATCAATTCCATATTAAAATCAATATATAAACGGACCCCTCACTTTGTGGTCACAGCAGTTTCTATATATTTATATTCCTGAGATCCAAAAGCACAAGGTTGCATTCTAGATGCTGAGAAGAGTATTAAGAAACAGGAAAATTTCTCGAGAAAACAAAGAAGAGAATACTGGATTGCTATGTGATGTCAGTTCTTCAATATGGCAGTGAATGCTGGACAATACCATCAAAGACGAAGGAAAAACTTGAAGCAACTGAAATGTGGTTCTACAGAAGGATGCTGCGAATATCATGGATCGAGCATGTGAGCAATGATGAGGTCTTGGAAATGATGGAAAGAAAAAGATACTGAGCATCAGGAAGAGACACGCAATGAGGAAGGAGAGCTTGGAGAATCTGATACTAACAGGCCAGATAGAGGGAAAAAGAGACAGGGGAAAGCAACGGATAACATATTTGAAGGATCTGATCTAGTGGATGACGGAACGAGGGTTATCTGGTGTAACCGGAGAAGGCGTGCTAAGAGCCACCAGGGATAGGGAAACGTGGAAGGCCATGATCGCCTACGTCCTGAAGAGACACGAGACATAAAAGAAGAAGAATGATTATACTGAAAAAAAAATTATTAGAAATATAGACAAGCAGCAATAGAAAAACATTACAAAAATAGAAATCTAAAAGTCATTGACTGTGTTACAAACAATTGAAAATCGGGTTGCTATTTTGAAAGTGTTCACATTATTTTGTCCAAACCCTTTATATATGTATTCAATGACGAAATATATTAACTCCGGCACATTTTTAAACATTATCTTTAATGGGACTCGTATTCGGGCAGATGATTTTTTTCTTTTTATTTAATTAAACAGTCTGCTTATTTGCATCTACAGGCCTGAATAATCAAGAAATCTTGTTAGGAAAATATGCGATCTGCGGCAGGATTCGAACTTGCGTTCTCTAGGAGAAACCATCATTAGCTACAACGTGTGTTAACCGTTAGACCATGCAGAAAGAACGATTAGACAAAATCTAAATAATGCTTTTAAACACACACTTTCCCGATTTTTGGATATATGCATACCTGCGCTGCTTTCCTATCCTAATGTAGACAAAGACAACTAATTTACGAAATTTTTACGAAATGGATTAACTCCGACATATTTAATGTTTTTTAATTTATTTTAAACATTATATAAAATGGATACTCATATTTAATCGACATTCGTATTTCCTGACGGAGGACGCATATATATATATATATATATATATATATATATATATATATACACTTCTTAGGAAGACACTTGTTGAAAATACGTATATACTTAGACAAGAAAATAATAAACGAAAACTTAAAATTCTAGAAGCTATCTACATCAAACAGTTTAAACCTAGCCTAAATAAAATAAATTTCGACACCTCTACTAACATACTTAAATGCCTATAATCGACGGGAGAGGTCATAGTTATTATACTTACCCCCTACACCCATAGTAGTAGCAGTTCCCAGACCAATCCCCTCATGCCACTATACTCTCATGTGACCAAAAACCCACTACCACCATTCCTTCTCGGCCTGCAGCCACGTGCGACACAAAAAATGGACTTGTTTAATTTTCTCTGTATAACTCCACTCTGTTAATAATTTAAATGTTCTATGTTCACTGAATATTAAATGTTCATCCTTTGATAATGGCTTATGTAAGCCGAAAGCTCAGACCTGATAAAAAAATCAACAATTATTGCGATTTTTTGTCGTCTTTCCATGACAACACTATCAAGCTAATCAGATCATACGAAAGGATCTTACACAAAATAAGAACTTGTCTATATTATTCAATGAAACTATTATATATATATATATATATATATATATATATATATATATATATATATATATATATATAAAGTAATTAATATATATACATGAAATCAAAACAACCCACACTTAATAAAATCACATTTCAATCTAATCACACCACATTACATTGCATCTAGACATATGGTTCTGTTAACATTTCGGTCTCTCACGTGGTATGAGGTCATAGAACGGTATTACAAATTTACGAACTGCGCCTGCTATTCTATGACTGTTATCGTGGCATAGCAATGTTTTATGTCAACACAAGATAAAATCATCTTTGATGGTGGATGTCTTTATGTTAACGTCCCTGTAACCTCTCTGAAGATGGCTCATGTGAGCTGAAAGCTTAGAAGCAGAATGATAAAAAATATCCAAATATTGGACAATTTTTGTCTTTATTTTCATCTGAAATTAGAGCCAAAATACGATGTTTAAAACGGCTCATGATTAAATATAATAGACATTCATTGTCTGTTATATTTAACAATATATATATATATATATATATATATATATATATATATATATATATATATATATATATATATAAGTTTACATTATTTGGACAGTTGTCATTATCTTTATTGACATTGTACGCTCCTGCCTTGCAATATGAGCTCTGATAAAAAATGGTTTGACCATTAGTTTCATGTGATCGCGTGGTTAAGACACGTTAGATCTAATGATTGTTTCCCGTACGGGACACAGGTTCGAGTCTTGCGGGAGGATGCATATTTTACTAATAAGATTTCTCGATTTTTCACGTGTAGATAAATATTCTATTTAATTATAAGACAACATAGCATCTACCCAAATACGAGTATCCATTAAAATAATGTTTAAACAAATATATATATATATATGGTGTAGATATAGAAGAATCCAAAGGAGTATCCTGTACATACAGTGGTAGGATAACTCTTTAAGAGAGCTCTAAATATATATATATATATATATATATATATATATATATATAGAGAGAGAGAGAGAGAGAGAGAGAGAGCAAATATAAGAAGAAAATTAAGGCAGACACGTTATTTCATGGTAAAGGTATTTGTCTAGGCCTATTTCAGGCGAACCATCATTAGTTTCCGTTAATTTTTCCATTTGGATTAGGAAGGGACGCCGGAATTTTGACGTTCCTATGAGCGCTTTCGACTCTGCCCACGTCGCAGATCTGGTATGTTTATATATATTAAACATGATAGGTAGATTTTGGGGCCTAGAACTAGTCGGGTAATACAGAGATGACGAATTATTAAGAATAGCACTGGTCTAATTGTGCTACAAAAACAAAAACGCCTTCAAAAAGATAGGTTTTAAATTATATATTCAGGCTAACCGCAAAATAGTTAATTTTCTAGACATCACCTTCGACTTCTCTGGCAACAGCTTTAGACCCTACGAAAACCCTAATCAAACACCTTTATTTCCAACCACCACTCACATGTACTGAGACAAATTACTAACTCCGTTAATACTAGAATTAGCAGACTATCTTCTAACCCAAAAAATTTTGACACACAGAAAAAACATATAAGGAGGCTTTACATAAGTGTGGATTTCAAAGGCCGCTTTTTTATGATGAATCCTTGAAGTATAGTAATACCAATAAGACCAACGGAAGAAAGAAAGCAATTTGGTTCAACCCTCAATTTTGCAAATTATGTAATATTAATATAGGTAAATATTTTCTAAAACTCGTAGATAAACATTTAAGCAATTCTAGTCCCCTTCATAGAATATTTAACAGAAAAACCCTAAAAATTAGCTATTCGTGTACTAAAAATATAGAAAGTATAATCAGTTCCCAAAACAGAAGAACTTTATATATATATATATATATATATATATATATATATATATATATTTGCTCTGTAATATTTTATTACATGGAGCTCTCTTCCTGTATCATTTGTTAATATTAAAATAAATTTTTAATATTAATTAGGATCGGGTTTTTTGGAATTTACCTTCCTGCTTTTTTCCCTTGGATTGAAGTATCTGAATTAAAAAATATATATATATATATATATATATATATATATATATATATATATATATATATCGGCATGTGGTGTAGATATAGATAAATCCAAAGGAATATCCTGTACATACAGTGGTAGGATAACTCTCTAAGAGAGCTCTAAATATATATGTATATAAATACATATAGAGCAAATATAAGAAAAAATTAAGGCAGACACATTATTTCATGGTAAATCGGAAATATAGGCCTATTTCAGGCGAACCATCATCAGCTTTCGGAAATGGAGTAAAAATAAAGATTGCTCCCTTAAAAGAGAAAATTTAAGAAAAAACATCATTACATCAGTTCGGCGAATACACACACATATTCATACATAATATATTACGGTTAGTCTGGATATTTAATTTAAAACCTACGTATTTAAGGCGTTTGTTAATTGTTTTTGTTTTTGTAGCACTATTGGACCAGGGCTTTTGTTAATAATTGCTAATCCGTCATCTCTGTATAAGCTAACTAGTTCTAGGTCTCAAAGAATATTTAATAGGAAAACCCTAAAAATTAGCTATTCGTGTACTAAAAATATAGAAAGTATAATCAGCTTCCACAATAGAAGAACATTATCTAGATATAAAAGCCAAACTGATAACCCGAAACCTATTACTACTGATCAAACCAGCTCCAGTGTTACAACTCCTAGTCGAGCCAGCCTTAGTTCTGCAACTCCTAACCAAGGCAACCCTAAAGTTGCCCGGAATTCACAAGACATAAGGGATGCAACTGGACATGAGAGTCATACACCGAAATGCAATCGCAGAATTAAAAATGAGTGTCCCATTGGTGGAGAATGTATGACAGGAGAGGTAGTATATCAAGCCATGATATACCCAAAAGAAAATACAAACTTGAAGAAGTACTACATTGCTATTTCAGCAGGTGCTTAGAAACAACGGTTATACAATCACACACACTCCTTTTCCAACCCTGAATTGAGAAACCAGACGGCTCTATCTAAACATCTCTGGTCAATGAAAGACAAGAGCTTAACCCCTGCTATTAAATGGAATATCATTAAAAATTCTAACACACCCATCAACTTCAAAGATTGTTGTCGCTTATACCTGGATGAAAAAAATCACTATCATCAAACACAAACACCAATTGGACCTGCTGAATCTGAGGAGGGAACTAGTTTTTAAATGTCGACACAGGAGCCGATTTAAATTATGTTAAGCTTTTAGCCCCTCACTCATTCCTCTGAAGTCTTTACACGCATCACACTATGTTATAGAACATATATTGTTTATTTGTACTTATTTGTTATATGTGTCGATTTTGTTTTATACTGGTTTATATATGTCTATGGTATTGCTTACATATTTGTTTTTGCAGGTGTATGAGTGTATATATGTATGCTCATATATATTTATATATATCTGTGTGCGTGTATATATATATATGAAATGAATTGTTTGAACATTATTTTTTATCGATACTCGTATTTAAGTAGATATTCTGATACATTTCAGAGCAGATATGTTTGTTTAGGATGGATCGAAAATTGTGTTATATAGGCTTGATAAAAACCTCGTCTAGAATGGAGGTTATTCGTGGTCGAGAGATCTAAGACGTTACCAGATCAAATGGTAGCTTCCCCTATATAGATAGGGGTCGCAGGTTCGAATCCTGCCGAATGGCACACGTAATAAAAATTTATCATAAATAATCAGGCCGGTAGAAATAAATATATAATACTGTTTCATTAAAAACAGAATATCTACTCAAATACGAGTATCGATAAAAAATAATGTTCAAACAATTCATTTCAAATTGTCGGTTGTTTATAACCAAGTTTCCTTAAAATTCGTTGATTTCCGTTATATATATATATATATATATTTTAATTCAGATACTTCAATCCAAGGGAAAAAAGCAGGAAGGTAAATTCCAAAAAACCCGATCCTAATTAATATTAAAAATTTATTTTAATATTAAAAAATGATACAGGAAGAGAGCTCCATGTAATAAAATATTACAGAGCAAATATATATTAAAAAAGGATTAATTCAAAGATGTTGAATGGCCATTTCGATATGAAGATCCCCACGGGGGACGACACATCACCTCAGCAACAGAAAAAACCTTTCAGAAACCCTGAAATATATAGAGTTTCTGAAAGGTTTTTTCTGTTGCTGAGGTGATGTGTCGTCCCCCGTGGGGATCTTCATATCGAAATGGCCATTCAACATCTTTGAATTAATCCTTTTTTAATATATATATATATATATATATATATATATATATATATATATATATGCGTGTGTGTGCATACGCATTCAAGTGTGAGTTGTATGTGTACATATATAGGTATTTTACATTACTAAAGTTATACTGTATTATAACTGTACCGTTGACAGAAAAATTTACCTACATTATTAAGCTATATTGTATTATTATTTTTGTATTGTTAACCGAATAGTTAGTATAATTTTGATTATATAGTGGGGGTGGGTGGTAATTGTGATTAAAACGGATTGATTAACTATTATATCTTAATTTTTTAATTTTCTTGTTTTTTTTTAAAAATTCCAATTCTTATTCTTTCACTCGTAATATGTAAATTTATTTTTTAAACAAAATAATTAAGTTTAAACAATTAAATTTAAATAGAATAATTAGGCTTACTTTTAAATTAATTTTTAAAATTTTTTTTAATGTTATATTGTATTATATTTGTATTGTTGATTGTATAATTAGTATTTTTTTTTTTGTTGTTTAATCATTTCACCCCGAGCAAGGCGGAAACGCCACTGATGTGCAGGGGGTTACATAAATGTAAAAAGATTAATTAGAAAAGAGTGAGGAGTACAAGCTAGTTAGAAAGGAACAATAGAAAGCTGAGAAAGCAGGTGCGATGACAGATACATAGGTGGAGAGAAAGGGAAGGTTATACGGGGGAGGGGAGAGAGCTAGAGTCCAGTGGTTAGTAGATGAGTATTGACTTTGCATTTAAATTTCTGGAGGTTGTAGCCGTCAGGAAAGCAAGAATACGGGAGCGAGTTCCACAGGCGGGAAGTGCGAGAGAAGAAGCTGCAGGAGTAGAATTGTCGTCTACATTTGGCTAACCTGACTGTGAATGGGTGGGACCCAGTTGCCAGTCTGGTTGCACGAGTAAACACCTGTTGAGGAGGCATCAGCGACTTAAGTTCATCCGAGCAGAAGCCATGAAAGTATTTATAGAAGAGACAGAGGGAGACCACATTTCGACGATGGGGAAGGGGCTGCAGTCGAGTCGCCAGATCAGTACCTATCACATTACAGACTCTCCTTTGGAGCTTGTCAAGAACACTGAGGAGAACGGCAGGGGCACCTGACCATAAATGGCAGCAGTACTCCATGCACGGATGGATGGTTGACTTGTATATATGCAGGATGGATTCAGGTGGAAAAAACATCCTGGATCGACATAGTGACCCAATCTTCTTAGTAGATTTTGCTATGGATTCAATATATAATTTTGATTATATAGTTAGTGTGATGGTATTTGTAACTACAACGGATTGATTATCTCTTAAATATTTTTAATTTTTTAGACCCCAATTTCTTATCCTTTCACCTTTAATATATAATATGTATTTTTTATTTTTTATTTTCATTTTCTCCTATCATCTGTTCTTTCGAATTCAAATTTATTCCTTTCTTCTTTCTTCTTCTTCCCTTTTCGTTTACACTTTAAGATACTTACCCTTTCTTTGATGTGCGTTGTGGTACAGTGGATATTGGCTCGGAACGAGAAACCGGGGAGTCGAGTTCGAATTCCAGTTGAATCCATTGTATTCACTTACGCGCAAATACCCTTGGGAAAGGTATTAATCCGTCTATTCCTTCCAGTTATGGGTTAAATAACAGGACAGATTGGGTTCTATAGCCTTGGTCGGCAACCAGTCTACCGCGGAAAGCAATGGCAACCTACTGCGGGATAATCTTCTGCCCAGTCAGTCATGTCTCCTTCGAGACATGATCGCCCAAAGCGTGTATCACGTATGGCACTTAACTGACTGACTGAATATAATATTTGAAAACATGATTAAGGTTGCTACTGGGCATAAAGTGGGGGATCAGTTTATTACTTCATAACAATATAAAACTGATCCCCCGCTTATTACTACTTAATAATATAGTACATCTCTTCCACCTCTAGCTATGAGTCAAATAACAGGACAGATTGGGTTCTATAGTCTTGGTCGGCAACCAGTCTACCGCAGAAAGCAATGGCAACCTACTGCGGGATAATCTTCTGCCCAGTCAGTCATGCCTCTTTCGAGACATGATCGCCCAAGCGTGTATCACGTATGACACTTAACTGACTGACCCTTTCTTTTTAACTCTCTCTCTCTCTCTCTCTGTATATATATATATATATATATATATATATATATATATATATAACCTAGTGATGATCCACGTATACTGTCTTAATACGTATAGGAAAGAATATTAAAAACTTTTGAATTTAAAAATGTATTTTTGGACAGTATTTGTTTATTTTTATTATTGTATTTTATATTTCAGACCGCCCTCGGTCCTTCATCAGAAACAAGTTTAACAAAATTTAAAAATCACTTGTTTCTGATGAAGGACCGAGGGCGGTCTGAAATATAAAATACAATAATAAAAATAAACAAATACTATATATATATATATATATATATATATATATATCACCTAACCCCCTTCCTTTACGTTTCAAATCTACCGGTCAGCAGTCTAACTGACTTGTTGAATGTATCTTTAGATTTAAGTTGACATCCGCTCTTACGCGTGCTCTTTGATTATATGTTGCATATATATATGCTTATGTATGAATGTGTGTGTGTATTCGCCGAACTGATTTAATTATGTATTTTTTAAAAAAATTCTCTTTTAGGGGAGCGATCTTTATTTTTATTCTGTTTTTTTTTAGACCTTTGTGAATTTCATTCGTATAAAATCTTCTGTACAATAAAGACGGATGCTGATGATGGTTCGCCTGAAATAGGCCCAAACTTCCGATTTACTATGAAATAACGTGTCTGCCTTAAGTTTTTCTTATATATATATATATATATATATATATATATATATATATATATATATATATATATATATTAGGTCACGAGCGGGGTGAAACTTCGAAGTATACTCAAATTTTTTCTGATGACCCCGGGTGCAGTGTCATAAAAAATATGTTTACGTCGGATATTCTATCCCTAGATTGTCTTAGGGATGTGGTTCGGGTATAAACATGGATTAAAAAATTTGGTTAACAGAAAGAAAACAGCAAAATACAGGTAGCAGAGATTTATCCAAATAACTGATTAAGATAAGACAATTGTAAAAATAACAAAACAATTTAATTTGTAACTTGAGTGAAATATATTTAAGAGTGAAGCTAGTTTTTCTTTTCTTTGAGATGTTACGAAATAAAATTAGGTATTTGTGAATTAATGTTCACAAAAAACAAATAAGAAAGTTATAGAGAACGATATCTCAGTTATTTCGATGTCCAAGGGAATTAAGGTTCACATAAGGAATAGTTATATGTCAATGTAGAAGGCAATATTCTACAAAAGAAGATTATTTTTACGTAGCTTTCTGTCTGTTAGTTACAATCCATCTTCCTCATTTTGCAGAGCGTTTTCTTGTTTTCTTCTTACTGTTTTTTTTTGTTGCCATGGATATGAGCGGTTTTAAGACTCCTTTTCTTGGTTGGCATGGATATGAGCGTTTTTAAAACTCTTTTTCTTGGTTGGCATGGATATGAGCGTTTTTAAAACTCTTTTTCTTGGTTGGCATGGATATGAGCGTTTTTACGACTCATTTTCTTGGTTGCCATGTATATGAGCGTTTTTAAAACTCTTTTTCTTGGTTGCCATGGATATGAGCGTTTTAAAGACTTTTTTTCTTGGTTACCATGGTATAAGCGTTTCTAAGACTCTAAGATAGATAGATAGATAGATAGATAGATAGATAGATAGATAGATAGATATTTCTTCTCACTCTTATGTAGCCCCCTGCACATCAGTGGCGTTACCGCCTTGCTTGGGGTGGTATGATTAAAAAAAAAAAAAGAAAAAAAGATAGATAGATAGATAGATAGATAGATAGATAGATATGAATAGACCAAGATAGATAGATAGATAGATAGATAGATAGATAGATAGATAGATAGATAGATAGATAGATAGATATGAACAGACCAAGATAGATAGATAGATAGATAGATGCTTTTCCTTTTCAGGATTTAATATATATATATATAGTATGTCAAAATATAGTTAAAATTATTTATCGAGCCCTCCACCTTGATTAATATTAATAAAATTAATATTAATAGGATTTGGTTTTGGGGATTTTACGTATTTCCTCATCTTTTTTGGATTTAAAAGATACATAGATAGATAGATCTTCCATTTTGATAGTCATATACCCAGACAAAACAGATAATGAACAGACTCAGATAGATAGATAGATAGATAGATAGATAGATAGATAGATAGATAGATAGATAATGAACGACCATAGATAGATAGATAGATAGATAGATAGATAGATAGATAGATAGATAGATAGATAGATAGATAGGTCCCACCCTTTTACAGTGAAACCGATAAAACGTAACCACGTTTCTACTCTAACAGCTTCTTTTCTCGCACTTCCCGCCTGTCGAATTCTCTTCCGTATACTTGCTTCCCCGACAGCTACAATCTCCAAGAATTTAAATGTAAGGTCTATAGTCATCACCTATCTCACTAACTCGAATCCTTTCTCTCAAGCTCTTTTCCCCGTCCACTCCACCCTCATCACACTGGTATTCTTATCCTTCTATTACCCTCCTCCTGACACCCCCTATAACCTCCCCCTCTTTCTCATCACTTTCCCCTATGTAATCCTCAGTAGCAATCTATTCTTCTTATCTATGCTCCCCAGCTATGGGTAAATAGCAGGTCAGACTAGGTTCTATAGGCTTTCTTAGGAACCAGTCTTTCGCACTTAGAATTGGCAACTTACTGAGGGTAAATCTTCACTCCACATGCGGTTGGGGACCTCTTGTAGAGCCAAAATAATTCCCATGAAACTTCTAGAGAAGAAGTTGTCTCAACTCTCCCAGAATGAATGTCGCTACAAGTAAGTATGCCTATTATTCACATTATACACCACATTCAGTAACCCTCTATTTTGAGTGGCTCTCAAGCCTTGTATTAACGAATTTTACTATAATAAAATGTGATGAAATAACTAAGAGTAGAGTCCAATAAGTCTATAGATTATGACGCAGTTATTAAATGAAACTCAATCTGAAATGTTTATTGCATAATATATTTCCACTAGCAAATACCTACCACTTACTTTATTAAATGAGCGTCTACGAAATCAATTTTCTTCGCTGAACGACATAAAAGCATTTAATTTCTGAAAGTGTTCAGCTTCTTCTTGAAATATGACTCCATGTTTACCTTCAAAAATCAATGTATGTCTGAATTACATACACTTTGAAAGTAGATATGATGGAAAAAAAATTGTTGTGAAAATTAAATGAGTTTCCTTAACATTAGAATGTTGGTGCGTTGATGCATTTTTTCTTCTATCTGAACGTTGATGATCATAGCTCTCCACAACCTTTCCTTTGTAGCTCTTGATAATTTTTTTCTTTTTTGTTGTCTCTTCCAAATCTTGCTCTTTTGTTTCCATTTTGTATAAAATTTCGTCGTTACTCACATGTTCAGTACGTGGCATTCTCATCATCTTTCTGTAGAACCGGCTTTCGGGCGCATCACATTGAAACTTTTGTTATCTCTCTTAAAAATGTTCTGTCTATTTAAGCTCGCTAGGCAGGTTATGTGCTGTTTTTCTCTGGCTCCCTTGCTTTTAATCTGTCATATACGTATCAGATTCTCCAAGCTCTCTTTCCTCACTATATGCCATAGAAATTTCAAATGTTTCTTCCTGATGTTAAGTATATATTTACCCTACTCTCCCACCGTAGAGAGATGTGACACAATTTTTTTTTTATAGAATCCATAGTTAAATCCGCTGCTAAGAAAGTCGGTTCTCTGTGTCGGGCCAGGAAGTTTTTTTTCCGCCTGAAACAATCCTGCACATATATAAATCTACTATCCGTCCGTGCATTGGATATCTTCCACATCTGGTCCGATGCTCCTGCTATCCACCTAGGTGTCCTTGACAAAATCCAACGGAGAATCTGTAATGTGATCGATCCCGACTTAGCATCCGCCCTTGCATCGAATACTGCTGCCATATCTGGTTGGGTGCTCCTGCTATCCACCTAGGTGTCCTTGACAAAATCCAACGGAGAATCTGTAATGTGATAGATACCGATTTGGCAGCTCAGATACAGTCACTTTCTCACCGGCACAATGTAGCTCCCCTGTGTCTCTTCTACAAATAATTTCTGTTCCGATGAAGTTAGCTCACTGGTGCCCCCTATATATAAATTTACTCGAGCCACAAGATTAGCAACTAGATCCCACCATTTTACTGTGAAACCAATAAAATGTAAACGCAAATTCTACTCCACCAGCTTCTTTTCTCGCACTTCCCGCCTGTGGAATTCCCTTCCATTTACTTGCTTCCCCAACAGCTATCATCTTCAAGAATCTAAATGGAAAGTCAATAGTCATCTCCTATCTCACCAACCTTCATCCTCTCTCCCTCATGCTCCTTTCTCCGTCTACTCCACTCTCATCAGTATTCTCACCCTTCTCTTACCCACTTCCTGACATCCCCTATAATTTGTCAGTCTTTCTCATAACTTTCCTCCTATGTAATCCCCTACAAAACAGTGGCAGTAAAATGCCTTGCTTGGGGCGATATGAATATAAAAAAAAAATTCTATACTATTATAATGTAGGTATAAAGTGGGGGATCAATTCTTTATTACAATCAATACAAAAACTGATCCCCCACTTTATGGTCACATTTATCCTTCTCTTACCCACTTCCTGATATCCCCTATAACCTGTCATTCTTTCTCATAACTTTCTTCCGATGTAACCCCCTGCAAAACAGTTGCAGTAAAATGCCTTGCTTGGGGCGATATCATAAAAAAAACCGCTGGTTTCGCTAGCCCCAGTGACGAGCACCTCGTCCACACTTCTGGTGCAATGCGGTCGTGCGGCCTCGGGACACTGTTTCCCGGGACCGGGTGTCTACACAGTCTGATTTTTATCAGTTGTATATCTGTTCTCGGACGGAGCTACAACAGAAACGCACTCTGTTTTCGAGGGCAGAGACGCAACTGCAAGATGATTTTTGGTCCCCACCCGACACAAAATATGCCAGGTAAGTGTGTTAATTATAGGTGTTCTTTATGCTTCTATTTTTCCCCAAACTTCGCGTTGCTCGCATTTTCAATCCGAGGTATTCTCAGCATCTTTCTGTAGAACCACATTTCTCTTGCTTTAAGTATCTTTCTCATCTGAGAGGAGATTGTCCAGCATTCACTGTTGTATTGGCAGTTAATGCTAAAAGTAATAATAATAATAATAATAATAATAATAATAATAATAATAAATAAATA